>CM076259.1:65744240-65806740 GCA_038380795.1 Pyrocephalus nanus | reverse complement strand
TTAAAATCTTTAAAAGATTATCTTTTTCTGATAATCAGAAAGCCCTGTTGATGGCATTATTAATTTTATTTTTAGTCTTCTGTATTTTGGTGAATATTTAAAGGAGCCTCTGTTTAATTTGTTTACACTTTCCACGATTTAAATGACCTTCTTAAACACTTAAGAAGTATACTTTTAAAATGTCCTAATCCAGGAATTTATAAATACTATCTTTATTTCTTCTGCAGTTGTCTTGTAATGATGAAAACATTTATCATCCTGAAATCAATACAAATGTGTCTTGGGCATCCTTGTTTAAGAAAATTACAGCATGTCTCTCAACATTTTTATTTTTTTAATTTTTTGAACAATGAACCTTTTGCTATATACATTTTAAACTGCCTGAACATATTGTTCTCTTTACAAGCTTAATTAGAGAATATGATCAATGTAATATAAAGGTTTCAAAATACCGCCATTGATGCACAACAAGGGAAAGAAAAAAAAATAAAAAGTAATACAAGCTTGACATTTTAAAACACTTGCATTTGAAAGACTTTCACTACTAATTGATTTTTAAAAGAGTTATGTGGAAAAGTGAACTTAGAAATGTTTGAAAGTGTCTTGGCAGCATGCCAGAACATTTAGTACAAAGCATAGCTAGACAGTTTCTGAGGCCTTACTACAACTAAAAAGATATGTTCTTTGCCTTTCCTAATCTAATTTGGTATCCCAGCTGTACGCTTACAGATTATGCTGGGTATTTTCAGTATCTTGTGGACATCTTTAAATGATCAGTTGGCACAAGGCAACAACTTCCCTGCTGTCACAAACAGGGTTAGGCAACACAAGGGTTTCAGAAATTTTCTGTAGATTTCCTAAAAAAAGCTATAATGATAAATTGGTGTTCATTTCCATATTTTAGGTGGCATTTTGATTATATTTATCTGCTAATACTGTTTTCTAGCATGGGTTGATTGGGACAAATTCTGTTATTTCCATTTTTCTTTAGGGACTTTACAGTTTTGTATGGCGTGAGAAGGAGAGCAGACAATATCTCATATTTCATAATAATTTTCTTTAAAATTACCTTTTTGGTCCAGTGATATGGCCCTACCTATTCTATAGCATTTTAGAGTTCTTTGTTAGTTGACTGAAGTTGAAATGGAAAGACCTTTTTTTGTGGAGTGTGCACTTTGAAAACCTATATAGACAACTGAAATATTAATGGAAATGACATCCATTCTAATTTGGAAAAAGAGCAGACCAAATGATAACGAGTAACATTGACCAAAAGCAATTACTTTAAAAGGATACTACTAAATATCTGAGAAAAATGATTCCTTTGACTAGTTGTTTGTCAGGCCCTGTGTGGTTTTTATTGATTGCTCTTGAATATATAGCCCCCATGATTGAAAACGCTGCTGGTAATGTCTTTCTTTTTATCATGCTGAGAGTATCTTATTGAGAATAATAAGAAAGAAATTTATACAGGAAACAAATACACATTGGAGCTTTAAATTAGCCAAAAGTGGTCTATAGATTACCTGTGGTATTAATTTTCTAGCGTGTTTCCTTTTCTAAAGCTAGTATTTAGAATTAGATGACAAAATATCAGGCCTTAGAAGTTGCATATTAAGTGTTTGTTTATTATGTGGTTTGTTTCCCCCCTTCTCTCTATCTGATCACCTCTGTGGAGCACTGTAATTCATCTTCTGCTCTGAAGTATGCTCAGTTTGAAATGAGTCATAGATAGGAGTTGAGCCAGTACTATTTCTTACATATGAATATTTTATCTATGTAAGTAACTGTTTTGTACTCCACAATGGAAGATTTCATCTTAGTGTGAATGGCTGGCATCTCAAAATGCCACCAGTCTATTTAAATGAACACTTGATTAGGATGCTCAAGAGAATGAAGACAGACACAGGAATGGATATAAGCAGCAGTCTGCAGTGTTATTGATTTAACACTGGAAAGGTTTGGAAACAATAAAAATCTTCCCAGACTCCCCAGCCACCCAGGCCCCCTAGAGGATGTAATAAATTTTGTAGGATTCAGTTCTAGGATTCAGTTCTTCTTTGCAAGGTCTTTGAGTATGCTTCTCTCCTTAATTCTCCCATAGCAAGGCAAAAGTTACCAAAGGGAAACATGCCTTTCTCAGTTGCAAAAGTTTGCCAGCAAATTTCTGTGTTGCATTTATTATTATATACTTTACTAGCAGCCCTTCAAAGTTAAGAAGGAATTGCTAGGGCTTTGCATTACTTCCAGATTTTCCTGTCAGTTGAACTAAAACTCCAAGATGCTTTAAAATCCATTAGGCTCCAAAGGTGAAAAATCCTTCATGACTCCAGTAGTAATTGTTCAGTCAGTCCTGAGTCATCCTTGGGAAAACAAAAACCAACCTGACATCTCTAGTTCCCATGCCCCAGTTACATGGAGGGAGAGTGACGAAGCAGACAGATAAAAGAACTGGATAGAAAAAGATCTATTCAGAAATTTAAATTAGCAAGTGGAAAGTCAGGAACAGTAAAAGATGGATAGTTTTGGAAAAAAAAATCCATGTCTTTTCCACCTATGTTAGGAAAATCTTGATTTACTTTTCCACCCCAATAAGTGAAAGCAGGTGTTACTATGGATAATGTATCTTCCGTCTATTCTGCAGAATTCACAAAAGCCTTCACTGGACATCTCTTTAAGGCAATTTCACAAGCCTTGTGCTAGTTGTTATAAATCTCTTCTCCCTTGAATTGCTTGGTTCTTTTCTCCTATACACTTGCATTGCATTAGATCCAACATTTTTCTTAGTGATTGAGAAATCAGTATCTGTCCTTTTGGTATCCATACAGTGCTTGTATGGTTCATTCTGGCTTAAAAATCCCCATTTGTCTTGTTTCCAGAGATGTGCCACATCAAGACTTTTCAAAATATTCAGGAATTTTCAACTGTTTTTGCATGCAGATCAGATTTACCAGTACTTTCTTGATATGAAAGAGGAAGTAGGTACTTTTTTATTTAACCACAAATGTGGTTTATGGAGTAAGGATGCCAAAAACAGAATTTGTCTTTTTGTGCAGGTCTCTCACCAACATGCTCAGTCACTTTTGGGTTAAGTATTGTGCCATATGAATATTGTATTATTGATTTACTTAATCAGTAAACCTTGATGAGACCACCCCGGCAACATACAGACTGTGGTCAGGTGCCCGTGCACCAAGGTCCGCCGGCCAGAGCTGAGCTAGGACTGGATAAGAACCTGCCTTAGTTCTGATACTGAATAGATGCTGAGGGTCATCCTACAGAAGGCAGGTAGGTGGTCCTGCAGAAATCAACTGAAGTGTGGCTGGACCTGTTGGTACAGCAGTGCTAAACAGATGTCACAGAGGTGGCGAAGAATGTTTTGCAATCCATGTATTTTCCAAAATAGTATTTAAATACCCCAAAATTATTTCATATATATATGTATGTATGTGTGTGTATATATATATATACACACACATATATACATATAGATATGAAATCTAGGGGCCAGTAAAAACCGAAGTTGTTTGCCGACAGTACCTTTAATCCTCACGCAGAGGTTTCCCCATGTACAGACAGAACTGCTGCTGTATCAGTACAGCAACCAGGCTCATGCTGGAGTCTCATGCTCTGTGATACAGGATTGAACTCCTTGGTGTGCAGCTGAAACCTTGACAGGAAAAAGATGCAGAAAAGTGGCTCTTTATTGAAATCCAGAAGTGCCATCTAATGATCGGTGATGGTGGTAGTGGTGGGAAATGGTGGGGGAGGAGAACTAAGGGAAAAAGAGAGTAAGGAAAGAACAGATCAGGATGGGAAAGGGCTGGTTAGTTAAGAATACTATTCAATATGATCCTTTCATTTGTGACTGTGACTGACCAGCTCTTCTGTCTTACTGCTCTTGCTGCGGGGTTTGGATGGAGATGCACACTGGACAGGTTAAGATTCTGGGTCATCTGTCTTTTTGTTTATCTTTGTATGCCAAAGAAAATCTAATTTGCCAAATTAACAGATGTGAGTAACTAGGGATGACATTAAACTTACTCTCTTTTTGAATTTTCCAAATTTTTTCATAGCTATTACTATATGTGTAACCTCACCTAGAACTGAATTTTTTGTCTATGACATGCCAAACCCTATTTCAGTACTAGAATATCCTCTACAATGTCATCACCTTCTTCCTGTTTTGCTGTTTGCTGCTGGCATGATGCAATTTTTGTGGTGTTCTCTTTCCTCTCTTTCTTCCCTCATCATCCCTTAATAACTGTTTAGGAAAAATAGAATGCTTTCCTATTGCAGTAGCAGTGCTGACAGATGTTGGTTCATCAGATAGGTTGTGTGGAGCAAAGCTTGATGCTCTTGTAGTCACATAATTTTCTGCAAAATTCTACTTCCAATTCTGTTTGGGATTTTGTTTTGTTTTTTTTTAATTATGTTCACAGCTGAAGTGTGGCTGTGTTACCTTGTGGAGCAAGGAAAAAGAACACAAAAAGTTACAGCTGATGTCCAGCTTGATAGATGGAAAACTGAATGAGATGCAAATGAGCTTCATAGCTTGACAAAGAGTAGAATAAGTAGGACATGGTAAGCTGGAGAGTCAGGATGTGAGTCTTCTTCTATAGTGGTATCAGGATAGAAAGATGACTTGTGCAGAAGTCTTTCAGAGCTCAAGGGCTATTATAGCAAAATTATCTAGGGAGAACAGAGAAAAATAATTTAGGATTTATTGTTAAAAGCAACCATCAATTTTTCATCAGTGATTTTCTCCGCTATGAGTCATGGCTGAATATGTTTGTGCGGGAGTGGGAAAGTAGAGTGAAGAGTATTTTAGAGACAATAATGTATTAATGTTGCCATGGATTTTGTGGTTGCTGCTGCAGAATTTAAGAGTTGTCGCCATAGAGTTTGGTTTGTTGTGTGCTGCAGAGTACGCAAAAGACCTGTGCTGCAGAGACTTGCTGCAGTGCAGGTTAGGTCTACGGTTTCAGGACTTTAGGTAGTGGTGGTAAAAGTAATATTTTGTTTACTAGCTAGAGGCAATAGTCAGATTGCATTACTGCTTCTGTCCAGATGAAAGGGAAGCAATGGGGAAGTTAAGCAATGAGTGAAATCTTAGATATGTAAGAAATAGTAGGAGGTAATTTATAACAACATGACTGTAGAAGGGTCACCTTAGACATAAGTGGAACCAACAAGCTTTTGAAAAGCCTGGAGCTGAGAATTATATCTATTAACTATTTCAGATTTAGGTAGAAATGTTCCATTTCCTATTCAAATGATGAACAAGTTTTTCTTCATTTTGTCCATGATACTCAGTTAATGGACACTTGGAAAGTTATTGCAAAGTGTTGTTGCATTTTTCGTGCTTTAAGATTAAGAAAAATGAAGTGGGAATTAGTAATATATTACCTTTTTATATGGGAAGGATGGAAAATAGTGGTACAAACTAATTTTTTTTAGAACATCTACATTTTAGAAAAATCATCCATATCTCTGATGTTTTCCAAGATTCCCCATCCTTCCCAATAGCCATTGACAGTTTATTTTAAAAATGACAAAGGCTATAATGAGGTTTTTTTCCCTCCACAATCGTCCAAAATAAAGAGTTATAGCTGTTAAAAATTGGTCCTAGTGTTATTCAGATCACATAAGACTTTCTTTAATTGGCCCTTAATAAGCTTGGTTTAACTGGGATTTAAAGAAAGAACAGTGGTCATTAACATTAGCCAGATTAAGACTCTGTTAATTACCACTGAAAGATAAAGTAATATGCAAAGATGGGGTCTAAAATATTCTTGCACTTAAGCACCCAAGGAAGTTGAGAAATTTCTTGCTAACTGAAATGAATAAGTCAACAGCTCTTTCTCTGCAAAGCTTAAAAAAAAAAAAAGATAGAAGAGAGTGAGTACAATTCCTACATTGAAATACTCTGACTTAATTAGTACTATGTATACAGATACAGTTTCTCTTTTGTTTTATTTTTTTTTCTATCCCCCAAATATAATTAATGATTTGTTTCAATAAACTCTGCATGAATTTATCATTTTCTGGTCATTAATCTTTTGTATAGGCAAACATAGTCTAATATATATCAATATACTTGGGTTTAGGCTTTATATATGGATATCAGTACACAAATATGCATTAATGTGAATAGTAATTGCAATTTATACATCAATAAAATATATAAATATATATGTCACATTTATATATAGGGATCCCTTTTAAGTGGAGAATTTTTTTTATTGCACAGTAGCAGTAGAGTCAAAATATTTCAAGCATTATAACCAAAATATTAAGATGTATCCTTATAATAATGGCATTTTTGTGATGTCACTATAAATACTTTAAAGCATTCCTCAGTTATGACAGTCTCTCAAGTGTCAGTGTGACATAATATTTCCACTTCACAGTGGACTTGTGGTGAATTTGTCTTGGTATCCTATCAATCCTATCAAAAGAAAGTTCAGGAAACTGGCAGTGGGCAGATACAGAGTCATCTTCTATGCATGAATTGTCCCTGACTAGACTAGATCAGTCAGTGAGGATTTATAATCTGAAATGAAATATTTTTAATCTCATTTAAATATTTCTTATATTTAATGTAATGAGGACTTTTCCCCTCTATGATACTAAGTGATAAGTTCTGGTTTAAACAAACTGCTGTTCTCAATTATTTCCATCTGCATGATTATAAATATTTTAAAAACAAGTAATTCCATTTCTTCCAGAAAGTGATATGTGCTGATATGTTGTATCTCAGTTTCTTGGAATATTTTCACATTCTCGTATAGTGAGAAGGACTAACAGTTGTGCCAAACTTAATGTTATGTATTCTCATATATTAATGCTCTTTTTCCATTTCCATCTCTCTAAATAGACTGGTGATATTAATTTAGAAAAAGGGACTAGTTATATATTTTCTATATTTTATTTCTACTGCTTTATATAATTTCCTGTTTTCTTCAAACTGCTTCTACACTGAACAGTTCTTCAACAGGCTCTGTCTGTGACATTTACAGTAATTTTAAAAAATGATCAGATGGTGAGTCAAAAAAATCCACATATTTTATTTAACTCCATTTAGTACTCAAAGATGCTGGAGTTTGTTTATTACTTTTTTTTTTAGTTGTTTATCAACCATGTAGTTGACATATGTATTTTTAAGGATAGATGATGATAAACCACTACAATGTATTGTGATTTTCTTTTCTATTTGGAATTTTATGTAATATATATTACAGCTTTGCTTTTTCAGTTAGCAGTCAATAACAAACCCCTGGCATTCTAGATCTACTGTAATATTTTCTAAATCAAATGAATAAAATCTGCATTGTGTCATTCGTTTCTAAAGACTGGGCATATAACATTTAAAGCTGCAGTAAGTAAATTTAAAAAAAAAGCATACCTACAAAACCATACTTGACATATTTGTATATAAATCCTGTAGTTTATATACATATACATATACATATACATATACATATACATATACATATACATATATATAAAAGTTACTTTGAAGATCTGGTTCTCATATTTGGAAGCCTGAGTTGAGGATGCTTGAAAGATCAGAGGGTTAATCCTTGTCATATTTTATGTTGTACCTTTTGAATACAGAACACCTGCAAGTGCAAAAGAACATTTCTCACCCATTCATAAAGAAGACCTGGGCCCATTTGAAAGTTCTTATCCTCCCAAGGGTGCACCTGATACCTCCTATGCATTCTTTCATGTACACATTTTAAGTATCAAATGATAACCATGGGCCATAAAATCTGTTGCTTTCAAAATAACAGGAACTGTGTTAACAAAAGAACTTGCCAAACTTATTGTCTCAAATAAAATAATTGAAAAACAGGGCCAAAGAGGAAGAAATATGCTTTAATCGATAGGCTATTTTTACGTGTGAATGGAATTCTACTGGATTAGTAGCCTAAACCCAGCCAACCTCAAGCCTTTGTTAAATGCAGGTTTTCTCTTCGTAAGCTATGCAATAACTCCTTATTAAATTTCTCATTCATCAGTTCTTGCCAAAGTCAGCCAGTGTATTGTCATTGTACCCTGAATACTCATGCTTAGAGGGCAACCTTTGCTGTGGAGCTGCCTGTGTTCCCCTGGGACTACTTCTAGTATTTACATATGGGAATGAGGAAGAAATCAGGATACGATCTTATCCACAGAACCAAGAAAGTTTTACAGAAACTTTACATGCAGATGCTTGCTGCGTAATTTATGGCAGAAGAGATATTGAGAACAATCTTTGCAGGTGAGCTTTGGGGGAACTTGTTAGTCTGCCCTAAATGTAGAGGCTTTGGTTCAGCAAACTTTTGGAGGAATTCAGTGCCAAATATGTTACCTACCTAGTGACCCTATGTTTTTCAGAAAAGTTTAAGGTATTTTCCAGGATAAAAAGACAACTTTGTTCTGTCAGCTTAAGATTTTGCCAAACCGTGTAAACAAGTTTACACATGTAAAGAATGTATAAGCAAATGTTTTTACACTCATGCCATGAACTACCATACAATCAATTCTTCGTACTCTTCATGGAGCATTTTGCTAGTGGTATATGCATTTATAATAGTCATTAAAATTAACAGTTTCACTACCCCGGGGAATGGAATCATCCTTCAAAAAAACAGTGTAATGAGGCAACTTTTCCTAAGAAGCACAAAATGATGCCATTGAAAGAGAACTGATTTGGATAACTTAAAATAAAAAAAACCAAAACCAATGTTAAAGAACTCAAATAAACAAACAAAAAAACAACTAAAAATGGGCTACCTCAGATGTTTGTCTTTACATTTTCTTCTTTCCAATCTCCATGGTAAATACCTCAAGCACTTGCCAATGTACTCCTTCAATGAAGAGCAAGGCTGAAATCTGTCACAAATCATACCTAGCTGCCAGAGAAATTCAAATTGCTGTAAGCACAAGTGCCAGGGGAGCTCTTACAGCGATGCTGAAACCATAATGCAACATTCACAACGAGATCATTGCATCATAATCTCCTTCTGAATGTGACTCCCTTTGTGTGTCAGGTGTTTGCATGTCAGAGGGAGAAGAAGAAAGGGGATTGTGAGTTTAGCACAATCTGTTGTTCTGTATTAAAGTTAGGGTTTTTTTTTTTTTTTATATTAAAAATGACCTGTTTTTATGCAGGATATTCCAAAGGCTTCCAAGCTACCTGCTGCCCTCTAATCCCTCAGTACAAAACCCTTTTGTTAGGAATATTCATGTTTTCATTTCAGACAAGCTAGTTACTTGGAATTCTCTCTAAGCCTATAATCTTACAGAAGTTAATATATATTAAAAAAAATATTTATTTTCAGTGTATGCATCACAACTATTTTAATTTCCTAAGTGCACAATCAATATTTAAATGAAGAACATTTGATTCTTTCTCAGCTATATCACCTTTTGATCAGAGTAAGTTTATGAAAATCCATGGAGGTCTTTTTTTCCCCCCAGATTTATAGGAGCATAAGTGAAGGGAGAATCAGGGACATATATTACAAAATGTCATTTACATTATTTAAACATCCATCAGACCTGCCTTAGTTCATGTAGTCATGCTCACAATGTATTTGGAGGTTGTTTGGGGCTTTTTTTTTGGTTTTTTTTTGAGAGTTTATCAGTATAATCTAAGACCTGAATGTATGTCCTCAAAAAAACCCTCAAGATACAGTGATTTTAATAGTGAAGAAAGCTGTAAGCCGGTTAGTTCAGAAGAGGAAAGATGTGAATAAAGTTGAACACTGAGTGAAGGTAGCATCTTTCTCACTTGACTCTGCCACCTGATATGATTCTAATCATTAATTTTTGCTACAAGAAAACACATTTGATTCACTGTACAACTGAAAACCATTTTGATTTAATGGTAAGAATAAGACTGAGAGTATAGATAATTTCACAAAAAAACCCAAGAAGCTCACTTCAATTGTACTTCTGCATAATTCATTGCACTGCTTTTATGATAGGAATGGTGATTATCACAAAAAAAAAAAAAAGTATAAAATGTTTGGCACTAGTCCTGTTTAATTCATCTAACTTCATAAGGTTTGGAATCCAGTTGTGCACAGTTCAAAAAAAAGGTAGATATCCCCAATGTGGTATGATGAATATGTGAATTACTATGTACAGCTGACTGCCCATTGTTTGCTTATAGAAGGAATGAGGCAGCTGGTCACTTAAACTGAATATTTCAGTTAAGTGAACTCAAGCCTAAACACTTTACAGCCAAGTTGTGTGTCCTGTACCAGAAAAGGATTTTGCAGGGCTGGTTTAATTTTTATCTGTATTATTTATTTTTTAACTATCAGAAAAAAAAATAAAATAAAGAGAAACAGTGAATAAATGTGTTTTAGAAGATTAAATGTATCTGCATAGACCTGTTTCAGACCTGTGATCTCTAAGGCAGAATTCAACACATACCCTTGCTAGATGTCTTGCATGGGACACAAAGCTAGAAGCCACTGTAAGTTCCACCAAATTGGGTGATGTGAGCTCAGAACTAGTGGTCTAGCCAATAAAGCAGCACTAAGGATATAGGTTCAATATGAGTGAGTAAAACCTCTTTCACCTATCTTCTATGAAAGTATAATAATTGCCAGTGTGGAAACTAGTTTGAGTTCTCTCTTAAGTATTTTTTGCTCTTGAATTGAGACTGCTAGGATGAAGTGAAAGCAACATTTATTGAAAACGAAAGGGGGAATGGTTGTGTGGTTCAATAATTGGGATCCTTTGGGAGTACTCCAGGGCCTCTTTCTGTGTTTTATGAATGTTTTACATATAGTCTATTTAATATGTAAAAAGTAGAACTACATCTTGAAACATCTCTTTGTTTTCAATTTAACAAATTAGTGTTTATGGGGAGATTAAGGGTAATTTAAGTACCTAAGCCTCAGAGAACAAGGCTAAAATCTTGCCAGTCCCTTTACAAGTCTTTGAAGGCCTGGGACAGCCCAGAGAATTTGAGGTACTTTTCAAAACTGCTGGGTACTTAAGACCCAGGCTGAGCATTGTAACAATTCTGAGATTTTCTTATTCTTGATATTTCTGCCCCCTCTAGCTTAGGCAGCTCCATGCTTTGTTTCCCCCCCCTCTTTCTTTTCTTCCTTTTGTTTGAATTCTGGGGACTCCCTTTCTTCCTGTGCATTGTTTTATGGATATAAGTTGCCTTCAATTCTTAAATGTCTCCCAGCTAAAAGTTAGGTATTGGGGTATATCTGGGCCTTTTCTTGCACATGAGGATAAATACCAAAGAGCAATGATGGAAAGAAGAGAGAAAGAGAATAAATAGTTCTGCATGCTACTGAAACTGCATAGGGAATTTAGGTAGGCAGAATGCAATTATGCATTTGGAATATAGCCAGGACATATGGGTTAACACATGTACTCCTGTGAAAAGTGCCATGGGATATTTAATGACTGTAAGTTGTCAGAACTCAGTTTTATAACTCATCTGAAAGACAGCACCACCAGTCGCATGATGTCCCTTCACACCAGACTGGAGCAGTTCCTCGGTGTGGACTCAGAGGGAGTGAGTGAGTGGTGTCTTCTAAACTGCTGCTTCCATTTCTTGCTGCAGCTGGGCTTTCTTGAAAGATTTATATTAAAATATAAATCAAACCAAGCTTTCTTAGGTAATGAGGTCCAGCAAGTTCACTATCTGAATTTAAATCTGAGTAAATTGCCTCTGCCAGAGGTGGCTTGCTGTAAGATGATGCTTTACCAAACATTTCTTTGGAGGGGATGGTGCAACCCCTTCTGGGCTGACCACCTATGGAGAATCTCTGGTGAGTGTAAAAGTCTTGCTCAAAGTGGACTAGTGCAAGTGTGTATTAAGAAAGATAAGCATGTTTAGCAAAATTTTAAGGGGGACTTCTTATGTCAGCACACTATAGTGTGATAAATAAAAAAATAAAAATGAGGAGGCTATATATCAGCTATTATATGTTGGAGAAACAGAAGGAATCTTACAAAACTGTTATGCAAGATAGGTTAGGTCTATGACATATGAAATCTATTTTTCTGAAACCTAGTTTAGCGGCACCCAAAGTATAAGAACAGACATTACAACCTCATCTGATTATTATTAATTGAAATGTTATGAACTTGTGCAGTCCTAACTGTAACTGGAGTGCCCAAAACTTCTAATATAATTTGGATGGGTTTACTGCCAGTAATTGTTGAAATGTACCTCAGGCTGTACCACTGATCTGCAACTTGGTGGATTCATCTTCCTGTAGGATGTTAATGGCAGATAATTCTATTTTTTTTTCTCTTTTTAACAAGGACTGCTCAAAGTTGTGCTTTATGCCCTTAATTGATGGGCTTATTTGATGAGGATGTATGGCAGAAGACAGTTTACACCAGTTTCCTGAAGTTTGAGCATTCAACATATATTAGTATGTTATATTAGTAGTGTTTGTTATGTTGCTCTGCTGATGGGAGCTTCTTTACAGGACAAGTGGTAAAGGTCTGGATTTCACAGATAAAACAGCTTTTGTGATTCTTGAGTAAATAAATGCATTCATTTCCTGCATTACACCATTTTTAGGCAGCTTGGTCCCCTCCTGTAGAGCATTAATTCCGTTTGCCTTTGCAGTTGGGACTTTCTTTTTGATGTGGTGATTGACTGGAGTTCACCAATCATTTGTTCAGCTGTGTAATCCCCACTAATTTCCCAAAGTTAATCACAGCAGTGTGTATGGGTGAGATAATGGAGCTAGTTGCCATACTTAGATATAATTCTGCAAACAAATTCTTGATGCAAAAGTCATGAAACTTCAATGGTAAAGGAAAGCCTTTCAGAGGCAAATGGTCAGTAAAGAAAGTGTAAAATCTTCCTTGTTCTATATGCTTATTTCAGTTTTGGTATAAAAGAGACTGTCCTACCCATTTTCTCTAGAAAAGGTATGATAGCATAACTGTTACACTATTATACTGTTGTACTATTATACTATATAATGTACTAATAATGGAATATTTAGTTTCTTGTTTTCAACTATGAGAATAGGTGAACCAAAATAAAAGAAATAAAATAGAGATAAGATCAACTATAAAATTTTGAAACCAGTCACACATCTAGCATGAGAACTAGTTAAGAATCCATTCATTCTTGGAATTTATTGGGGCACCAGTTATTTATGTGGTATCATCTTTTCTTGAAAAGGAACAAAAATATAAAGGAAAAAAAATGAACGCTTTAGATACAGAAGACTATACTATTTCTGCAACTGCAAGCTGTATAAAACAATATTTGAAAATGTAAGAAGAAATCTTATTTAAAATTATAGGATTCTGTGTTATAACCAAAGGAGAATAAAGGAAAAATCTATAATGTTTCTTAAATATTCTGCAAGCTATGGAATATGCTGTGAGTCTTACCACACTAGCACTAGCAAAAAAGTTGCAGTTTTGGTATGCTTCATTAACTGTTTGCATACAAGACAAAAGTGCTTTCTGATGAAGTGTAAAACCAACTTGGGACCAATTTTCCACAACATAAATTCAACATTCATTCCATCCCCTGATATTCTTAGATTCAAACAGCTAGGGAGGTTTTATGTCTTATCTTTTATCAATAATTATTTTTAATTCTACAGTTTTAGATTATTCAGCCTAATGTAATAAGCTCAGAGTTGATTTCATACTGTGATGATTGCTGTTAAAGACATGTTGCTTTCTAGAATACTGTGATTAGTCTGGTTATGCATGTTTTTAAGCAGTTATTTGAAATTCTATATTATCACTGATATCTCTTATTAGAGTTATTTCTCTCAGGATTCATCATTGGGCAAATACATTTTATTCAGGCATCTATCCCTTTGAAGATGAATTTAAGATCAGACCTTTTTAATAATTTTTTTTTATTTGTGGAGTTGAACTAGTTGTGTGGTGATAACGTGTGTTTTAGTGAAGTGGGAAGTGCCCTTTTAGATTTGGTACTGCACATCTGTGAAAGTGATTTATCATGATAATGTAATTAGTGCTTCTGCAGCTCATGATTCAAATTTGTGTTTGCTGAATTCTGTGTGGTACCAATTTTTCTATTGCAGCTTGGCTGGTGATGAACTATCTTTCTGTCTTACTACAAAGTATTGGGTATTTACTGAAGGAAGTTTATTTTACATTAATTATAGAGCAGTGTAGCTATGCAGGGAAGTCACTAGACTCCTCTTCACTGAGATGAGAGGGTACATGGCAAATGTGGAGTACATTTGCGTATACAAAATAATTGACATGAAGGTTTGCAAGTTATCCTTAACAATTTCTGACTTAGAAAGGGAAATATTGCAGTTTTCTGTTCAGTTCTGTGTACGCCTATTTTTAGTTTTGAAATAGTTTCCTTGTGGCAGAGAAAGAGAAACAAGAGTCTTGTGGTAAGGGAAGGGGAAAGAGTGCTCATGGTGGTCCCCTAATTGCAGAGGGTACTCTGTAGATTGATGAGAGACCTCATTATAATCCTGATAAACCTTTTATAGTAAATGCCAAACTGTCTTCCAGTTACTCTTTTACTGTTAAGGTCCATTTTCTAGTTCTTGCTTACTCACAATTAAGAAAAATGTAAAAAAAAACATGAAAAAGGACTTTTTTGTTTTTCCCTCTACAGTTATTCTTAGATCTAGTTTCTGTCTTTTGGGAGACATTCAGGTAGATAAAGAGGTGAAAAAATTGTTGATGGACAGGCAGAAGGGATCCTAAAGAAACTGGGTACTGAGATCAGAAGAAATTGAGCATAATTACTTAATATGCTATATTTGACCCCATGTGTAGCCTCACATATGCATTGAATTAATGAAAAATCGGTGCTGAATAGAACCACTGAATAAATGTTTTGGAGCCTATTAAATATGTCATTCTCTTTGAGTTTTGTGCTAATTTCTTTCCAAACGTTTAAGCCCTAAACATTTTTTTTAATACTGTATTCATTCTTTTACTATGTGTGCTTTAAGCATAGGGACTGAAGTAACATCTGCTCTGTCTTTTTGTTGTTGGGTTCATGGTGTAATTAGCTCTATATTTCACCAAATACAATTTTTGTCCCATACTGGATAGAGCAGCATGAAGAAAAGATAAATAATTGCAGATTAGAGAAACAGAAGGCAAAGTGGGTGTAGGTGGCTTTGGTGGAAAAAAAGGTTTAAGGAGAATAGAAGGTCGACTCATTATAGGGCATAACATTGTTAAAATTATACTTAAGTATACTCCAGTTTCTCACATCTGAAGCATATAATTTTCTTGTTTAATTCTACCTGGTTTTGCTAAAAGGTAATGTGTTTTAAAAATAGAAACTTTGTTCTGTGTTATATGCATTTAAAAATCCTTAAGTATGTACAAGCGTAAATGAGCAAGCACTCATAGACTAAGGTGTGACTTTTTTTATTAGCTGAAGATCACAGGGCATAAATCACACTTTTCTGGACAATGCTGTGAAGATTATCTAAAGATTGCACGAGAGAAATGTTCCACTCAGGCTTTTTGGGTGTGCATTATGCAGCTTGCTAAGGAGTTTTCTGCTCTCTGACAACTCACCATTATGAAAGTGCTTCCAGCAAGAAAGACATCAGCAACTTGATTCAGTACAGGTACCTTGTACCATTTGGAATGCCCTCGGGCATCCCATTTGGCTTCCAGCTTCCACTCCTGAATGGCAGGGATCATATGCAGCTAGGTGCTCTGTCATATTTGCAAGCCCTGTGGGGATACATCAGATATCACAGGGCACCTGAAATGATGGATTTCTACGTGCAGGCAACCAAATAGACCTCCAGTGCTTGCAGTTGCATGTGCAACACAGTTCTCTGGTCTCAGGGAGCAAATAGTATCACTAATACTACAGTAAAAATATTTCAAAATTTCTTGCTTGTCTCAATTTACGTTTATATTAATGATCCATTAAAAGATTTTCCTTTCTCTAACATCCAGAATTAAGAATATGATTGGTGCAACTAATGATCAATATTCAGATAATGATATGATTATGTGATCTCTTATATGTTTTAAAGTTATTTTAGTAATTCTTCCTGGCCTTGTCTGAATAGAAACTGTTTATAAAGAGAAAGAAGATAAATCATGGTGGTTATGACTTGGCATAAAGGAGTTTTCTAGAAATACTACTGGTCATATTGTGTCCATGGTGCAGACCAACCCAAGTTTGCACCAACAATCATCTCTGTTAAGAACATGATGCTTTTTCCTTCTTTGTTGCTCTTCTCATGGAGCACTCACAACACTATCAGTCTTGTAATTGACCTCTTTTTCAACAAAGGTATCTTTAATTTCCAAATTTTTATCTGCTGTGCATATGCATATATATGCATCTTGTACATTTGGTTTTAGTTATGCAGCTTGATACAAATCTCTTGCCCTTTTACAACACTTTTTATCTAAGCAGTAACAGCCTTTTTAATCAATGTATAAAAAAAGCATTAAATTCTCATTGATACAGAAAATAAATCATCTTAAAATTAGTTTGCTATTCATAGTCCAGACACACACATAAAGGATTTGCCTCTTTCTCTTCTTGCCGTTTTTGTTATATTTTTTGCCTGTTCTGCTTAATTTGAAACCTTAAAAAATAATTTTAAAAAAATCAGTTATGTCCAGACTCTAGGGTAGGAGATAAATTGAAATTTGAACATTATAGCAGGTCATACTGAGGTAAGAAACGTAAGATTTAACATCTAAGGTTAAATCATCATGAGGTACAATGATCTCAGTTGTCACTGCCTTTGTGTAGGCAGCTTTGTTAGAGTTAACTATTTCTGACATCATTATAATATTGGTCATTGTAATCTTCAAGGAATAGTATAGAGCAAGTGATAGGGCTACTGCTACTTGTACAAGAAAATGTAATTTTCCTCCTTTTTTGCTTCAGACTACAAACAATAAATCATTTTGTTGAAGAGACAATAAAGCACCAACTGGGTGCTGGTTTAATTCCTATCAGGGGAGGTTTTCAGTAGCTTTCTAAAACAAAGTAATTAGAGAAGGCGTTCTTTTATGAAAAAAATTGATTATTTTTGTATATCTCTTGTGTTCTTACAGGTGTTAATCAGACTAGAGTAAAAAAGGTTGTATTCTACTTCCATTTTATATCGGAGACATAAAAGTTATAAATCAACTGCAACAATTACAAAACACATAAAGAAAAATCCCAAGTGCAACAAGAATTTAGACATAAATGGCTTCATTGTACTGATGAAGGTTACGGTTGTTTAGTGGGAAAAGAAAATAATAGGAATCATAGCAAATAAATGAAAGAAAAGGATGTCTTGGGGGAGGGGAATGGGAAATGTTTCTTTAATAAAGTCAACATACAGAAATAAAACCAACATCTGCTCCTCGTTTCTCTCTTTGATTTCATTTTTAATTACAGAACTTCATAGTTAAGGCAATTTTAGTAGATCTTTAACTTTTCCTTTTTTGTGGTTGAAGCTACTGACCAAGTTTTAGAGGCATTGAGTGTGTGTTCGTGCTCTTTTTTGGGACTTTGAATAATATTGCCTAATGGTGGACCCTGTTTGCCTTTTGAAGGCATGTCTCCTGGGGTTTCCCTGGGGTTTTGTGTTCTCCAGCTAGTGAGCTTAGCTCAGTGGCTCCTGTTGTTGTCTCTAGTGCATAGGGGAGGTTATGGAAAGGTTTAACACCTATGGCTTCACTGCTCACCTTCTGAGTATCCTTAGATTTCTCATATTGTAAGTGATTCTTGTAGGTCTTTATTTAGGGAGAAGCTATGTTTGTATAAGTATGGTTGGAGACAGGGTGAGCTGGAGAGGAAATTCATCCAGGGCTTAACTGGATACTTCTGTGGTCACAAGCAGCAAATTTGCACAACTTGCAGAAACCACCTTTAACATGTGATTAATTGTTCTGTCAAGAAAAGATAGATATATTACTGGCCTTACAAAATAGTATTGTAATACAGCTTCAATTTGACATACTAATTGATTAATGTATAGGTGAATTTTGCTTGTTCGTCAACCAGAAATAATTGTACCATGAGTATTGTTGGGGTATGACTGCAGTGATTTGAATTAGGGAAAGTGCACCTGTTGTAGAGTTCTGTATAGTTAAGAAATTTATCTTGAACAGGTGAAGAGGTGAATAATAGTGTTTCTGCCAGATTTCTACTCAAGGATATGAGCAAAAAGCTGTATAGACTAAGGACATCTAGATAATTGTATTAAATTTTGAAAATTTGGTAGAGTTCTTTGCAATCATAAACTCTCTTGTAATAAGTTCATTTCACCAAATAGCCATTTGAAAAAAGCTCCAAAATTATTTTTATAATATTCTATACTTCTGAGCAAAAAATAATCAAAATCACATGCAAAAATCTCTATGTGGATTGCTGAAAGAGTATTTGTACTGTATTGTCCTTTCATATTTCTTAACTGATAAATTTGCTTCATCCTAAGTAAAAAAATAACTGGCATAGTCACGAATATTTTAATTTTTCATTGTACTTTATAATCTGTATGTTGATATTTTCAGTATACATGCTTACATTCTTAATCGAACCTGTTTGGGAGATCAGCTTCTGAAGCATCTCTGTTCTGCATACCACAATGATCCTTGGGCGCAGGCATTGCATTGACTCCACTTTTCAGTGTTGTCCTCAGAGTAGCAGAGATGGTGTAGGAAGGGATCTAGGCTTTCTGAGACTTGCATGACTCACTTTTGCCCTTTGAAATTAAGTAGATTCAGTGACTCTAGAATCTGCTTTTTTAGGGCCATGCTATGACACATTTTGTGAGAGCTGTCTAAATCATGTTGTTGTGATTGCTCTTGATAAGCCAACTATAGTCACTGGCCAGAGCAACATCTCTAATTTCTCAGGATTACTGAAAAGCATCTCATCATACATGCTGTAGAGTAAGCTCCCATATGTTCCAATAAGTAATTTTTATGGTTTTGAAAAGTTGCTTCACTAAACCTTGACCCAGTGTGCTGTATAACTAACTGATTTACACAGAAGTTCTGGAGGTTACTTCTCACTACTCATGTATTACACATGGGTTAGTTGCCTTTTTGATCTCCATTAATATTGTGCACTCAGAAATGTTCTTCAACTTTATGACTGGGTATTTTCTCAATTTATAATTTAATTGTAGCTCCTATCCTATCAACTCCCTCACTCTACCATATTGCATACATCTTATAGAAAATATCACTGAATTGTTATCACATGGTCTTAATGGGTTTAACACTCAGTATGCTTAATCATTCAAAGTATATTACTGTGACATGTTTTATTCTTTATGTTTATGTATGTCTCATTAAGTGACCTTTAAGATAGCAAGGAATAATAAGGTTTTTTCTACTATGTGTGGAAGGCAGGTGTTACAGAAAGGTTCCAACTCCACTCATTCTCCAATAAGAAAATTAAAATAGTGACTTTTCATGGAGTTCTGGTTTGCCATGGTATTTGAATGTTGCCCTGAAAAGTCTTCCTCTGCATCCATGGATACCAGCTTCTGTGTCCTGTAGTTGTATGCAGTAGGTGTATGTTGCATCTTGGCTATAAGATGAGTAGAAACACATTCTGCTAATCTGTGGTTAACTGAGCCATCTCTCCCTGCCTCACTTGTTCCTGATATTCTATTTTAATTGGCTATTATGGATTCTTAAATTTATGATTGAGTCTCAAACTGACCCACATTTCATCTTTCATTTAGAAGTTTGAATTTGTATTTGTTTAATGAATTTTCATTGTTTTAACTCACTGACAATTAATTGGACAGCCTAGGTCAAACTCCTGGCAGTGTTTTTTTCTCTGCATGATCTCATTCTTACTCACTGTCTGAGGCCTCTCTCCGCTTGAGCATGGAGGGAAAGGTATGCCCTCCAGCATGACATAAAGCCTCAACCATTTCAAGATGGCTGTTTGAGACTGAACATAGAAAATTTCAGCAGATGGCTTCTAATTACTTGAGATATGCCAAAGTGCTGAAAGGAGTATTAGTATCTTCAAACCTAAGGGATAGCTGTACCTGACACAATGTGAGTGGCATGTGCATTAATGTACCCATGTCAGCATTTATTCCATCTACAGTTTCTGCCATGAGCTTTATCACAGATAATTGTCTATGATATGAATGGAACTTCCTTGACTATTGTTGTAATAGAGCTATAACTAATAAACCTATTACAGAAAGTAAAAGAAAATCCTATGCTTTTTAATGGAAAGTAGAAATAAAGCGACAATCTATATTCATACTCATTTTATCGAGAAAGCTATGGAAACTTTGAATTAAAACTATCATTTTGACCTTTTAGTTGAGTTTATAGGCAAGTCCCTTTTTATCACGAGCAATTTTTTTTTAAGATGCAGGGAAATTACTGTTACATTAGTTGCATTAAATAATTGAGAATTTTGAGAGAGAGATATGTCATGCTCACCTTACTTACACAGTTAGTCTCAGCAAGGTCAAGGGACTAATTGTGGACCCAGCGTGCCCTAAGCCAGTTGCAGTACATAATTGCATGCTGCCCTGGGAGCAGCGTAAGAAGGAAATTGTGACTTGAAGCGATTCTGTTTAGTGTTCTTGGGGGCAGGGTCAAAACTAGCCTCAATGTCTGCTCCCTCCCTTCCCCTACCGGTGGGTGGTGAGTCTGCAGAACTCATTTCCCCTCCTGGGCTACCATCTGTGATATGATAAACCAATTCACAGAAGAGAAACTCAGAGTTTCTTTCAGGAGGTTTGTGTATCAAACCCTTCTGATTCATACATATTCACATACATTTTTGTTCAGAGTATTCAGTTTACATGCTGAAATAAAATTAAGAGTTTCGTATGATTACATGCAGAAATTTTGTTTTGTATTATTTTAAAACTTCCTTGTAGGCCCTTATGTTAATCAAGCAGTGAACTTTTGACGTTGTTTACCAGTGATTTTAAGACTCAGCACAAACCATTTTTCTAAGCAGCTTGTTTAGCCTTAGAAAATGTCATCAGCTAGAACTATTTACTCAAGACATTCCAAATTCCTATGAGTCGAGTGGAGTGTATTTTGGAATTTTTTAACCTCCTCGCAAAATTACCAACTCCCTTTAATTTCATCTCCTTCTGGGAATATAACCCAGTTTTCCTGAGAGAAAAATAGCAGACTCATCGATGGTATCTTGTATTGGCAGAACGGTGTATTAGCAGAGGTAGAATGTGTCTCTGAGCAGCAGGAAAGATTTGAACCCTTTTAGGGCAATGCATTTCCTCATCACCACAATAGCAATATCTCTTAGAGCAAATACTTTTATTTCTGAGTATTTAAAAAATAAACCCTACTTAAAATTGTTAGTGAATTTGTTAATGCTACTTTAGCATTAAAATATAATGCTGGCTTGTTTCTTTCCTTTTTTTTCCTTGGGTTCAGCTAACACTGAAATTCACTTACCTTTCTTCTTGTTATAATTCATATACATATATATATATATATATATGCTGACATAAAAAAGGAAATCACAGGCTCTACCACTATAATTCAAATTTTTAACCAGAGTAAATACTGATAATAGCATCTGACATAATTGAAACAGGCACAGTGAATTTTCCTTTGAGGAAGAGTATACAGTTATTATTGCTAAACATGAAGTTACATGGGTTTGCTTGCTTAATACACAAAGAGGTTTGTACTCAAGGAGATGTCTTTTCTTTCTGTTGCCTGCATTCTTAAGGCCTGTTAAATGATGCAATATTGTGGTCTTGTTAGACAATGATAAGAGAAACAAGATTTCTTTACTAAGAATTTCAAATAACCGTATGTCATCATTTACAGAAGTATTTCATTTTAAAAAACACTATTGAAATAACATTGAGATAAACAGGTTTAGCAATATTTCAATTCCTGTACAGGCATTATGGGTACTGATTATTGTATGTACATTCAGAAATTATTATATTAAGTATATTGCATTTGCTTGAAGTACAAAATTCTCTTTAAAAAAATAGTTTGACCAGGGCTCATAGCATTCTGATTTACACAATTTGAAATCTGCATTTCATTTTTCCTACATTCTGTACTCACATTGCTGCCTTCTCTCTATGGCAGAAAATGTATAACTTGTGAAATAAGCCCTGTAATTTAGGTGTAATATGTTAGATGGTTATTTTTATGTTTACTTTAAATATCTGGTAGAAAGATATAGCCGCATAATATAAATAAAGCTACTGAAATCAGTAGCCACAGATTTTAGAAATCAGTATGAATAGTGAAGTTTTATCAGGTGACCCTCGAACAATCAACTCTGCACCACATAAGTGTTATTTAGACTTTGATAGACTAAGATCTTGGTGTCCCCTGGGAGGAAAGAAAGTATAAATACACGCATAACAAACGTGGTCCTTGACCTTTGCTGTGTCTGTGTGCATTGGTACATGCCAAACATAACATACTTCAGTTTATTCACCTTCAGGTTTCTGCAGAGGCTATTAAATTGTATAATCTGCAGAGGATACATATGGAGAGCCTCTTCTTGCTCAGCTCCCAGACCAGCTCTGCAAGAGGCTCTACTTTGGTGGAGAACGCACGTACTGGTGGTATCTTCTGATCTTGGCCCTCTCTGGGTATGAGAGAAGAGCACACTGAGCCACAGATATGCCCTTTCTGCATCCCATGAGACAAA
The DNA here is from genome assembly GCA_038380795.1 of Pyrocephalus nanus. Classification (NCBI taxonomy): domain Eukaryota; kingdom Metazoa; phylum Chordata; class Aves; order Passeriformes; family Tyrannidae; genus Pyrocephalus; species Pyrocephalus nanus. Next base: position 65,784,107 of record CM076259.1, on the reverse strand, counting down.
TCTGTCCCTGTGCGTGTTTGATACAGGTAGTGTGGGTAAGGGCAGGAAAAAATTCAGCAAGAACTTCCTTTCCTCTGTCCTTTGCCAATACAATAAGAGAAACCTGTCAAAACCCCTTAACTATCTCAGACTTCAGCATGTTTGCATAGTATGTATAGATTCCAGGATAGGTACAGAACTGTTGTAAGCCATTTGCCCGAAAATTAGTATTTTGACGCTACTGTGCTTGTAATCTGCTTTCTTAAGGTTTAGAACAAAGCTTCACAAAAATATAAAAGTTAGTCAACAGACTGTTCTGATATGACAGCGCTAAGCCCAGGGTAAATGCTCAGCCTTGGGGACACCCACCTAATTTAGGATATTATGATACACCGGTGGGAAAAACAGGGATTTTTCTTTCTTTAATCTAGATTCAGATGCTGAAATCATCATGTATTTGTAGCAGAGATTTTTAAGAAGTACCAATGATACCAGGATTGAGATAAAATTATAAGAGTTGACAATACTGTAGATGGCATAAACAGTTGTTTTTAGATACCTTTAGAAATCTGACACATTAAACAAGAAATCTATGAAGAATAGATTTTTCTGAAGTGTCAGCTACATCAGCTGGCACTTCTAGTGTGCTTTTTGTGCAAGTCACACTGTAAACTGAAATGCAAAGTACATATGGATAGGAAATCCTTTTCCTGTGAATTGTCCAATCAGTCTTGCATTGTTTGAAATTACCATCACCGCATACTTACCATCTTTTCATTTCATAAAGGAAGATTGTGAAACTTGGAAAAAGCAGCATTAAAGCTTTGATATTGAATTGTAAAAAGAAAATAGTAGCATTCAGATTCAAGTAACTAATAGAAAAAAAAGTGATACATGAGCCTTTTCCACTAGTTAAGGATGTGTGGATATTATCAGGAACAAATGATAATGTGTAGTAGGTTTCGTTTATATGCGTACTGTTTTAAATAAATTAAAGAGTAGAAAAAAAAGGTCATGAGTTCCTTTAGTAGTACCTGCAGATATAACCTATTCTGTTGTTTCTGAGCATAGCAGAGATCTGTACTCAGAGACTAAATAGTGAATAAGAATCTGACTATCAAAAAACAGTTGCTGGGATGAAAGTCATAATCAATCTCTGTATTTACAGTTTTGCATTTCATTGGTGACTTTCAGCGTATTTGCCACAACATAGCCATGTGCAATAATAAATATCTCTGCACTTCATTTTAGTTTTAATTTTAAGTAATTGCATCCAGTAGATGCCTTGATACACAAAAGTATCGTATAATCCATGTAATTGTAGTTTCTGCCTATTCATTTATTAGCCACATTTACAAGGAAGAAGTAGGTTTGTATTTTTTCAAAATATGTGCTTGGTAAGCACTAAATCTAAGACTTATAAAAACATTATCAATATGTTCTAATTAATATTTTCTCTTTTCCTTAAGCTATTATAAGGATACTTAATGCATAGCTTAAAATTAAAGTTGACAATTGCAAATACAACCCAACCAACATAGCAATAAAATCAATACTTACATTTCCCTTGGGGCCACTATTTACTGTTTGCTGTGCCATTTCCTTAATGGAATGGCAGTTATGTTTGCAGAAACCTTGTAACTATGATTTTTGTATTTTAACTAAAAGCAGCTTTCCTGAAGTAGTATGATTAAAAAAGAATCTGGAATTGCTTTCAGAAAATTGCTTTAAACATTTTGCAACCAGTTTTAACAAAGACTAAAGAGAAACATCTTTTCATAGTAAATGTCACTGAATTCTAAGATGAATTATTTGTAACGTCTAAAGTCCTTTCAGTTGCATTGCAATAGGCATTTGCCTTAATCTTGAAAAATTTCCTTGATTTGTTTTTACTTTCATTTACTCAGTTCAAATTGTTCTTAGTCGCTGAAAGCTCATTCCTGTGTGGAGGTCTGCAATCTTCTCAGAGTGTACAAGGGAGTCTGGGAGTTTATTTGACTTAGCAAATTAAAATAATGGAGGAAAGTATGATCTTTGAAATGAGTCACTGCAGCTGTTGCACAGATCTAATTCTAGTCCTTTGACTTGGTTCTTCTGTCACTGAAGTTTGTCATTATCTTTATCTGTCAAGGCAGCAAGCATTTCTGTGCCTTGCAATGTAACTGCATAGTACAGAAAGCATGCTGTAGTTGACATTTTAGTTGACACAACTGTCCTATGTGTTTGCATATTCAGGAGAATATTTCTCTAATGATCCCTAAAGAGAAATGAGCATCTCAAAAGAAAATCTGGGAGTCATCATGGCTTAATAATTTGTTCCTTATGGGGTTCTGCTGGCCGTGCAGTGTGTTCTTGGCATAGCTGAATTTAGGGTAACAGGTTTTGTCGTATAGCACGGCCACTTACTTTGGCTCAACTGTGAGGGACAAATAATTGGCTTTAACTAATTATTGCCTTTGATCATGTAGCCTTATACCAAACATTTGCTTTCATTATCATTCTGAAACTGTTATTTTGAATAGCAGTCATATAAGCAGTTCACTTGTAGTCTGCATCGGTGTCTGATTATAGTCACGTTATGTGAAATGTCACTATTTCAGGACCTGCTTTAATTTTACTTGTTAGTGAAGTGCCAAAATTAAAAAATATAGAATGCAAAAGAAATTTTGAAATATGGTACTTTGAAAGCACCGGAATTTGTTTTTAAGTGATGTAGAACTATACATATATTGAAAAACGTGTATTAAATATCTAATAAAGCCATAAATATATAAGAGGAGATATAAACCAAAAGATGCTGAAGTTAACTGAAAAAAAATAGCAGAACAAAATGGAAGTTCAGGATAAGGTACTGCAATCCAGTTTGGAATATTTTGTGATACAAATGTTATTTAAGTTGCAATGTTTCTTGTAACTTTTCTGTTAGGATACTTTTAAAAATTATGCTGAATTTTGTCTTTTAAATACCTATATAATAATGTGTAAATTTGTATACATAGTACAGTTTCTGTATAGCCTTCAGTAATCAGTAATTGTCTTCAGTAATCACTGTTATAACTTAGTAAAATTTTAAGCTAAAATTTTTATCTAAAATATCTTTTATGTCTGTCCTCAGGCCATTATTCATTGTTCTAGGTTTTACAGCAGCAATTATTCAGTTTCCACAGAGAACAAGTCAGGAGAGAAATAGAAATATCTTTCAATATTCAAATATTTTCATTTATTTTAATACTTCTAAGCTTTGGAGGAAGGAATTAAAATTTGTCAGTTAGATGACACTAGAATACCTGGTTCTGATCACTTGAAAATCAGTCTGAGTGTGGCTAAGATTAAAAACTGCTGCAACTGTTTTTCAAATGTCTACTAGACTTGTTTAGAAACTGACTGCCCTGTTGCAGCAGCACTGGTAAGGCCCAGACACTCAGGCTGCTAAACCTGCTCTCCATCACTTTTGCAAGAAAAGAACGTTATTTTGGAGCGTCTGACTTTTTTTGTCTAAATTATATTGGTACTAGCATTTTCAGCACTTCATGTCTGTTACCACAGAAGAAAGTCTTTTTCATTGTACTTTATAATCTGTATGTTGATATTTTCAGTATACGTGCTTACATTCTTAATCGAACCTGTTTGGGAGATCAGCTTCTGAAGCATCTCTGTTCTGCATACCACAATGATCCTTGGGCGCAGGCATTGTTGTTTGTTTTTTGGATTTGGCAGGTCAATTCCCTGCACTTTACTAATACAGTGCTTTAGAACCTCCTTCAGGGATACTGTGTTTCTTGACTAACTCACTAGATTGCTGAGGATAGGTTACTAAGAGCAGTCTGTCTTCCACACATACCACTGAAAAGCTTGATGTAGATCTGATGGAAACTAGATTAATCCCATCATCAAAAAACAAATAAACAAACACCTCACGTACTTTAAAGTTTTTTTCAATATGATTTAGTTCTTTGAGTCTTAGAATTTGTTTATGCAAACCTGCAGTATTTAGTGGCATCAGCAAACTTCGTTTCATTAATATTTAGTCACAGCAATTGTGTGAACAGAATCCTAGACCCATTCAAGGAAACATATTTTGAAACAGGATATTGAAAATAAAGTCCATAGGGCAACAAAAGTCAGCTTGCATGCTGATGTCAGCATTTGTGTGTGGTGATAAAGCCAAGCTCTTTCCATGATAAAGATAAATTCATATCCAAATCTTTAATAAAAAACAAAACTGATGGTAGCTATTCACATTAAAGTCAGAAGCATCTTGCAACTCTTCCTGGAGGCTCAATTGTTAGGAACAGAAGTTATGTCCTGTTAAGAAAAAAAAAATTAATCACTCAAGTTATTACATAGAGTGTAGTGTGTATTCCAGGTTCAAGCTTTATACTGAAGGCTTTGAAGAGGCTGCCCATACCTACCAAATGTTGTAATTGATACAGAATCATTGCTATACAACAGCTGCAATAACAAGGTGCTGCTGCCTTTACTTTAATCTACCTCTCTTTCTGCCAGTTTATTATGTTTTGAATTTATTCTTTTGTAGATCTGTGAGCTATCTTTCTTATGGAAATTAATCTTTTTAAAAGATTTGTACTCTCATTTTCAAACACTAATACATTCATTCAAGTATCCCATTATTCAGAACCAGCTGGCTTTTTATCTAGTGATATTTACTTCAAAAAGCCAAGTTAAATGGTATCATAGATTAATTCTCAGGGCACAGGAAAGCTTTTTTAGAGAAAAAGAGATTTGGTAATTACTTAGAATATCGCAATAAAATCACAGAACATGTCAAAAATGCATTATATAATCTGTCATAATACAAAACTTAAAAAAAGTTAATTCACTGAAATGAATCTAATATGTGGCATCAGTATATGATTTTTAAGTGGAACATTATGTAAGGATAAAACTTTGCTGTGATTTATAATAAGCTATGTCATGATTTTTAGTTATGTGTTTTTTCTTTGGAGAAAGCACTGAAACTTCAAAAAGGGCATTATCCATTGAAATTTCTTACATAAATCAAACTGGAAATAAGACACATTTTACAATTCAATTTAAGATCCCACAGAGACAATAATGTTGCAAGCTGTGCATTTTGCAGAGTAATATAGTAATGTCTAGTTTGCATTTTTGAAAAACCAAATTAATCACACTTTATTGAATATGTTGAAGCAAACCTAAAATTCATCTATTATTAAAAAACTTGTGCAACAAACACAAACTATATTTTATACATAAAGGACAAACTCATTTATTCATTAGGTTAAAACACTTGGAGTTTGCATTTTGTAGCTACTAAAGAAGTGACATTTGCTATCCGTTCTCTTTTTTAAATTTTTCAAAGCACTGTGTTCAGGCTAATCTGCTTGAAAAATTGTACTAATACTTTAACATAGTGTCAATCCTGAAGACTGCACAGAAATCCCTGTGGAAACCAAGGATAGTCTTGATATTTAAATTTCCTTTTTTAGTGAGTCACTTAACAGGACAAATGTTCTGTTATCATATATCTCATATTTAAGTAACTTATTTTATCCCTTGATAAATTAACCACAAGATAATAAACTTTTTAGCTAGTTTTTAACATTTGTACATCCCTTGAGCTAACATGTTTAGACACCACTTTGAATAAAGACTTGTATCTTTGCACTCAGCTGTGCTCAGACTGGTACATCAAAGCAACAAGAATGAAAATTTGGCCTTAATCAAATCTCACTGACTTCAGTGGAAACAGGATTTTAGTCATAGTCTTTGAAAGGGAAGGATTTTCAAGTTATTTGTAGATGTTTTCCTGGTTTAAAATATAATTGTGGAATTACATATTCTATGTCTTGCGGGGCAGGTAAGCTGCATGCCAAATTTAGATGCCAAATATCTACTTGTAATTCTATTTCTAGGAATACCGCTCTAACTTATTCTGGCCTTTAGGCCAAATTTGATTTCTAGGATTTGATTTCTGGGATAATTGTTGCCTGTTAGCAATTTGTCTGTGCATTTATGTCTTGATGATTTAAAAGTGAGAAATGCAGCTTTTTGTTTTTTTGGAAATCTATATTGACTGTATACGAGACAGCTAATTTGCAAAAACAAAGCTTTTGAAGAAATGTTCACTTCCATTTCAAAGAAAAAATAAATCAGAATAATAATAAAAGAAGATTTTAGAATTTGGAAAAGATTTTTTTCATAATTTTTCCTGAAACATCAGAAAAACTTCTAGCCCTGGTCAACATTCTGTACTGAGTTGATCAGTGTAAATTGCTAAGGTATGGTAACATCTTGTTTGTAGGGCTTAAGTCTGAGGGACTTAACACACAGAAACATCTTTATCCATTTAGTGTGCAGAGGACTTAATGCAGGTTGCTGAGAAGGCATCTTGCCCACCTGTTATTATATAATAGCCACAGTTATACACTGGTCAAAACTTGTTCAGAAAGCAAGAGATGGGAACAGAGGTTATCTTTGTCAACATTGTACCCACAAATCTGACCTGGAGAATATTGTCGCTAATTGAGTCAAGGCAGGGTAAAGAAAGAATACCTTTTTTGTCTATGTGTATACCTATTTTCTTTCCTGTTATGTAACTCCCCTCATCTCTGACCAGCTGAATTATTGGTCGTGAAGAAAGGTTGAATGGAGCTAGGAAACACAGTAAGATATGTTCTTATGTCTTTTTCTGACCATGGAAGAGTGTACCATCCTGATTTTTACTAAATGAGATCTGGATGTAAATATCTTGCTAGAAATTTTTTCTAAGACACAGTTAAAGATATTGTTAAAAGTACACTTAGGAAGGGTGGACCTTCTTCACAAATCAGTTTGATATGCTAATACATAAAAATTACTACAATGAATAAAATTCATGTGGGCCTGGTAAAGTTCAGAGTACTAAATCTTGATATAATAGCTTAGGTGAACTTCCTTGTCCTAGAACTATTACAGGAAAAAAAAAATTGGCTTACAGACAACTGTAAAGCCAATATTGAAGAAATTATCATAACATCCTATCATTTAATGAGTAGGCTTTTGTGTCAAACACTAGCTTGACTATTTCGTCTCTTCCACATTGGGTGAAAAGCTTTTCCACTAGACATAGCTGTTGTTAACAGTGATCCAGTCATTTTTTGAAGTAAATAAATATGTTGTGTTTAATAGCTTTAAGATAGTGATGTCTCTCCATTTTAAAAACGGAACAAAAATACCCAAATTAATTAGGAAGTAGTTACATCCTCTTCCCCCCAAATTGCAAAAATCTAAGGAAATATTTGAGAAATTTACTGTTTAAGATGTAAGATGTATCATTTTCAAATTCCTACCCTCTTAATCCAATTTCATACTTTCAGCTGCCTTTGTGTTAAGATTTTACCTTTGATCATTTTTGTGAGGCTTCAGTCGGAAAAAACAGCGGCAGTTCTGAATAGAGTAAGGTATCATTACATGAACAGAGAATGTTAGTAGCCTAAATCTCACAAAGAAAATGATCCTTTTTGCATAAACAACAGCAATAACGAGAAGCAGTTATAATAGATATGCATTTATATGTAGATCTTCCCTACTGAGGGAAATTCCTTGTAGCCTGTTGTCTGTGTATATGTACTGTTTCTTACAGTATTTTCACACTATAAGCCTTTTGAGGCCAGGAGTGTCCACCTGCTCTGTCACATATTATTACTATTACTACTGTTACTACTAGTCATACTAGTTGCCATTTTTTTTCATTGTCATCCTGAGAAAACAATAAAATATGTGCAGAAACAGTTTCAGCAGTCCTGAAACAAGACTCAGGATCCATAAACTGTGAGGTAAAATTTCCTTCTTTAAGTAACAGAATGTTATGATCGTCTGTCTTGGGACATGGAACTATAGGAAAAAACCTAAAGGATGAAGTGCACAGTGAAGTTACTGCAGCATAACGGCTGAGCTGTAATAATGATTCTCGGTAATAATGCATGTGTTATTCTTGAGGAAGGGAAGTATAGTATAATTTTGTTTGCTAGGCTGTAAATAACTGGATTTTGAGTTGGTGGACATATATTCTCCATTTAAAAATCTAAGTCTATGAATAAAGGTGTTTTTAGTAAGATTCTAGCTCACAATTTCTTGTACCATTTATGTATTTACATGTGTATTTTCTGTACGCATGTGATGTAAAGGAAGAAATGTACACACAGATACATGCATGTGTGTTCAAATAACATTGAAATGGTGAAGTTGTGTACCTAAAAGCTAGAAAAAGGTAATTTGTAATAGTAATAATATTAATAGTAATAATTTCTTTGATATGTGAGCCTATTACATGCTGCAAATTTACAAAAAGTCTATATAAGACCTAAAAATTATAGACTCTATCAGAATGGTCATGAGAGAGCTAAATCAAAATTGCACAGGCAACTCAAAAGACAATTCCTTACAAAGCTTTGAGTTAGCACCTGTTTCCCAAAGGAGGAGGAGATGACTCTGTGAGCCTCTCAGCTTGTGCAGCCTTCTGACTTTCCTGCAGAAGTTTTCTAGTGTGGAAGAGACACAGCATCGATTTGGAAACCTCTGTGCCCAGCCCCATGCTGCACATCAAGCCAAGATCTGGGCAAACACAAAGTTCCTTTTCCCTGAATAGGAAGCACAGCCATGTGCTCTGGAGAGTGCCTGAAACTTGCTGCAGCTGGTGGGGTGTCAAGCAGCCAACCTGTGGTTATTTTCCCAGAGAACACAGGGGTGTAATTGCTATGAGACTTGCAATCAACTTTGCTTAAGATGGGATGTTAATCTGTTGATTAATAAGGAGTGATTTTTGACAATTCAGCCTTGTTTCCTAAGAAAACGACTAAAAAAATTCAGTGAGTAAAAGTCCAAAGAATGATGTTTAAGAAAGCATTCTGTGTGCAACCTTTTACAGCCCATGTGCTGTTAAGATTCTCGCTTTATGCAGTTTCTCTATTAATTTAAGTTTTGCACTTCAGTATATTTACTGAGAGTTTTCTACTATTTTGTTTCCTTAGTTTATAGCATTACAGAACTATCAGCTGTACTTAGGTGTCCTGAAAACCTGCAGGATTTTTCTTGAGTTAAAGAGTCAATAATTAGATTATTATATTTTAGAACTTTTTGCATCACTTAAGAAAAATATTTTAGTAAAGATAAAGAAAAGGGGGAAGACAAGTTCCTGAATATATACATGGTATATTGCTTTGGTTTGCTTTTTTTTGGTTTTGAGCACTGCTAATATCAAATTAGAAGCTGTAAAACTCAGACTAGAGGTAGTAAGGATCAGAAATCAGGCTCCACACTAACTGAGGAATTGCCTGAATCAGACTAGTGTAAGTATTAAGCACAACTTCTCATCCAAACCTGTATTTTCTGCAAAACTCAGACACTTGCTTATAGGCCTGAATCACTTAGAAGCTCAAATTTGCATCTATTCCCTTGGAGAAGTTTCTGGATCTGTCTTAGTTTCCACTGTACTAAAAATGAAGCCTATAGTACTGAGCCTGTTATACTGATTATACAGAGCAACAAACTGAATGAGGATAACTTCTTTCTTTATAAACTGATGTTTATAAACTGAAATTCTTATACTAAAAAAACTTAAAACCACATTTCCCAGAAAATGTTCTAAATATGATGTTATATACTGCTCAGCCAGGCATATCCACTCTTACCTCTTCCCTAGGCTTACAGAAAATATTAATATCCACAATTACATACAATGAGTGTATATAGTAATGTATCAATTATCTATTAAATGAGAAATTCTTATATAAAAGCAAAACTGTGATCAAGATATTCACTAAATACTTTGTGATGTTCATTGTGTTGAAAGAAAGATAAAGAAAATGTAGTTTTCTGTGTATTTTGGTTGACTTCTGTTGGCTCATTAGTCTTCATATTTAAAAATCTCGGCCTCAAGGGACTAACTGTACTTCTAGCTTTCTGGTCTGAATTTAACATATTTGCACAGGTGTTCCTGACAGTAAAATGTGGTTCAGTTTTTATTTTCCTGAATACAGTGCATACAACTACATCTGATTTTTTGTCACAAATTTATTTTTACATATCTAAATTGCATTCTTATCTTAGAAGATCATATTACCTTAAAAGTAAAGCGGTCTTTATCTATGCAATGAGTGCAAGTTAGATCTTAGTAAAAGGCAACAAATGGAAAATCTATTTTTAGGTAAATGTCACACAGCCTGTAACTGAGTTGCTGAGCTTTCAGTTGTCTTGGACAGTTTCATTATTCATTAAATTGAATTTTAAAAAGCTTTTCTTGTGTTAATCTTTTTGGTGAAATAATGAAAGATTAGTATAAAATATACATATCTTCCATGGGATTCATTTTAACTGTAAAAAAAATTCTTTCACTTACTAACTTACATAAATTCAGTATTTTCTGATTAAGCTTGTACTTTGATATTCAGCACTTAGAATTCCGTCTTATTTGCTGGAATTAAGTTTCTACTACAGTTTTTATTATTGGAACATAAATATGGAAGAAGGTGCGTTAAGTGGGTACAAATCTGGCTTACAGTGCAAAGTGCAGTTATGATTTCCTTGCCATTGCCACAAAACAAGTATGCAATAAATTTAAGACAGTGAATGAAGCAGTCAACATGATTGAGGCTATAACCTGTTTTTCAGATTGCCACTGCTGTCAGCAAAGGAGAAACCATACGTGATTCCCAAGGTTCTTTTGGCTTCTCCTTTATATATTTTTGTAGGAAAATGTTATTGAAGAGTATTGAGAGTCTTTTTTCTTTTTTTTTTAATAATTCAGTGCTAGACATGTACATACTCTGTTGTGATAACAGCAGAACTACAAATAGCAGAACCGTCACCCTACCATTTTAGAGAAAATTATAAAAACTTTCAATTATGAGGCCACATTGCTCATGGCCTATTTAAGAGCATGATTATATAACAAGAAAATGGCCAAACAATGCAAAATTTCATGTAGGGGTGAAAAAAAAAAAAATCCTTATATAGAGCCAATAAAAGAGAAATCTGAGGAAATGTGCTATTTTCCTATGTCATAGTACTTGCTCTCCTGATCCCTTTGTGGTCTCAGAAGAGGGAGTAATGCATTTTTTTGAAGTATCAATAATATTAGACAGATGTAGTTTACAAAATGCAAAGGTTGGGATTTTTATTTTGCCTTTAATGATGTAGCAGCAACATAGAAGTATTAGAAAAATACCTTTTTCTTTAGATGTCTGTCCTTCATGCAGTCCCACAACATTCATATATTGAAGGTACAGCTACAGCTGCTTTTAGTAAAATAAATTATGCAGAAATCAAATCTCAAATTTATAGCAATTAAAAGTCTAAAGCAGCAGGGTTTGATTTGGACCATTTATGAAACTGTTTCCTCACTGTCAGGAGGCTAGGATTACCAATTTTTAGCATGCTGATTATGCATATTTTCCAGTGGACATAAATAGCCTAGATTTTGAATAGTCCACTTCAGAAAAATGAGCCAACACAGCTGATACTGATACTTTGTTTGGTAATTGTTGCTGAGATACAAATTGTTTCAGGAAACATAGAAGATAACAGAAAGATTAGAAAGATCAGTAGCACTCAAAAAAAAAAAAAAAGTGGTTTGAGTTGTTAGTAGGCAATCATGCTCTCTTTTGTGTTTTTACTATGTGATATTGCTTGTGTATGTAATAGTACCTGAAACCATCCCTTAGCCATGGGATGGGATTCACTTACCTGAAGAAAGGCTTGAAGTGTTCTCTGGAATGCCATAAAATATCCAAGTTTTCCACATGAAAGGAAAGGGAAGACCTGAGGTTCTGGCATATAGCCTAATTTTAATTTCTCAAAAACACCTATAATCAAGAAAGGTTTGACTTTGTTGCCTAGATGTACTTATGCTACTCTCTTAGATGACCTCAAGTATCCTGCCTGATCTACAGCTGCAGGTGCTGTGTTATGCTCACCAACCATATAAGACATGATTCAAATTATTTTGACCATCTCAGGTGTTTTGTGTTTAGGCCATTGAACTGAGTCTGGGAGAGGTGTTACTGTAGTCTGTGAAACCAGGAGATTAGGATTCAGCTGACCAAAGGTAGGTCTGTCTCCCACAGAGTAAGCTCAACAGTCCTGCAGAGCCTCTTGGCTGGATCCCTGTTGACTACCACAGGAATTAACTGTTCAGCTCACATTGTAGGAACAAAAATTTAGGCAAACGGAGTCCTAATGGGGACAGAATGAGAAGGAAAAGGAGTCTGAAAATAAGAGTAGTGTTTGTAAAAATGAACCTAGTACATTTAGATCAGCATTTGTTTGTGAGGCCGACATTGTACAGTGTGGTTTTCTGCTTCATTTTCTTTTTCTTGGCTGCATTACCTTCCAGTTCAGAATTGTTTCAATTTATTATTACCATCCTTAGCTACCTAATTGTGCTACTAATGAATACAAATAATCCAGGCATCAGGCTTTTACAGACCCACTTCAGTATACAAATAATGGTTTGTTGTGTAACTGCTGATTATGGGAGAAGGTAACTCACATTATGGAAAATATGTGCTGAAATACTGGTGATGAGGAAAGCAATGAATTCTGTACTATGTCTTTTAAATTATGAAAATGTATTGTCATTTTTGTTCCGTTGGGTTGTCCATCGTAAGTAAACGTGAGATCATCTGAGCCCAGTTTTTAAGCATGTGTACTTGTATTTGGAACTTCATTTCAATTTTTTGAGTGCTTGTATTAGCGCTATTGCACATGAAATACGTAGCTGGCTACCAAATTGCCTATTCAAGTACATACGTATGGGGTTCGAGCACTCAACATTAAGCATTTGCATTTCAAAATTGGATCCCTTATGCTTGAAAGCTTTGAAAATGCTACTCTATGGTCAGCCTAGTGCAGCATCAATTGAAATGCTGTTTGAATGCAATGTAGAGCTTCCAATTGCTGCTTCAGAAAGTGTTATGCTGAATCTGGAACACTTTGCATAATTTAATTAATTATGCCACTAAAAACTGATTTTCTCTCAATTTAAAGCAAACAGCTTTTATGAGGGTGAACTGAAGCACCCAGGGATATCAGGTGTCCAAGCTTTTAATCCTATTACAAAGACTTGACAACCACTGATGGAAACTGGAAAAACATAAGCCTCCAGCAGGGCAACAAGTGAAGAGGAAGAAGGCAACAGATTTTTAATACTCTTTGAAACCACTGTACACATTAAATCAAAATCAAATGTAAAAAGTGACAGAACTGGTAGCTTGCACTTTGCTGTGCAAGCAGTGAATAGTGTCTAAGGAATAACACTTATTTTGCTTTGACGTTAATGAAAATAACTGTTTCCTCTAAGAGTGTTCTGCTTAACTAGCAGGACTATTTGCATCCATGTCTGTTCACTTAAAGTGTTGAGGAGCACAACAGCCTGGAGTTTGAAAGTGTTTTTAATGTTATGGAGTGGATTCTGTCTATAAATCATTTTCCATGTAAATAAATCTTAACAGATGATTCCAGACTACAAGTATTAAAGAAACTGTCACTAGCTAAATGTTAGCCTTGATGCGTCGCTTTCTGAAGTCTTCTCTCTTCCAATTTATTATTGGGTTCGATATCATGCTAAAACAGTAGACACTGTAATTTTGAGGCAGAAGGGGGTACTGATTTAGAAAAGCTCTAATTTCTGAGTCACATAAGCAGAGCCATAATTCGCAAACTATGACTGACAGTGCAAAATTCTGTGACCAGGTCAGGAAGGGTCACAGCAGAATTGACTCCATCTCCATATTGAACATCAGCATGTAACATCAGCTGCACTGTAGAAGATCTGGCTGATAAATAGGAAAATACTACTTGGAATTGACCAGCCCTATAAAATGCAAACAACTTCCTTGCTTATAATACTAACAAATATTCATATAAAATTGCTAATATATATTTATGTAGTACTTGTATTCTTCCTATATAGAGAGATGACATATATATATATATATATATGACAGAACAGGGTACACCTGTCTCAAAGGGGAAACAGGAATTAGCAGGGCTTTTTGAAAGAGCTTTCATCTAGATTTGAAGGGAGAAAGGGATGAAATCAAGCTCACTAGAGATAAGCCTGGAGGAGGCACACCAGTGTTTGGGGGACAATGGGTTAGCAAGGTCCTTTGCTCTGCCACCTAACTGGAGGTAGAGGATGGAGAGTCATGTGGTGGCAAAGACAAAAGGATTATCCATGTGTTAGAAATCATGGAAGCGTCTGAGAATGATCATGTAGGAATTGAGGCTTCTCACCCCAGAAAGGCAGTGGGATCAATAATACAGCTGAATTGCATCTACAGCAATGCAAGCTGCATGGCCACTAAACAGGAGGAGCTGGAAGCCATTGTGCAGCAGGAAAACTATAACATAGTTGCCAGAATAAAGACATGGTGGGATGACTCACAACTGGAGTGCTGCAATGGATTGCTATGAACCCTTCAGAAGGGATAAGCAAAAAAAGAGACAGTGGGATAGTGCTGTATGTTCAGGAGTAAAATATGTCACAATGGTAAAAAGCAGAAAATTAGAGAATATAAAATGAAAAGGAAAAGAAAGATTTTTTTCAAGCTAAGATTCAGCTCCTTCACTGTGTGTTTAAAAGTAAGTTAATGCTTTTTGAGAGTGTCTGAATTCTCAAAATACAAGAAAGCATGTTCACTTATCAGAGGTGACGAGATTCAAATCATATATTAACCAGCTCAACTATGTACACTGCATAAAGGTTATGACAATTTCTTGTAAAATAAGGAAAGTATCTCATATAATTGATTCTTTTCATTGTTTCATAAAATTGCCTTGTTTGATATCAGGAGAGTTTGGACTGAATTTTCATTACCTACTTCTGAACAATTTACACTGGGATTGAGACAGTATTGAGCTAATGAGTTAGAATTTATATTGAGCCTTAACTGTCTTCATGAAGTAACTAGGGAAAGAAAATCATGGCAATAATGGAGTATTTTTCATTATAAACTACGTTGTACAGCTTTTACAATCAGGTTTTTAATAGATCTAGAGAAATTAAATTGGAATTCTACCAACTTCTGTGCTTTTGTCATCCAGTGAAAATGATGTTAAAATATCTCAAGACTAATAGGCTTATCCCTGTCTACTGATGTACGAAGGAGGTGGTATCATTCCTGTTGTTTTTCAGGCCCTGTTGTTCATTAATGAGTAAGATGTATATAGAAAAACATTCAGGAATATGCACTTTGCTATAATCCCTAATGCTAATTAGAAATTGAGTATAGATTAAATACATCTTGACTGATGTTATCCTAAAGTTCTTATCAAGAGACATTCCCATGAAAATAGTAGAAACTTTCAAAGTCAGGAGGTTGAAATTGTGCTCTACATGAAAAGGGAAGCAATCATATATTGCTGATGGGTATTTTAATACTGCTGAGAATGCATGCATATATCCATATTTATTAATATATTCAAACATTGTTTATTGATCTTGTATGGTAAATAAACTCATACAATGAGTGTATAGATTACTTTGTATTCATAAACATACATATAGTCAATCTCAGCATTATAAATTATACTACGCACTGTGAATAATATAACTTGTCGGATTGGAAAATTTTAAACTTTTCATTGCATATAAATATGCAAATTCATAATGATATATGAGTTGCTGTTGTCCTTATATATAGTATATATACTGTTCTTTAATTGCATCCTGTTCTTTAATTCTGTGGGTAGTTTTTATGAAGAAGTCTGCAATAGTGAAAAAGAGTGTTTCTGAAATAAATTAAATTATTTCTTGTCTCAATACTTACTTGTCCACATTCTTCCTTGCTGTTAGTCTGTTCCACTACCAGAAGACTGTAGGAATAAATGTAATCACTTACGTTTTTATTAATATGAAAAAAAAATTGAATATACTAAATAGAATAATCAGCAAGCACATATGCACACATATTGGTGCCCTCAATAAATACAATTTTTAGTTACTTCATATGTTTGTTTATTCACAAATACAGGAAAAAATATGACTTTAGTTGAAATTTTAATTGGCGTAACTGGCCATATTCTTTGTTTAGACAATTTGCAGGCAAAAATATTCTCTCACATATAAAACAAATGCCATATATAGTTTTACTTGCTAAGTATGGGAAAAGCGTATGTAAATTATACATGAAGCACAGACTTTATGTGACTAAGCGTGACTATAACACTTCTAAGTTTGTGTGCTAAATATTAACTTTAAAAAGTTATCCTTACATACCTCTTTCAGAGGGTGGAAAAATAGCCTTAAGTCCTTCCCCAGCCCACATATTAAAAAAAGGAAAAAAAAAAAATTGCCACTTGCAAAAAAAGATTAGATTGCTGGCCTTGCTTCCAAATTCAGAAATTGAAAATTTGGAGTCTTCATTCATCCAAATAATATATATTCATTCCCCACAGGCAGCAGTGATGGTTCTTGGGATAAAGAAAAACTTCAGTCTCCCCCCACCCAAGGATCACAGGCCTCTGTTAACCACCCCAACTTGCCTGGACAGCATAATGTTCCAGTTAGCCATCCTCTCAACCCTCTGCAACAGAACCACCTTCTGCCAAATGGTACGGGTTGACATCTTTCAGCACTAACATCAGCAGTTTTCTAGTTTCTGGGTTTTTTTGGTTTCTTTTTTGTGGTTTTTTTGTGTTTATATAAATAGGCAAGGAAAAAATCAAGGATATGGGGAATACTGGAATACTTCATTTAAAGTATTAAGCAGTGGAAGTGAAGACAGTAAAGAACAAATACGTATGCAAGAAAATTGATACTTAAAATAACAGCTAACCTGTACATCAGTGGCATAATAATGTATTGGTAAGGCACCTTACAGCAGATATTAAAAACTATAATAAATAGCCATTGCTTAACAATGATATACATTACACTGATATGAACAAACTAAGAGGTCTAATAGCCTCTCCTTGTGGCTAGAAATCCTCCACGGTTCCTAGTGATTCACCCATGCATATCCCAGAAGAGAACTGACGTAGAGCTGCTCTGTCCTGCAGTGTGAACCATCTTGTCACCCATCACTTGAATATTGTCCATCAGGAGAAAAAGAGGACAGTGTTTAAAAAAGTTGCATAAGCCTGTTACCCTTTTTTCTTTTCTCCCAACAGGATTGGAACTTCCTTTTATGATGATGCCCCACCCATTAATTCCCGTGAGCCTACCTCCAGCATCTGTCACGATGGCAATGAGCCAGATGAATCACCTTAGTACCATTGCCAACATGGCAGCAGCAGCACAAGTGCAGAGTCCTCCATCCAGAGTTGAGACATCTGTTATTAAGGTAACTATATAACTAATGAAACCAAAACAAAAAGCATAAAATCGTAACACACTCCCAACCATCCTAAAGATGTATAGGTATCAAATGTTCTAAGGTAAGTCAGTATATACAAGAAAACCAAGTGTTGTGGCTTTGGGAGCACAGTAAACTGGTGGTGGCCATGTTATCTCAGTTTCCCTCCCCTCTCTAAGTAAATATTAAAGCAGCACTCGAAGCATTTTCATACAAGATGCACAGCTTTGTGATTTCTCATATTTTATAGTCCGTAATCTAATGGCCACATTCCTCAAGATATCAAGGAAAAAATTTCTCTTTTCCTAAATTAGAAGAGATTGTTCTTCCAAATTTAAAATCTAAGAATTTGAAGTGAATGCAGCAAGTTATCTGAAGAAGCCTGAAAGGCTTGATACTGTACCTGTGTAGAACCTAAGTTTGCCAAATCCCAGAACAAATTAGAGTGAAGTTGCACAGAGCAGACCCAGTAATCTGCAGGTCAGAACTGTAGTACTATAGAGATATCTGTTATCTTATAGCTCTGTACATTATTTTAATCATAGGCAGTCCCAAAACCGAAAATTTTCCTTATCCTGGAGTTCCTTTACTTCTTAACAAGTTTATTCCTGTAACTCATCTAGTTGGAGAGATAGTTTTCTTGTAATCTATCTGAAGATTTTAAAAGTACCTAGCAATTTTGGGCTCTCTGAAACATTGCAAACACTTTGTAATATATATATATTTCAAAATCTTGCTTACCTAAGCACTTGTTTTTAATAATAAGCTATCCTATGTATTCTGTCATTTTTGAAAATTCAGCTATCTCACGTTCATGCTAATATTGTAGCTGCCAACTTTTGCATAACTCCTGGCATAACTTCCTGTGCAAGCTATTTGACAAACCAGGTTTTGTGTTCCCATCTGGTTTGCACATATCCATAATTTAAATATATGTGGATTAAAATGGAATGTTTTTAGATGACCAAATTAACCTGAATTCTCTTTTGAAAAGTGTACGTACCCAAGGGTTTAGGTAGAACCCGACTGAGACATAACCGAAGTACTGCCGTGACTTCTTCAGTCAAGTCCTGTGACACACTGCCCACAACACATTTCTACTACAGCTACATGCATAAACACAAGTGTTAATCTGTCATCCAGAACTCACTTATAAATGTAAGATCTTGTTGCACATAGTTACTTCAGTAATACTGGAAGAGCTAAGGAACTTATTCTTGTGGGACTTTCCTACTCATTCCTTCAGCTCCGTTGTGGTATAACATATGCCTAGATTTCTGTCCTCTGTTTTTATCTATGGCAGATGAACATGGTCATGTGGATAGAGGTAACATAGCCAAGTAATTGTGTTCCTATTTTTTAATAATGAACAGGATTGAAACATAAACCCCAGGAACTTGAAAGCATGAGGTCACTGTTAGGGGATTTTCTTCCCATGAGGATAGGCATAATGTCACTGGCAATTTACCTGTTCTTCACTAGGCATAGTCAGAGGCTGTGATTTTAATGTCCATTGAATTATATGCACTGAGTAGTTGAGCAGGAAACTGTAATCAGCATAGCTTTTGAACCTTGCACTGGCAGTGCAATATTTATGAATAATAACTTATACTACAATCAAAATAAATATCTTAGAGAATAAATGTAAATGAGAAGGTCAAACCTTCCTTTTCTTTATTTTTACAGGAAAGAATAAATAGTGCAGTTGCTCTCCTTCATGAAACTGTTTGTTATTAGGATTATAGCTTCCTCTTTTTTTTACTGCTACATTTTTAAACTTCTTGGGTTTGTTTTCATTATATTTTGACTCATTTTTTAACCATAGTTTTTACTGAAGTATTTTCTCCTCAGGGATAATCTTTCCACAAGTTGTTTTGAAAAGTTTGTGAATCACTCGTCTCGGAGTTTGTAGATGTAACCTGAAAAGACAACATAGATTTATGATTAGAATACAGGATGTTTAGCAGTTTAAACTCTGCTTGAAAGTAGGAAGGCCTATGAGAAATTTCTACTTGGAAAAGTAAATCAATAGTCACCATATCTAATTAGATAACAAAGAACAAAATTAAGTCCTAGAAAATCTGAGTCTTCATAATTTAAACAACCAGGTTCAATGGATAGAATTGCCTTTGTGAACAGTGCCACAGTAGATGACTTGCTGACCTTTCCTTGCAATTCACCGAGTTCACAGCTAGTGCTGTTATCTTTAAAGTCACAAAGCTTCAAATGCCTTTCTATTACTGGGCAATATTTCATTTCTTCGTGATAAGAAGTTGGAATAAAGCTGAGATCATGTACTAACTAAACATTTTATCCTGCTATATTCAGGAGATGAGACAAAGACAGAATTACAAGGGAAGCCTTACAAAGCAACACCTTAGATTTGGCAGTGAACTCTGAGCTCTAAAATCTTCAGAATTATATTTCAGAAGAGTGTTGTGCCCTTTTGAACATGAGACGAACATTAGATGTCTTTTTGTAATGGAATGTTTAGATATATGAGTTGGATGAATAAGAGGAGAGCAACAACAAGCAGGGACAGCAGATTGTGACAGCAATGAATTGCAGTGAGTGTGACAGCTGTGACCTGGGGATGCTTTAGACATGAAGTGGCTTTCATCACCTGCCCATGGTTTCAAAGGCTCAGCTTGTTAGCAGTTTCACTACATCAATTTTTTTCACTCAGCAGAAAGATATATGAAAATATAAAGGACATACCTCATGTTAATAGCAACTTGAAATTACATTGTAAAAGTTAGAACAGAGCAGCATGCCAGAATCAAAAATTGCAATTTATCCATGTGTTACTAATACTTATAGAAAGAAATAAGAATAAAACAGAAGAAACCAATACCTCCAGCTGAAAAAGTGACCGGTAGCACAGTAGTTTTCCACTGCATAATAAATATATCAGACTAAATTTTGCTAATTACCTCAATATATCACAGCACTTGTTGTGTTCCACTAGTTTATGACTTCTTTTATATCTATATATATAGATACATATATTCCTGTTATCAATTAGCAGGAATTTAATACTAGTTTATTTAACAAAGGCTGACAGATTTTATTTTTAGATAACTCAATTTATAGGACTATTCTGACATAAAATTTTATTTTATAATTCATTTACTTTTTCCTATTTCAGTGGCATTATGTATGTGTTCCCGTTGATGTCATTTAGCTTTCTTATCTTTTTTTTTCTATAATATTTGCCCCAAAGTCCAAATAATAGTCAAAGAGAAGAAATATGTCACTGCCGTACAGAAATGACTGAACGGAGTACATTTTAATGTCTCATGTCAGACTGGCAGTGAACAAGTTCTGAGAAGTCTGAAAGCAAACAGACTCTAAGAGGAAAATGAGCAAGTTCACTACATGGAGAGGTTGGGCAGCAAAGGGACTATAGAAGCTTCAGCTTATGTCTTTTGTAACTGCTATGTGAGCAGGCCTTGAGTTAAGTGCAGACTTTAAATACCAGAAATACTTGCCATTATAAGGTGTTTTGTGTAGAAGGGTTTGCATTACTTACATAACTTACATAACTTTACATTAATTACATAACTTAATTTCCATTTACCAAAAATATGACTTTTTTTTTTTTTAAACAGGATTAGATGAAGTACTTCTTGAAATTTTCTGGCACACCATCCTGTAGAGACAGGGGCCATAAGAACTTTGAAAGTACAATTGTACTTGTAACTTGAAAGTACAGTTAAATATCCTGGATAGAAAAACCTTCCACTTAACTGCTGTTGCCAACAAAGCAGAATTTTCCTGTACTGTAAAACTGAAAAATCTGCCAGAATTGTCAATGCATTGGTTATTACTGTAAAATCTTTTGATTTTATTGTCTTCATGCATTGAATAAAATTAAATCCAAAACCTCTGTTAAAGAGGCGTCACTAAATTTCAAAAGACATAAGATATAACCATAGGAAATATCAGAATGCCTGAACAACCTTAACGTTACAGCATTCCATCCATATAGTACACCGCAATTTTAATTTCACTCCCATATACTGTATTTTTCTGCATAAAAATTACCTCATTCACTGAATGGTTAGTTATTATCTATTTAATTTTTTTAAATTAAGTGTCTGTCCCAACCTTATTTAACTTGTGTGATCCAAATCCTGTGTTGAATGCAAAAGTTTTTTATGGACATTTGTGTGCCTTACAGGAAAAGCATTATGCAAACAAAGCAGCATCCCTACGAATGATATATAATTCCTGTATGCTATACTCATTTTACAGAAAGGGAATGAGAACAAAAGTGATTGCATCCCAAGCTGGCAGAAATGCCCATTTTGTATGCCTAACCTGAAAAACACCTGACTTCACAGATAGCCTCCTATTTGTAGAGACATTTGTGCATTCAAAAGAGAAATTTTGACATTACTTAAAAGTGATTTTTCTTGAAGAGGGAAGCTATTTCCACTTCCTCTTTATCTGATATGTGAAGTATGATCAATTTGTCTTTACATAAGGAAAATTTGAAAATTTTGATTTAAAACATTTAAATAGCAAAAGGTAACTCGTCTACAATAAATTTTTAGAATAAAAATAGGACTGCCAGCTCCTAAAAAATCTACTTTTACATGTTGGAAAGCAAACATGAAAATTGGGATATACCTATAAAGTTTGAAGTACGGTATAGACCAAAATAATACTTCATTTTCTTTTATCATAGCTGCAGAGAATGTGATATCGTAAAACTATTTGAAGGAACTTGAATGTAACAGAGAAAATCTCCATGTTAGCATGACTTTAAAAAAAATATGTTACTATAAATATGTATATGCACATTTCTGTTTCTTTTTCATTTAAAATGAGTAGGTCAAAGCGCAGTTGACTTCCTTTATTAGAGCTTAACTATCTTTATATTAACCATTTATTAGTTCTATATATAAGACTAAAATGATTTATGTTAACTTTTAATACAGTGTTTATATAATGATCTTAGAGGTTGCTAACCATATATGGTAGGCTGTATCTTGGAATAATGTCTTTTTTAAAAATTATATGCCATCTTATTGTTTCTTTTATCATGCATGCTTCCGTGGTGCAGTTTGAAGCTAATAGCAGCCATACGCTCATATGAATTAATTTGTGACATGTAAAATGGGTATCTACACATAACACATGACACAGAGAAGGTAGTACAAATTTTCTGACTGGGAATTTGCATAAGCGCTTGTGTAACAGGCTACGTTTTATGTAGTGTGAGATTAATTTGGTGCAAAATGGCCATAAGGCAAGGTACAAGGGATGGGATTCATTTTGCTGTCTTCTAGGGTATACTTCATTGGACCTATTTTAGATAGCTACTTTAGAGTGAGGTGAGTTGTACCTTGGAAATGTAAATGTATGGATGAAAAATGAGCCTAGCGTGACTAGTTCAGATATAAACATTTGTAGTACAGATAATGACATTTAGTCAGATGAATTCTACGTGTTTGGCTGGATGCATGGTTTGGATTTACTTTGAGGGGTAAATTCCTAGTTGTGCTTCTTAGACTTAGTTTTCAAGTAAGAATAGATTTTCCAAATAGGGGGGAAAAAAACCTGAAAAAAACCCAGTTTGCCAGTAAGAAGTTACTAATTCAATTCGAGCAGTTTTTTGCATGTTTACGTATTTTCATGGTGTACAGGGGTTTTTTTATACCTTAGAAGGATATTTTGTTCATTAGACCAAATATTCATTTAAAAGGTAAAATATAATTTATAAATTCAGTTGAAAGGATGCAGGCACAAAGACCAAACAGGTCCAAAATAGTTGTCAGGACACTTTTATGACAATCCTCAAAATCCAAAATTCTGTACTATGAGGCTCTGTGGCACTTCCAGGAATGGACCTGCTTCATAATAATTCCAAACAATTAATACCTTGGACGTTTTGGCAGTACAACCAAGCTCTTTCTTGTATTGATAAGCATCTACTTTTGTTTGGTTGTTTGCTGGCTTGCCTGCTTGTTTTTAATTTTTGTAATGGCCCAATCCTATGACACTCACTTCCTGGCTAGATCACTGTACTTTACGTACTGCCCACGATTTCCAAGGATTAGGTACTCTGTTGTTCTGGAAGTACTGTTAAAGGATTACTTGGAAGTCTTCTGTTTGGCTTCCTGTCAGTTAACTGCTGCTGATATTTCCAATAATCTTGTAGTAAACAGGGCAATAAAAATCAAGCAAATTTTTGTCTGTTGATCTTTTTCTACATTTTATGCTCTCAGTGTTGTTGTGATGGGAATAGCAAGGTAGGATCAATGAAGAATTGCAGAAGTAGAAGTAAAATGGAAATCAAACTGACTTCAATTGGTCCAAAAGATAAGCAAGTTCAAGGTATTCACAAAGAGAGAAAAGAAAGTCTTATGTAAATATCACGGATTATTTTCTTCATAAGAAATAGATACATGATTTAAAATAACAGTGCAATTAATGCCAATGCAAAACATTTGAACTCTTGAGTTTTGATTGGGATTAGAAGTGGGTCTGCAAGAACAAGGCGAGAAAGATGTCAAGTACATCAGTGTGAAGTTAGAAAGATTTTTAACCACCCAGTCTTAGTAGATGCAGATAAGGAAATAGAAATGAAATTTTTTAGCATTCAGTCAGGTTGATAACACACGTATTATAGTAGTGATTGGTTAAGTTAAGAAATAGTTATTAGTCCAGTTCATTTTGCAGTTTGAAAGTCTAAATTGTCATTTTAGCATCTCATAGTGTTTTTGACTAAAGGTGAATGAAAAAGTGAAACTGTAAAAGCAAAATATCCTGTTTGCAAAGACTAAAAAAGATAGTCAAGTAATTAATTTCTTTCACTCATTCATGTAAAATTAAATATGCTGTTTTACAAGAAAATCATTACTGTAATACATCTCACACAAAATAGGTCAGTAAGGAACTGAAGAAAGAAATCTATGTTTTGATCATTGTAAAAGACATTGTTATAATTTTACCACCAAAAAGTCTTGGAAGCCAGGTGTCTTTTCCACAAAGGTCAGAAATATCATAAACTGCTCCTGATTAAAAGCTTTTAATTTTATTTTTAAAAATCAATACTATACAAAACAGTTTGTGTCATACATACTTCACACCCACCATGAAGTTAGATTGCCCAGGGACACTGTGGATGCTCCATCCCTGGAAGTGTTCAGAGCCAGGCTGGATGGGGCTCTGAGCAATTTGGTCTAGTGGACAGTGTCCCTGCCTATGGCAGGGGGGTTGGGACTAGATGACCTTTAAAGGTCTCTTTCAACCCAAACCATTCTATAAGTTACCAAAAGTATTGAAACCTATGACTCTGGAAATAAGTTATTTTATCCTCTGCACTTCAATGACTTAAGGCACAAACATCCTTAAAGGAGTTTGTTCAACACTGAAGAGCACCAAGACAACTAGTTTAAAAAATAGTTTAAAAAATAATAGTTTTTAAAAGTATATACCTCTAACAGCTGCGTATCTAGAGCTCAGCCCATGACTAAAATTAAAGCATGACTAAACCCAAGAGATGAGTCTTATGGGGAAGCAGACTGGAACAAAGGAAAAAGCTGAGACTGAATACCTGAAGGAGAGAGATATGCTGGAGGTGAACGCTGTATGTGCAAAAGCAGTTGATTTTTGGAAGAAGGCATATTCAGACTTTGTCAGAAAGATTCAAGAATTGTGTCAGTAAGGAACAGGAATGGCAAAGAATAAAGAATGTTTGTGGAAACACTGAGGTGATGACAACCTAGAAGATATCACTTCCTTTTCTAGCTTCTTAGGAGCAGAAGGATTATTCCTACATATATTACCTGAAATGTCTTCTCTTCCATAGTGATATAGGGACCAACAGAGGTAAACTCCATCAACTCTGCGCTTTGGTATATTTTGAGGAAGACTTTTGGTAATGAGACAATTCTTAAACAGTGAAAACATGCTGCAGGAGCAGAAATAAAATGGGCAAAAATAGGGGTTAATATTGAATAACTACCTTTGTGACCTGGTAAGAAGAAAAAAAGACATATGATATAGGGAAGAAAGTATTTCTTGTATCCTGGATTCCATTACGGATACATTAAGGTAATTCTTAAAAAGAAGTTAGTTAAAATGAACTTTCGGAGTGAGATTTTACAGTATTTACCTGTTTGAGAAATGTCGAAAAATGTTGAGAAATACATCAAGACACTTCTGTTTTACTTGGAGAGACCAGGACCATGTGATGTTGTGAATATGTGGTATTCTGGAATAAAACTGGAGTGGTTTCTAATTCTAGAGACAACTTCAATCTCATAAGTTAAAATTTCAGATAGAATCTTTTACCTATTCTTTACAGCATAAAAAAAAAAAAAAAAAAAAACAAACCCACAAAAACAAAACAAAACCAACAATCCAGTGTCACAGGAACAGGTCTGTTATTTATGAAATGGAATTGATATTGAGGGTGGGTAACTTGTAATGTCAGTGGAGTAAGAGCATGAGAAAGGACATTGCAGTTCCTTAGAGTGAAAATATCTTATATGGTAGGAGCCTTTTTGGAGGAGATAAATGTCAGATTCTTAAATGCTTAGGATTCCTGATTTAGATCAAATTGTAAAGAGTACCAAGGTAAGGTATCCTTCAAATTTGGCCTTTAAGAGTTTGATGTCCATTACTTAGTATAACCTCCTGCTCTGACACCTAATTCTGAAATGATGGTCAACCATATGATAAATTGCTACATATTACCTAAATTGTTCACACTATTTTTATTTGTGAGTATGTGTTGGAAGAAATAGGAAAGCAAACAATAGAGGAAAAAAGGTAGCAAAAGAGGGTTATGTTTCATAAATTATAAATAATTCTTGTTTTCTAGTAAATATTTTCAATAGAATTTTGGAAGCTATTCAGCTTATCAACCAGGAGGTGCAAGGGTAGTATTTTTGGCATCCAGCTGACACTCCAGAAGGCAGTGGAGGTCCTGTCTTATCAGCCTGATGGGGATGTCTCAAAACCCCTTGGTGCCCCAAATGGCTCAAATGTGAGCAGCTGAGTTGAGCTATAGGTATCTGGTTTTGGCGGAGGCTCCATTGACTTTATGATCTGTATCTCAGTCGACTGAAATGGAAGACAACTTACCTTTAAGGTGGGCCTCTTTGCATAGCATCCTACATACAGGTGTCTCTTAAGTTTCATCTCTCACTTGTATGTCAAAACTGTGTTTAGATACCTAAATTCAGATCACAGAATCAGAATCACAGAGTAGTCTGAGTTGGAAGGGACTCATAAGGATCACCAAATCCAGCTCTTCAGTGAATGGCCCATACGGGGATTAAACCCACCATCTTTGCATTTTTAGCACCATACTCTAACCAAGATGTGTTGATTTCAAACTGAACCCTGCAAAATTTCCTTCTCATACTTCATTTTAGAAAAGTCACACAAATTTTACTTATTCTTCTGAGTATTTTTTGGGAGACAGCAAGCCTAATTACAGTACAAATGAACACCATATTTTCTAGAAATATCTGCTCCTAGTAGTAAACAAATTTAGTAAAAATACTAGGCAGCACTATTTCTTTGTGGTGTCATGTCGAGTTACTTGTACAAAAGGGGAATGATGCAGAAGTGACAAAATAGCTCTGATCTGCATTATTTAGTGAACACATTTTTGCACATTTCCTTCTTTGAAAAATTTTAAAGCGAAGTCTAAATGTAAAATTAATATTATGCCACAAACCAAATTCATCTTTTCTACATAAAATCTCTGGTAAGAAGGGCAACTTATATTGATATCCAAGCACCATTAGTTTATGACTATGATGTTTTAGAGCTACAGAGTGTTCGAGTTTATTCTTTGTAGCATTTCCATTTATTATTGCAGATAGTTTGATAAAGACAAAAAATTGCTGTAGACTATATTGCTGATTGTGGAATTATGAAACAAGGATATAAAACATTAGTTAAGGTACTGTTTATTTTACATTTCTGCATGGTTCAATCCCATGTTTTATTGGAATTAAAGGATATTTTACAAATTAATTGATAAACCCAGTATATATAGTTTTCTCATGGGGTTTGTCTATTTCATTTTATATGAGAATAAAACTCTTCTGTTTTGTTTGTTCAGTAATTATATTTTGTTGTTCCATGCATTCCTTTTGCTCGCTCCATCTCATAATACATTCTGTAAAAGCACACATAAATAAATAGGATAAACAAATTAAGCTGTTTAAATAAATTAATTTACTCTGCAGCTCTGTATTCAAATCTTATGTGCTCACTGGATTTCATTTTAATGAAACCCTTCTAAGAACAATACATTGTATGCCAAACAGTGAAATCATATATTAAATGAATGATTAAATATACCGTGTTCCAATTTATATCAAATCTGTACACTGTGCATGCTTAAATCCTCCTAAATCTAAAGAAATAAATCTTCTACATTCTTAAAACATCTGCATTATAATCCTCCTCTTGAATACCCAGTTCGTGGACATATAAACACAATCAAAGTCATAATAAGCCTAGAGCTATGATGCAGTTAAGCTATCCTCATCAGTGTTTTTGACTTAAAAACCTAAGACTATTAAAGTGGAATCCACTTAAATGTCTTGAAATATTGCTCTAAAAAAGTCTCCTCCCACTCCATCAGTAGGCCCACTGAATCCCTTTGCATTTAGAATCTCAAATTCAGCAAATACTTTTTATGAAGCTTACCTGGAACAAATCTATTGATTACTATAGACATGTTGCCAAGTTTCTTAGGAATGCATTCGGATAAATAAATAGTAATGTAGCAACTATGCATATGAATAATGACTGCTGCAAAAGCAGTTTGTTGTGTGAGAAACGCACTGCTCTTTCCAAGAAAATTTTTAGGCATTTGCAACAACAAGTTTTCTTACGTGTTATTAAATATATACTAATGGTATTATTTCATTACCAAATGTTTTTTGTGAGTTGAATATATGCAGTTTGTTGGCTGGTGGTTTGGGTTCATTGTTTTTTTCATTATAAGTCAGGATTCTAATTATCAGAAGGAAAAAAACAACAACCAAAAAATGCTAGTTTTAACATTTCCATCCACTCCAATTGATTTCCCTTTTAGGATCTATTTATTTTTATAACTATTTGATCAAAACAGCCTAACACACATATTTGAGCAATGAGTCTTGGAAGCTATTAGTAATAAAAAGGAAACTGCAGAGAAAGAGAGAATTTTCTAGAAAGGACTATTCTGTACTCAGCTCCCTTTGATTATTGTTTCTGTTGAAATTCTATCTGTATATCAGATATATCTATATGCTACATACTAGCAATTCTCACATAGCAGATGTGCGGTTCTGATAACCACAATCCTTAACCTCTAGTTTTCAAAACCAAGGAACATCTTGAAGTGCATCATAGCTCCTCCTAACTACCATACCAGGCCTTTCCCTGGGCAGAAAAACATGAATGAGTGGTTTTCCCCATTTTGAAGTAGTGATATGGTGAGTGATATGGCCACATTCATCCAAAAAGTGTGATTCATTCCAGATTTGTGCTCCATGGTAAAAACAGACATTTGGACTTACATCAGCCATATTACTGGTATAGGTTCTACAAGGAGATTATATTTTCTTTGTGATCCATAACAGTTCCAAAAGATCTCATTACTCAAGAAGCCCCTTTGAAATTAAAATGTGGAGTAAAAGTCTGCATGAGATAAGACAATAGTGCTTGATCATTATTTATTTACAGAAGTACATGGATCCTCATCCCACAAGGCTGAAATCTGTAAGCCAAAATCTGTATTTCCAATTCAACAGCATGATGATAGGAGTGAGGAAAATAAAAACAAAAAACAAAAGCAAAACAAACCTCTTATTTTTATAAGTGGTCCAGAAGGCAGATTAAAAACCTAATAGAATGAGCAGTGCTCGCATTGCATACTGAAACGTAAGGTCTAGTGCCCTTAAAGTTGCAAGTTTCCTTTGAGAATGCTCTGCAAATCCAAGACACCTCAACAGGTGAAAGAATAGGTTGTAAATTAGGAGGGTGATTTCAGTTCAGGGAAGTGATGTTTGGAAACAGAGGCTTGGTGTAACATTGCCTTTTTCGCAATTACTTTCCGTGCGGTGTAGGAACGTGTTCCAGACAGCCCTTCTCCTGCTCCTTCTCTTGAAGAGGGCCGAAGACCTGGCAGCCATCCATCCTCTCATCGAAGCAGCAGCGTGTCCAGCTCTCCTGCGCGGACCGAGAGCTCTTCAGACAGAATCCGTAGGTCACATTCTTCTCCTTCTCACCACTTTAAATTTGATTAGGTGCAGCTGGTTTTTCTAATCAAAATACCCTCGTCTTAAATAGATCTCATATGTATCATGTTCAGAAGTTCAGCTGCAATAACTATCTCCCAACATTATGTTCCCCATTTTACAGTATCATAATATCTGATGCTACATTAACGGGTACTGATATAAACTGCCATCATGTCATATTAAACATAGAGATATAAGCAATGAAATACAGAATTGCAGCCGGGAAGCAATTTGCTATATTAGTTTTAGAACTGAACATATAGTATAAACATTTTTTAAAGAAATTGAGTTTTATTTAATCTGGTTACTCTGGTTTGATTTCTAAATTGAATCTGACTTCATAAGCAATATTTTACATTGTAGAATTGCTTGGTAAAGAGAAGAATCGGGCTAAATCAATTAAAAATGTGCAGACTTTATAAATTTTTTAAATATAAAATTTTGTAATGATGAGAAATATGATAGAGAATTATCACCTCATAGCTCACAAGAGACAGAGTGAAATTAAACTGTAGTGTCCCAGAGTGATACCATTTTTATCAAGGTTCCGTGTACAGGAAGTAAATTACATGGCAAAAGCCCTGAATTCTATGATATTCCACTGCAGCAGTGGAAATTAAGGTTTTAAACGCACACTATTTTATGGATATGTACTTAAATTCCTATTACACTTGTCCATTCCCTTTATTATTGCTCTGTTGCAGGGTTTTGTGCTTTTAAGTCATCTTTCTACAGTAGAATTTGTCAATAGGTGAAACTGGAGGATTTGGCATGCACATAGAAGGCCATGAAATAGCTGTATGAAAGAGGTAGTCGTATTGATTAGATGCAACATGTGTCTTTTAGACTGCTTCTTTTCAGGCTCTCTGCAGATTCAGGAAGCTGACTCTTCATTGACCTTCAGATGAAAGATCTTTCATTAGTATGTGATGAAAAATGACTTACCAAAGAAAAGAAATGAGGCCTGACCATGACAAGTTGAAAATTCTGTTTTCTTATCACTTCGACAATTCAGAGTGCAGATTAAATTGGCATCCCATATACTGTGACCTATCTATTTCCCCAGGCTCAACCCACAAGCCTTTCATTATATCTTCTCTCCATTGTCCAGTTGAGGAGGGGGATTGATGAAATGGCTTTGGTGGTCATCTGGTGTCCAGCCAGGCACAACACAGTGCAGATTTCAGAAGTAAAGTTCTGAAAAAACCTCATAACTGTGGATTTTTAATATTTCTTTAA
Organism: Pyrocephalus nanus; assembly: GCA_038380795.1. Taxonomy (NCBI): domain Eukaryota; kingdom Metazoa; phylum Chordata; class Aves; order Passeriformes; family Tyrannidae; genus Pyrocephalus; species Pyrocephalus nanus. The sequence continues at coordinate 65,753,305 of CM076259.1, read as the reverse complement.
TTGATTGAAGAGTCTATATTTTTTTACAACCAATGGAGACCTTTTCCATTGTTGTCTAAAAAAAAAAAAAAAAGTAGATGAAACTAAATTGAGAAATATTTTTTTTTTTTTTGGCTAAGGAATTACTTTTTTTTTACTTTTTAGCTCATTCTATTACCTACCGACAGAGAGGAGTAGGACCTTTACACACTTTTTTCTTCCATGTGAACGTAACAGAGTTCCTTAAGTGGTGGATCTCTTTAGTAACTTATTTATTTATAAGACTTTTCTGTCCTATCTCATTTGGTAACTGATTCTTAAATACATTTGCTTTTTGTGATGCCAGCCAGAATAAAACAACTACTACAGAAATATGGGTTACATATGAAAAAATATTTTACAAAAAATGGCTTAAACATCTTGAAAGTACAATTTTTCAGGATAAAATCATAGGTATATAAACTACCTAATATGGGTTTCTGAGGTGTATTTGAAACTCATGAAGGTCTCCATGAGAACTCTTGGAAAGAGCTTTTAAAGCTGTCTGATGAGTAACAGGAAGAAACTCTCCCGCTATGTGGATCCTGATAGCATTAATTAAGTAACTTAGTGATTGTTAGAATTCTTGTATAAGAAAAAGACCATAGAAAATAAGTGAAACAGTGTATTGTTAATATGACGGCTGATTTCTTTTTGCCTGCGCTTGTGTCTAGCAGCTGTCCATCAGAACGGGCTGTCTATGAACCAAATGCTGATGGGTTTGTCACCTAATGTCCTGCCTGGACCTAAGGAAGGTGATCTGGCTGGTCATGATGTGGGACATGAGACAAAAAGAATACACATTGAGAAAGGTAATATGAATATTATGATTCTATTGCTTCAGTGTAAAACAACTATAGTTTTGGCAGTTAAATACTATAACTGTGACTTTTAATTTTCTAGTTGTGTTTTCATTCTGTTAAGCGTTTCTTTTGTTTCACCTATTAACTTGTAACAGGGTGATTCTGCTTTGTTATCCTCAAGATTAATGAATGATATTTACATGAGGGAGAAATTTCATAAATATTACAAAGTAGTGTGAGTGAAAAACAGTTTTACATTGTTATTGTGTTTCCGACCCTTCTACAACATTGTTTAGGTATTAAGTTTCTGTCTCCATCCAGTTGACTCTAATGACCTACTTCCCAGAGGGGCTGAGCACCGTGAAAATTAGTCCATGTGTGCAAAAAGGGAAAAGGCTAATACCAAGCCATTAAATTAGGGAATTGCATAAAATGAGACTGGTATACATTATATAATGGGATTTAAATTTAATTGAGTATATGACCAAAGTGTTTGATCTAGGTGAATAGTCCACATGCACTTATGCTGATTATGACACCATTTCATCTCTGTTGGTATTCAAAGTCAAGTTCCTGTTCAGGGCTCTTACAGGGGATTTTGGAGGTGTGATGGTGGAATTTTGAAAGGTGCACTTTATATTTCCTTAATCTATGTGAATTTAAGTATTATAGACTAGAAACATTTTGTTTAAAGAGTTTAAAAATACCATGTAGGCTTTGAAAAAATACTTTTTTGGCTTATCAGCAAAATCAGTTCTTCAAGCACAGTGAGAGAAAAAGTAAAAGGTGTAATAGCCAGACATTGAAACAGAGCTGGAGAAGCTGCTTCAGTTATGAAGATTTCAGAATAATGCATTTTGTGTCATATTTTAATAGCTATAAGAAGATATCTTCTCTGTTTCTTGTTTGAACACTGAGATATGAAAAAGAATTAAAATCTGGACAATTCTATTCTGGACAGGTGGTGTTTTTAATAGGATTACCAGAAAAATTAATGGAAACAACATTTCTTTCATATAAACCATTTAGTTTGGTTCATTGCACACACAACCTGTTTTAGCTTATACTATGCCCTCACTCAGCCTCTGCAAATTGTATCCCTGCTGTGAAGTACGATGTGATCAAATAGGTTTGTTTTGAATTTCCATAAATGATTTTATTTCAGCCTTTGAAGTTACTCGTTTAAGTGTAGTGTGACTGGTAAATGCTGCAAAGAGAAGTACATATAAAGAATTGCCACTATTTTTGCATGTCATCCAGGTTTTTTAAAGGTTTTGTTTATAATGGTATCCTAAATGTATCTTCTAATCTTTTGCCAGTTCACGTTTTTGCAAGATCTGTTCTCAGTAAAACTGCTGAGAATTCACTTTTTTCCTCAGTCCTTGTTTAGGTCAAACCTCCTTTTTTTTTTTTGTTCTTTTCACCCACTCTATTCCAGCCTACTGAATTAATGGTAAATATTCATGGGCTATCCAGATTGATAGGGGTTACTAAATTAAAAATTGTTTTCTGTCATGACTACATTTATCATGTCTCTCACACCAATCATGTAACTTTAATACTAATATAATCTGTATTAAAACAAGTTTTGTGGAGATAGTAATTATCTACTTTTGTCACTGTGGTCTTGCAATCAGATTCCCAAGCTCTTGCTTTACCTCTGCAAATCAGTCACAATGCCACCATATCTGAAACTGCACACATGTAGGTGGTGGTACTCTTATTGCTAAAACCCCATCACCTTCATCAGCTGATTCAAAAGAAAAAGAAAGAGAAGAAATTGGAAGTTCTAAATAAGTATCATGAAGCATTTAAAAATTAAAGTGTTTTCTTCTAAGCCACTTTTGTTGGCAGAAATCTATTAGCTGCAACTGAAAGGGCTTTTAATTGAACCTGAGAGAACCTGGGAAATTCTGTCTGGTAAAAAGGCCCTGTCTTTTCCCTTCTGGTCTCCTCTTCCTTTAAAAAATTGAAAAGATGAAAAATCCCTGCAGTCATCTGAGATCAGGGAAAATTTATTTACAGTCAACAGGAAATTTAAAGGGGGAACAAAGTTATTGAAGAGGCAACTGATCAACATACCAAATTTGGGATGTCAGAGGGGTGAATATTTTATTTGACCCGATTTATGAGTTGGATACAGGAGAGAAAATGCCATTTACCGTTTAGTAACATAGTACAAAGGAGCTAATTTACCCAGTCCACAAAACATAGTATAATACATTTAGAAACGGTTTGAGGGTATTCAGTCTTTCAAAGATTGTGTGTATTTCTTTTCCAAATTCAGGTAGAATTATTAATATTATTACTATTATTGACAAAAAGTAGTTTATTTTACTAAATTGTTTTAAGTTACCAGTTAAAGTCTTGTGCAGTTTTGTTTGGTTTTATTTTTTTTGTTTGTCTTTAGACTGTCTTCAAAATCCGTTCTTAGGTTTTGGTATGTGCGGCTCTCATTGACCGCACCGTCCATTGGAGTCAGGTTGTTATTAAGTTCTATGGATCTGTGTATTAAAATTGGAAAGTTTACATTAGGCTCTGGGTCAATATTTGTAGTCTAACCACACCCACATCTATTTGTTGTAGTTCTCAAAGATCATGTGTAAAACATGGGTACTGGGGACATTTTCCAGCTGTTTATTCCAGATGCGCAGCTTGGCTGCATCCTAGCCTCATTTAGAGTCAAGACCCAATGGACACATCTGAAGCTCCACCTTCTGTTCCACGAGAAGAAAACTTAGGTTTGCTAAGGTTATGTTGTGGTCCAGCCAGTTTCCTAGCCTGGACTAGGGAGGACTGCAGGAAATACTGCAAAGCATTTCTGCCCCATAGTTCAAACATAACTCAAGATGTCATTATCTATATGACAGGAGGCCAATTACCCTCGATTTCCAGAGGGTTTTTGCTTGTTAGTGGAGAGCAGCTTTTCCAGTTTTACTGAAAGCAGGCTGTAGAACTGCAAATGATCCTGGGAAGAATGAGCTAAGTTCAAGTACACGATGTTAGCTCAAGTGCTTGACAACCATCATCAAAACCAAGTATCTAATTTTGTAATCTGTAATTATGGATTGTTTGATGAAGCACATTTGGTTTTATTAGGTCAGATTCTACAAGAAGGACTTCTGTGAAGTATAGGAGTCATATGAGAAAAAATTCATTCAATTATATGTTAAAAAAAGGCTCTGAGTCTTTTCAAGTGAAGTTCAGTTCCTGTGATGCAAAGAGTTTGCTCTAAATAGGGCCTCAGTTTTGGTGAGGTGTATTTTATCACTTATCCTGCTCAACTTACATAGAAGGTCCTGCAGATCTCCTAGTCTGAAGTTGTGAGAAGTGTACTTTTCATGGTTTTTATGGAGCTGAATATCTGTTTAGCTCTTTAGTAATGTTGTCTGATAAATAAGGAAATAACATAGGGAAGAAGATCTAGTGGAGAACCTAAAGACTAGACTGCTGAATCTTGATCATGTTTTTGCTAATTATTCTGAAGTGTTTCAAAAGAAGTTCAAAATAATCAAAAGCTTAAAGTCAAACACACCCTCCCTGAAGATGTGGAACCTAATTCCTCTGGACAAAAGAGAGAATTGAACTTGTGACACATTTCCTGGGCAGTATCCTAAATCACTGTGCTTTTTGTAAAAGAGGGAAGTATTTTTTAACGTCATCCCCTTGTCCTTACAACCCGGACTCAGATCATATTGGGTCCGCAAGGTGTAAATTATAGCTCAGTCCTATTGACAGAGTCTATGTACTAGATTTGGGTAGCTGTGTATGATTTTTTTGGGTGATTTTAAGTGATATTGGAGGCAGTGGCTGCTCATAGTACCCCCTAACTGGTACCTGCTTAAACATGCCTATTCTGTACTCTCTACGGGAATTTAAGATCCAGCTCACTTCAGCCCAAGATTCCCTTCTGGGGGACAACCACCAAAAAATTAGTTGCCTTAACACCAAATTTAGATGCTTAAGTGCTTTATTGGATCTGGCCTTAGGGCATCATATTAGAATTTTCTGTCTGCATCAATTTATAATTTTTTTAGATCAACACCAACAGCAAATGAAGCCTGAATGTCATGCTTACATTTTAAATTTGATATCGTATTTGAGGTGTTATGGGAAGGACACTTTCTTGCTGAAAATATGTGTGCTATTTTCTATAACAAAATATAAAATATTCACCATGTTCACAAAGGAAGTTAAACTCTTTCTTTCAGAAAAGCTTTTAAACTATGATATTAATGGAAATTTCACAAGTAATTTTCAGATAATCAACAATAACTGCTTCTTGACTACTATGATAGCAGCAATTAAGGTATAAATTTATCAAATCCACATATTAAATGTCCCAGTCTTTGTCTCAGTTTTGATTTTGTGTCCCCCTGTAGAGATGAGAGCAGTCTTAGACCTCTAATATCTTATAAAATCAAATATTAAAATTTCAAGTATCCTTTGTATAAAATCGAAAATAATTTAAATATTCCCAAGTTAGAATTGGATTTTCCTGTTAGCCATCATGCATCAAAAAGGGAAATAATAATAAATATGTCATATTATATAATTAGATATTTGTTCTGCAGTATCAGCAGTAAATTCCTTTAAAATATATGCATACTGTAAACATATATGAAACATGCTTATTCCCCTTAAAAAATATAGAGACACATATGAGTGTGTCTTTGTGAATATGTGTAGTGGGTTGACCCTGACCGGATACCAGGTATCTACTAAAGCCTCTCTCTCACTCTCCCTCTGCAACTGGACAGAGGAGAGAAAAAAAAAAACAACTGAGGATCCATGAGTTGAGGTAAGAGATGGGAGAGGTCAGTTATTAATTACCTTCACGGGCAAAATAGACTCAGAGTGGGGATAGTGCTTAAATTTATTACTAAGAGGGTAAGAGCCAAAGAGTGAGAAGTAAAACAATCTTACAAACACCTTCCCCCCACCTCTCGTTCTTTCCATGTTCTCCCTCCTCTCCCCCAGCAGTGCAGGGGGATGGAGAATGGGGGTTGTGTCAGCTGTTGTTTCTGGCACTACTCAGGGAGAGGAGTCCTTCCCCTGCTCCTGTGGGGTCCCTCCCATGGGAGACAGTCCTTGATGGACCTCTCTGGTGTGAGTCCATCCCTCCATGGGCTGCAGGGGCACAGCTGCCCCACCATGGTCTGCACCACGGGCTGCAGGGCCTCAGCTCCGGCGCCTGGAGCACCTCCTGCCCCTCCTTCTGCACCGACCTTGGTGTCTACCTTGTTCACATGTTCTCACACCGCTCTTGTCTGGCTGGAATTCTTTCTGTGCAGTACCTTTGTGTTCTTAAATATGTTATCACAGAGGCGTTACTATCACTCCTAATTGGCTCAGCCTTGGCCAGTGGAAGGAAGCCCATCCTGGAGCTGGCTGGCATTGGCTCCATGAGACAGGGGAAGCTTCGAGCAGCTTCTAACAGAAGCCTTCCCTGTAGCCCCATGCTACCAAAACCCAGCCCCAGAAACCCACTGCAATATGAAAGACTCAGAGGAAGTTTTAGCATCAACAAAGATTCTCATCTACCTGAGCTGTCCTCTTAGAGAAGTCATCAAGCGATTGAGAACTTTGCTTAAATTCTCTTTCTGAACTGTGATTTTTAATTAGTTCTCTGAGAAAGCCCTTTTTAAAGAGGGTACTTAACTAGTTGACATACAGAGGAATTTTCATTCACGGTTCTGCTGTCCAGCTGCTTGTATAAACATACTTTATCTCTTCATTTTTGTATTCATAAATAGACAGAGATGCTTACACAATATAATTATTTTACTGAATATTGCATTTTAATCTAATAAGAAGAATATGAACATAACTTGATGGGTTTCTGTATGCCAAAATATTTATAATTAATACATTTTAAATCTGCATTCTCATTTCACATCTTAAATGTTATCTAATAAATCTTAATAGATTAGGTTTTAAATCCTTAAGATACTGAGTTTATGCTGTGTATTTCTACATTATCTATGATTTCTCAAACCCTAACGGGATAGTAGTCAAATTTTTAACCTATGAAAGATGATACAATAAAGATCTACTAAATTAAAAATTTGATAAAGCCAGTATCACCAAGATAACCTTTTGACGCTGTGGTTGTTGGTCTATCTTTTCATTCAGCCCAAGAGGGACAGGATTTTTAAAAATACATCTAAAACTATTACAATTAATGGACTATAAAGGTGAAAATAAAATTACAAGTTTTTTCTTAGTTTTCCTAAGAAGGTGGAAAACATCTGGTTTTCCTACATAGAAAAACAGAAGCCTTTCATATTATTGAATACAATATGAATAGTATGTGTAGGCAGGAAGGAGGGGAAAGGTAGTGCAAACTTCTGAAAAAAAATCTTTAATGTAAATATTTGAATAAAACTTTTAGGTCATTCTCCAATGACGTACATCTGCAGACTTGTTTGCTACTAGAGGCCTTTTTCTGCTGGAGTAGTAATGGTTTAGACACATTTTATGAGAGATTTTCTGTACAGTTTTCACTTGACAGATATGTGCACATCACTTCCAGAACATTCCAGGCTAACTAGGCTCAATGCAGCCCAATTGCACATATGTATACTGCCTATTTTATATTTACAGTAACTCAACCATGGAACCACAGAATATGCTGAGTTGGAAGGGATTCACAAGGATCATTGAGTCCAACTCTTAGCCCTGAACAGGACCATTCCCAAGAGTCACACCAGGTGCCAAAGAGTATTGTCCAAATGCTTCTTGAACTCTGTCAGGCTTGGTGCTGTGACCACTTCTCTGGGGAGCCTGTTCCAGTACCCAACCACCCTCTGGGTGAAGAACCTTTTCCTAATATCCAACCTAAACCTGCCCTGACACAACTTCTGGCTATTCCCTCGGGTCCTGTTACTGGTCCCTACAGGGAAGAGATCAGTGCCTGCCCCTCCTCTTCCCCTCACAAGGAAGCTGTAGACTGCAATGAGATCTCCCTTCAGTCTCCTCAAGGCTGAAAAGACCAAGCAACCTCAGCTACTCCTCATCAAAAGAGGTTTTGCAATGACAATTGAGGATTCTTGGATGAATCCTATCAGGTCCCATAGAATTGTAGGGATCCAGCTGGAGCAGCAGATTCCACTCAGTTTCAGGGTTGACTGGGAGTTGAACATTCTTGCAGTGAGTCCTCCAGCTCAGGGCACTTGGACCCCCTTAGTCCATCATCCCTGTTGAAGACAGAGGCAAAGAAAGTGTTAAATACCTCTGTCTTATCTCTGTCTCTGTGACCATCCTTGTCCTATAATGGGCCAATGATATTTCTATACTGCCTATTGCCACTAATATATTAGAAAAACCTCTTTTTATTGTCCTCCATATTTCTGTCCAGCTTCAACTCCAGTTGAGCTTTGGCCACACAAATTTTTGCTGTACAGTGCTAAAAATCTTGGACTTTTCTGACTTTCTGTATAGGCTCAAATGACTTACCTGTGCCCAAAATCTGATGTATTCCCACTGTATTAAAAAAACTCTGCATGTACAATTCTTCTGTGTCTTCTACCCCAAACAGTTCTGAAAAGTACTTTTTCTTTTGAGTGGGGAAGGGGTTCACCTTTCTTTTCAATTGTCATTATATGTCCTTCATACGATAGACCTTAGAATGGTATTTATGGTATTTATTATATATATAGGGGATAGGAGCTAAAAAACCCTTTGAAATAATTTGTGCTCATTTGCATTTTAAAAAATTAATTCTTGAACAGAAAATGTAATGATAATTGGTAAGATATTAGCACTTTTTTATCATGCTATCATGTTGCAGTTTTTAAATCATCAGTTCTCTTTGTGCTTACTACTAGAAAAGTTGTGTTACAGGGAATGAAGTTAATGAAGCTATGGCATCCCACTATGAGGTGTTATGTCCCATAGCACCATGAGGGTGATCAAATACAGTTCTATTTCTCTAAAGTAATTATTTTTAGGTTTGCATTTTTGTGGGAGAAGAAAAAGATACATGATGTGTCTAGCTGCTCTAGAATTGAATTCTGAAGACATTGAGAAACACACAATTGATCTGTTAATTTAAAGGGAATATAGAGTTATACATATTCTTCATGAAAACACACGTAAATGAATGCCCTGGCTTTAATGGTAAAAAAGAAGTTCTTGGCTTTATCTGTAACACTTTATACTTATGGTTACTGTTACAGAAAAAAACAGCTCACAGTAAAATTTTAAGAACGTCTTCCACTTGAAATTATTTGAAGGCACTAC
>CM076259.1:56935937-57316640 GCA_038380795.1 Pyrocephalus nanus | reverse complement strand
CCAATTACACTATGGTAATACAGGATTCAGCCAAGTGGAATACAGATAAAATTATTAAAAATATTTTCTGCTATAGAAATCCTAATGTATATAAGATTGAGTCTGTGATGTGATGTCTAATAATTTTTTGTCATTTCTAATCTAATGAAAGCAAAAAAAAAAAAAAAAAGGTGGATAAGGAGTATGGAGTCTATAGGAAATAATTTGAAATCTTACTGAAAGTAATGATCTGAAAGTGTGATAGTTAACAACTGACATCTCAAAGGAATCTCTAACAGCAATCATGGGGCAGCTAAGAGGGAATGAGATGCGGATTCCTGTGATCTGAACCTGGGCTTCAAACTGTAGCTTGTCATTAAAAGCCTGGAGGGTGGAAAAAGTTAAAGCTACTCTTTGCTGGTCCAAGTCAGACCAGCATTTGGCTATGCAGTAGATTTAGTTCAAGACTAAGTTATTTTATTGAATAAAAGAATACTGGAATAAATCAATAGTATTAAAGATGTGAATAAATACTGAAGAATAAATGAGAGAGCACATGACACTAAATTGGGATCCGTTAGGAATTACGTACACACCATTGAAAAGAGGAAACATTTTAATTGACTTTGAAACAAATGAGCAATTGGGTGAGTTTAGTATAATGCTTATATAAGAACGTGGATGTTCTGAAATCTAGATATTGTAAGATTATAAAAGGCTACAGAGAAAGCTGCTGCAAAGTTAAAAAAGTTTTAGAGATAAAGACAGGTAATGTTTAAGCTTTCAGCAGGTGTACAGTAATGAAAGTAGAAGATAAACCGTGCAGTGATGACAGAGATAAATCCATGAACTAATGCAGGGTTAGAAATAATACAAAGGGTAGAAAAACATCAAAGCTGATAGAATTATATCACCAAGAAGAATAATATGAAAGAGTGAAACGTGATTTTCTTTGTTCTTTGATACCAAAAAGTAATGATACTATATTTCTAGCTGATAGTGAAAGTACCAAGTAAGAGCAGTATTAAGCTCCAAAGGGATTAACCTTATATATTTGGAAAATTAAAGAAAAAATATATGTCTCTGATTATAAAACTCTCATATATTGCCTAGTTTTGCTTTAGCCTGTTAGTGTTCTTAGCAAAGTTGTGCTTCTATGGTCTTTGAAATAAAAAAGGAAACTATAAATGGGATTGAACGTAGCATGAATTTGCCAAAGTTTGTTGAAAAATCTTAAAGGAATAGAATAAGCTAACTAAATCTTTCTGATAAATTATTTTTTAGACAAGAGGATTGCATTAGGTTTCATGTATCTGGACTTCAATAGAAACACTACCAGATGGAAATGATCACACAATGTGGAAAAAATGAGGATTTGTACTAGGATGATGGCTTATGTAAAGAACTGTTTGAGATGTTTTTGTCAGTGTGTAATGACAGAGAGGAACCTATCAGAACTGAATGAGGCTAACTTTTGAATACTTGAAGAGCAAAAAGAAGATGGACAGCTATTATTTAATGCTTTTATATTTGGATTACTTATTTTTTTTTATTTTTACTGAATTACATCAGCTGATAACTTTGAGAAACCATTGTGAAAACAGAGAACTAATTAAATACACCAAAAAATGTGAATAATCATGAGGAGTAAATCAGATTACATTTGAGAGCATGAACTCAAAATTATCTCAACATTGGAGTCCACTTATAAACTATGAGATTTTGAATTGAAAATGAAGATGAGAAAAAGAGTCAACCTACCTGTCTTTTAGTACAAGAATGAAATTTAGTTCAGCTGTTGGAAGGCTACATTTTAGACATTTATACCACAGTTCATCATCCCAAACTCATTTTGCAGTCAGCAAAGAGAAATAGGCGCTTTTAGGAAGTGAGTACTGCAAACACCTTTAGACATCTTGCTTGGGATAAGATGAATGGTGCCCTGAGACTTGCTTGCCTCTGTGAAGAAAGAATAAACTTCTAAATAATTTTTTTAAAAATAAAAACTTCAAAGATCTTCCATTAAAGAGAATGCTATCTTAGTTGAATACAACATGCCATCAGATGTAACAATGAAAATGAAAATGAAAACTTAAATGAGGTCGTAGAAACAGAGCAATATGATAAATTTCTTAAACACATAAGTGAGATTTTATGTGAAATATTCTGAACAGGTTTTCTCTGATAAAACAAACAAACAAACAAAACTCTGAAAATTGTGTCTCATAGAATCCATCTATAGTTACAGAAGAAAAGGGGAAAAGCTATTTCAGACTAAAATACTACTGGCATATAGAAGCATAAAATTGATTATATATTTTTTTAGATTAAAAATGTTTCTAACCAGAAAAAGATTGAAAGGGACAATGTTTCAGAAGATTAGTTAGACTGGAAAAATTCTAATGTGAAATAATTTAGAAAGTAGAAATCACTGCCTTCAGAGATTGTGAAAATAAGCTTTTGCAAACAATAATGTCTCATAAAGAAATTCCTTAATCAGAGAAAATTATATAAAATCAGCTACAAACTGGATAAATCCCAAAATGTTATCAAATTTTGGAATCATTCATATGTGAAAGTAAGTGGAAGTGAAGCTTTATGATTCAGTCTCATCTCTAATTAAAAAACATAACTACTGTCTTTAATTTAATGAAATATTAAATTCACAAGATTGTTTAATTTTTGTTACCCTAAGTTAAAATCTTAATTAGTAAATATTGAACATACTTGCTAATAAGTTTTTTAATTCATGTTTTATTACATTTTTATTTCATACTGTAATTTAATTACAAATATAAATTATATACAATAATTATTAACATTCAGAGCCAGTACAGAAGGTTGAAATTTATTTTATTGAAATTTGACTTTTAAAAGTAAGGTATATAAAGTGGGATCCTGTGCCATGCTTTGCAGGCCTAAATTTAGGCAGTAAAATAACCTTACAAGATAGTGTTCAAGTTCAGAGCACCTTATGTATTTAAAAGTAAATTTCTGTACATAAACCAGTTATCTAAGTTGCCAAGGAGATCTATAATGATTTAATTGGTACAGTGAATGGATCTCAGAGACCTGTTAGGGCCAAGGCCTTTAGAAGTGCCTCTCCTAACCCATATGTAAGAGTAGTGCTATTAACAAACCCTGGGACGTCTGACACAAGCTGTGGGGCAGCATCTGTGTGGAATAAGCTGAGGCATTAGATGGAAGTGCTAAATGGTGTTTGGATGTGGCATTTGGGGATATGATTTAGTGGTGAAGGTGCTGGTGCCGGATCATGGTTGCACTCAGTGATCTTAGAGGTCTTTTCCAAACTTCCTGATTCTATGATTCTGTGATGCCTAGTTAGAGCACCAGAGCTGAGCCCGTAGTGTAGTTAGTCAGATGGAGTCAGTTTCTGTAAGTGTCACTCTCCCTCTCTTCCTATGGAGGGGCACATAGATGATTGGATGGAGATTGGGATGGGATGGGATGGGATGGGATGGGATGGGATGGGATGGGATGAGAAAGGATAGGATGGGAAAGGAAGGTGAGACAAGGCAAGACAAAGAGGCAAGTCTTCAGAGAGTAGCTGGGAAGACTTCCCAGAATGTATTGAAGAAATGTGAAGAAGAATTAGGAAGCATTTCTCACCTTTTGAAAAGTGAAATGCTGTGGTGGACTCACTGCTCATCAGATCAGCATTGTTTAAAAACAAAAAAATTTTTCTTTGCAACACAGACTACTGTAAAAGGGAAGAAGCCAAAAAACGACAGAAAAAAATAATGAAAAAAATTCACTTGAAAATCAGAAAGTATCATGAAGTAGATACAATGTCCAGCTGGATAAGTCACCTATCCTACAGTAACTAACAGCACACTAAAGTTTCACAGAAAAAGAAAGAACAATAAGCAGAAGGTTATAAATTCTGGTACTCCTTGACCGCTGTTCTTCAGAGGAACTGATACTTGCATGTTAAGCCAGCCCTTAATGCAGTGATGGATGCCATGACTGACTTTCATCTTATCGCAAAGCTTGTTTTCCAAAGAAGAGGCAGGGCTCCATCCCGACTTCTCGTTGAATTTATTTGGCCATGTGATATGATCACTCATTGGAGATACCTTGAGAAGACAACAAATTCCACTCCACTCTTCCTTCACCTTTTTCATTTCAGTCTTCATTCTCACAACTTATCTCACCTGTTTTCCCTCTCTCTCTCTAGCTTCTAGAATCTAAATTACATTTGACTTTTACTGTACCACTCACCCTCTACACACATCCACACAGGCGTGTGCACACACACACAGAGTTAAAAGTTCTTGATTTTCTATTTCCCTTTATTTCCCCTCTGTTCTTATACTCATATATACTTCTTCCCACTCAAAAAAAAAGCAGAAACAAATCAAGCAAACAGCAGTACCATCAAGTTGTGTATAAAATGAACTTAAGTAACCATGTAATTATTCTCACTCTATTGCCACTGCTCTTTACTGCTCTCACTTATTGTGTCATCTTTCATATTGTAGGACTGTAGGCTCCTTGGGGAAGGGACCGCATAATTTATTTTCTCTTTGAAGTACCTTCATCACCTCAGGCACTTTGCAAGTGACAAATAATAATAATAACCATTAATCAGGTAATGGGATCAGTAGAAAGCACCAGTCATTGGCAATTAAAATCTTAGCAACAGTAGGCAGGTTCTTACTCCAGAATTTAGAAAGAGTTTTCTTTCTGCTTCTTTCTAATTAGGAAACGAATGTAAAATACAGGAACTCTCAATCACACTTATTTCCCTACACTTTTTTCCCCCCCTTCAGACTGAAAGGATGAGTAAAATCCACAATCTTTGCATTTAAGTGACCCATAGTTCAAAATATATCTGTTTTCTGATCTCTACAAATGGAAAAGGTGAATAAACTGAGAGCATGCTAAAATTGCTAGAGCTGAAGGTCTACATTATCAGAGGAGATGATAGGATTTGATTTTGTCAGTAGCTGTTGAAATCCAATGAATTTTCAGAACCTAACCAGTATAATCAAGGATGACTGAATCCAAGATGACATAGCATTTCCATGTAGCTGCTAGCAAGAGGTAATTCAAGCTTCAGCTTGTCTTTAGTGTTGGAACCAGGCATTTGAAGGCACTTTTGCTCCTTTTCTTTTTGAGACCTTTGCTCACAATGTCATAAAAATATTTTCAATAGCATTTCTAAATTGATATTAGGATATTAAGATTTTTTGTCCCTGACTGGTAGCAACGAGGCATATAGTCTATTTTTGTATATAATCTATTAACATCTTACTCTATTTTTATCTGTATTCAAAGCTTTCATATAATTATTCTTTATAGATTTAATTATAGTAAAACACCATTAATGTTGATGAAAGACCTTTAATTTTGGTTCTACAACTTAGAAAAATTTCAAGAATAAATAGAGAAATGATACTTTCTATTGCAACAAATAAAGTGTCTTAGTTGAAAATACTGATCGAGATACACTTTAGGCACAGATTTTTATGTAATTCTAGTGAATACATCATTTTAGTCTGCAAACACTTCCCCTTTTCCCTAATCCATTTTTTTACTCCCCAGTTCACTTTTTCTTGAATAAATTAAAAGCTTATTCTACTTAGTTTTAGTAGCCTGTTGTCTTCCCCCTAACCTGTCTATTCATATTTTTAATATTCATCCATATTAATATTCATATCTCTGAATAAATCAGATACTGAAATACTAGCATGCCCCTATTTTTCTTTACGCCTTCATGTCTAAAAATTGGCTCTAAAGTAAGGTCATTTCCCCTTTTAACCTCGTTTTATATGTAATCTCATAAAAGGCATATGCACATAACTTCTATATATTTATTTATATCAACAGATAAAACCTAAATGGCAGATAGAAATAAATTCTGAAAACTCATTTCTCCAGAATGCCAAGGTTTACAGGAGATAAGTAAGAAAAGTAAAACAAGTGAGGGAGGTGGAGAGGATACTAATAAGTGAAATTATTTTTTTTACACAGATATTTATACAAATGTATAACAAATCCCACAGAGATACAGATGTCTCACATACCTTACTGTTATTTTTTATTTTTCAAGTCTAGTAACTCATTTATAATGTGGATTATAACCTCCTGGGGACAGAAGTCATGTTTTATTTCTACTGTGAGATGCACAGCATACCTTTAAGTATTTGACACTAAACACCAATATGGACGGTTTCCTTTCTGTTCTTCATATTTCACATGCTGCCCTGACTATTACTTCCCACAGCATGTAATTTGGAGCAAGCTGTTATTTTCCATGTCTTTAAAAATTTGCCAACACAGCTGCCAGAAGATGTGGTAAAGCATGTGGTAGCACACTTGTGATATTTTAATTAATACAGAGTAGATCAAAGTAGCATCAAAGTCCTCTCTAAGGGATTTTTAAAAAAACTTAAAATCACAATCTGCACATGGGCATCTTGAAGAGTATCCACTTTGCCACCGTGTGATAGTGCTTGAGACATTCAGTTTTATTGGTGTTACCCACTAAGCTATCTGGAATAGTATGCTTTCATACTGCCCTGTTGTTATGCTTTGTGTTGAATGAAATGACAGAATCCTCCCACATTCAGCTTTATAATCATTAGAACTTCTCTCATCAAGTTATCACAAAATATGTGTTAAGTGTAGAGATGTGGGGGGAGGAGGGGGGTGGTGGTGTTTCGGTTGGTTTCCCCAAGATAGGATCACGTATAGGAAGTTATCCATAAAATAACTGATTGAGCAGGACTGGATGTAGACTTACAAAAAGATAGGGAAAGGCATAGTTTTGCCCCTGTTATTTGAGAGGAATCACACTTTTGGCACTTGGTGATTATGGAAAAAAGTGATGGAAAGATGTAAAAGCTCAGTTAATCCATTGTCTACACTGTAACCCTGAATTACTATGTATCTCATACTATTGTGCTTGATATCTACTGTTTGACTTTCCTACCCCTGGACCCTAAGTAATTGTTATGATGAATCCTGTGGTGTATGCTGACACTCAGCTGCTAAAGACTCTTCCTCCTCCACTGCTGTTCTAGGAGTGTATTGTAACTCTTCTGTGATCAAATCTGATAACTGAGAGTATTCTCACCTACTGGCTGTGGTATACACTTGCCCCTTTCTCCATTAACCCACACACCAAATAGCTAAACCATGACACTCTTTGAAAATATAGAATATCTTTCTTTATGCTGAAAAAAATGGTAGATTTTTTATTTTATTCTATTTGTTTCTTTAACTTGATATATTACATGACTTCAGTAGCATTTGATTTACAACATTACAGCCAAGACTCTTATTGTTAACATTAAGCAATGCTGTTAGCAGATAATGGTTTCATATACATTGCATTGCAGTGGTGTACCTTTTGATTGTGACAGATATTTTTGCTGTGCTACTCAGTGACCAGGCCTATACTGAGCAAAATCACTGAGCCAGGTTTTATAAATACATAACTGATGATTACATTTCCCTCACAGCCTCATCTGCAGTCTCATGCCTTGCGGTTCACTGCCTTTAACCAGCATGTGTCTCTGATAATTGGTTTTCTTATGACATCATCTCTGGAGCTAGTGTTGAGGGGGAGTGTAGTGCAGGCTGTTCTTGTCCTTTCATGTGGGAGGAGATACTGTGATTTCACTTACCACCCATGCATTTAGCTTCTGAGATTCCCGAAGTCTTGCTTCTTCCATAGTCCTTAAACAAGATTAATGTTCTGAGTTTATGGCTGGCAGTTACTTTACTGCCTGTTGTGTTGCATGGGCCAGTGCTAGCAGGGATCTTACAGTCAGCACTGTATGTGGAAGATAGGTCACTTTTTGTGAGGCTTTCTTTGATCAGATAGCTACATCCAGGAAGAAGGAGTGACTGTGAGGAGGAAAATGGACGTGAGGAAATTTCCATTGTATCATAAGTCGTTAGAAGAGGAATCTCTGTATTTGTCTCCTCTCTTGGCCAGCAAAGTAATGGCTAAAGGAAACTTACTCTTGCCAAAATTTTGAAGAAGCTGATCTATCTTACTTGGAAATGTATTGGAGCCCTTTTTGGATGTCTTTTTTGTGCCTCTTTACTTGAAAAGAGATTTGGCATTATCTTCAAGGCTCTTGACTCTGGACAGAGGTTGTATAATTCGTTGTTCACTGGAGGACTATTTGTCCTGCCAACTCTGCAAGCATTCTTATTCCTTGCATTTTAGTATTTCATTTCACATTTGAGTATTTTCTTCTTTATGTTTGCTTCTGAATACTTGCTCCCAACATGTGGTCTTCAGCCAAATGTCAGGTCTTCAACTGTGGTCTTCAGCCAAATGCTAGGGAATGAGGTATCTTTCAGCACCTTTGGTACATCTTTTGCTGTAAGACTGCAACATATATCAAAGTGCAAAGATGACTGTGGGTAAAATTAGAGAAAATTGGGAAGTTATATTCACAGTACAACAGTACAGAAATTATAGGGTGAGATTCAATTGCTACTTCCTGGATGGAATACAATTGGCATGCAGTGAATCTTTTCCATGACGTTTCTCCACACAAAGCTGAAACCCTAAGCACATGTTAAGAGGGACAAAATGGAGGATGGAACAGAGTGGACATACTATGACTAGGCTCTGTTGAAATCCTTGCCAATAAACTGCACAGAACCTGTCAACCAAGGAAGGGAAGATGTCCTGGTGCTGAACCAGAGACTGCAGTGAAATCACTTTATTCGTGTGAACTTGGTTCACTATAACCTAGTTACAATACGACCACACATCTCCATCCCAAAGTTACCTATCCCAAGGCACAACCACCCCTCACTGAGCATGTGCTCTGTATTTTACTGACCACATCTTTAAAAGCAAAGCAAGAGAATTTCACACCAATCAGCAACAAAAGTATGTAATAGTAGAGTTATTCAAGCTCCACCTAAACACAAAGAAATTAGAGAATTTAGGGAAGAGTCCCTCGTAACTTCTGGGATTGGCTGATGGGCTGAATCTGTCCTCTCCCCTGTAGGGATGGATGTCTATTGGGTAAGAATCATATTTTATGTGCACTGAATGATTATCTTGAGCTAGCTTTCATTGGTGATTAGAGCTGTCTGTATATTGTTTCAAATATGTTTTTGCAGTCAGATATAATTACCGCCAGTCTTTGAACCTTAGCATGTCAAAATTTTATATCAATGTGTTTCTTAATGAAGTGTGTTATTCCCTGAGTTGTTTAGGGTGAGTATTTCAAGGGCAATAGCAGTCCTTGGCAGCAGATAACATACTTGATTAAAATTGGAGATATCCAGGAAGGGGTCCCTCTTTAAAGTGTTTCACTCCAATATGCTGATGGTGTATGTCACTGAACCGCACTCCAGTACAGCAGACTTTTCAATGGAGTCCTCATAATGGGATGGTGACAGACTGGACAAAAACAAGGGGCTCAGCTTTATTGGGGTGTTGACAGACTGATCAAACATAGAGGGTTCAAGGAATCCCCACTTCCATGAGACAATCAGGAATGAGAAAGTTTCAGAACACAAAGGAATCCTCTTTTTCTCTTGATTTTTGTGTCCAGCTGCTGTCCTAAAATGAACCACAATCCCTGATGCCCTGAAGATCCTTCATGTAGCTATAGCTCATCTGGAAGCTCTTAGACTATTAGCTAGTGTAACATAACCTTAAAAATAACTTTACATCAGTACAGATAGCAGCTCAGTAAAGCATGATAAAAGTGATAGAAAGTATAAGAACAGATTGACTTCAGTTACAGTTAAGTAACTGTGGCATGTTAGACGAGTCACAAATGAGAAATGAGCCAGACAGAGGTCAACAGACCAGCTCATTTATACAAAAGACATCTTAATTTTTTAATAGAATAACATGATTAAGCAATAGATTTTCCTATACACAAATTAGAATAACTTAATAATGTCTAATTTTTTATATAATTTGATCTTATATTACCAATAAGATAATCATTGAGAGGTTTATACCAAGATTTTTTTCCTCTGTTACAAACTTGTATTTATGCCAAAGTACCCATTTGTAGACGTCCTGAGATACACTGTAATACAGTCTTTGAAGTCACGGAAATTAGACAAGATTTCATCCCTAATATGTTCCTCACATTTTAATTGTCTTTACAATAAAATATAAATATTTGAGTATAAGCATACGTTTTTGTCTTTTTTTTAATAAACCATTCCTTTAATCACAGATTATATATATATTATATATATATAATATACATAATATATACATATATATAAACCCACTATATTTTCTCTGACCAATACTGTTATATATCTATTTTTTATTATGTGCTCCAAGTTTTAAATTAAAAAAAGAGACTTATTGTGGGTGTGGGTGTGGGGAGTTACTATTTTGCCCATCTGTTTTTCCTAGGCAGCTTCCTGCAATTCCCTGGACTCTCAGTTGTGTCTGAATGTCAGTAGTATCCTTGAGCACCAATATTGTTTGGTCACTTTGCTTGTGTTGCAAGTCTCTTTTTCAGCGATAAACTCAGAGACTACTCCTCAGTCAGTGATAGATTTGGCAACACTAGGCAGAGTCTTGCCTGAGTATCATCTTCACCTTGACAGTAGATGTCTCCAAGAAAAAGCCATTTTGAGCAAGTGTTTTCATTGCCCAGTTGCCCTGAGGGTTCAGTCACGGAGATGTGACATTTAGGCTTCACTTGAACTTCCTTTTCAGTTTGCACTCACTTGTTTCTGTGTTAATCCTGCAGCATGTTTCCTTCTGGGTGTACTAACTTTTAAAGAGCCTGAAGCTGCTGCTTATACTTATGTTGTGTGTAATGATCCTGTTCTTCAGATAACAATGAACCTCTATTTTTCCACCTACAAAAACATCTAGTATATTTTCACTCTATACACAGTTGAAAAGTGCTTGTGATCAAATTCTAAGTAGGCTTTGCTTAGGATATTTGGAGTAAGATCAACATTTTTTCTCTCACCTGGGACACCTGTATGTATGGATTAGTTAGCATGTGCAGGGTGAGTTCAGGCAACAACTCACAGTGCAGTGCATAAGACCGTTAGTCCTGTCATGCTTCTAATATTAAGTGCCTCTAGTTGCCAAACAAGAGAGAAAGAGAAATTGATTCCTGACCTTGGATTAAAATGGCACTGACTTTTTTTTTTTTTTTTTAAATGGCACTGACTTTCGTCCTTAAGACTAGTCCCTTTAACACTGATGGATTCTAGAGGCATCTATGTGGAGTACCCCAAAACAGAGACAGGGAATGATATTCATTTAGCTACATAAACTTTAAGATTCCTTCTGCTACTGTAACCAAGAGGGAAGCACAGTACTGAGAATAACTTTCTTGTTCAGCTTGCTACTCCTCCATGAAGGATCTCAAGTCAATCTGGACAAACTTCCAACCCCTGCATTTTCAGAAGAGAGCTGCGGAGATGTTACAAGTGGTGAGAGCCATTTTGGACCTGGGGTACTCATATGCCTTTATACAACTCACGCCCTTTGAGCTGGTTTAACAGGGATAGCATCTAGTAGAGAATCTTATCCTACCACCAAACATTCAACCTAATGAAAGGATTGCTCAGATTTTTATGTATCAGAGGGGTCATACTATATTTGCTATGCAGAACTCCACTCCTGAAGGCCTGATTTTCTCCAGAATATAGGCAACACTAGGCAGAGTTATGAAAGATCATGCCCTAATTATCATCTTTTCAGACTTGATTTCTCTTTGTTTTTTGTTTTCATCTAAATTTCTTTTTACTTAGAAAGTTACACTAGCCTCTTCTGTTTTATCCTGATCTGCTTTAAACAATCTTGGTTTAATTTCCCAGTGTGCTTCAGTTTAGTTCAAAGGTGCCTCCTACATGTTTTAGATTTGTTTACATTCTTGTGTACACTTAAGAGAAGCATGAGCATTACTTAAGAATTCCCTTTAATTTATTTATAGAAATAAATTTCTACTAGGATCAACATAGTGTCCTGAATGTTTTTCATTATGTTTATAGTAATGTCTCTGTATATTTGTAGATTGTTTGCTTTTTTCTGCTTTTCTGCTTAAATTTTTTTAAGACTAAATGTATTTTTTAAATATTCTTTTTTCAAACTGTTGAAAATAATATGATCATTCTTCTTGAAGCTGAATGTTATTATATATGTTGAAACAACTCTTACCTTTGCATGAGATTTTAACCTACCTAAAATATATTTACCATTATGTTGAATAAAATGACATCTGGTGATTAAAAGATTTAGATATGCAAAAAATATTGTCAGTCTGAGTCGAAAAGCTCATACAAAAACCTCATGGGAAGTCATCCTTAAAAGTTAAATAGTTTGTACTAGACAAAATATATATCTTCTTAATATCTTGTGAACAACATGAAAATAACTTAATATGCCTTGTTACAGATGTGTGCTCTGTGGTACAAAGGAGCTGGCTGCTACATTTTGTTTTGGATTTGTTTCTACTAGACCTTTTGTTGTAAAGGGAAAAAGACGAGGCTCACCTTTTATTAAATCTGAAAATTACTGGGCTATGTAATAAAAACATTGTTAAATATCCTCTTAAGTTAACAGTTTCAGCAGGCATAGTTCCTTCTGCAGACGGGGAAATAAAAAATTATGTAAAGAGTATGTTTTTGAAATAAGTTTTTAGCCAACATAAATAGTAACAGTGTAATCAAAGAGAGCTGGATTTTTTCCTACCAGCATCTAATAGATTTCCAATTTAAGCACGATTTTACTTTCATATAAATTATCCAACATGTTAAGTGGTATTTTTATCATAAAATCAATGTGATATTCTAAAAACTTCATTTTATTAGTCTACAGACAAAGTTACTTGAATGTTTCAATGCTATTTAACTATCAGCCATTTAGCACTTTAATTTGAAATCGATCATTAAACATTCATTTTATCTGACTACAACTATTTGTAAACATTCTCCTCACTTTTCTTGTGTCTTCATCAGTACCCTGTCATCTTCAAATTATTTTGTAACCTATTAGAGTAACTATATGGCATCAGCAACAGACCTTTCATTAGACTGCTACTGATAAAATGAACTATTATGTAACAACGGAGGTAACCGATCACACTAAAAGGAATCATTGATTAAAAATTACATGTAATAAAGAGGCACTGTGAACTCTATCTCTCCCTTCCCTGCAATAAGGACTAAGTGTTCAGTCCTCAATCACATAATAGAGACAAATTATCATTGAAGATAATCACTGGTAAATCTATCAATAACATTTGTCCATAAACAAATGTAGGCAAAACTTGCAAATATTCTTCTAATATCCTATTTCAGACTGTTTGACATGTACAGTCTGGTTGAAGGAAAAGTATCTTTTTTCTTTGGCTTGTACAGTATCTAATATAAGCAAGCTCTGACAGCTACCATCATTCAAAGCAGTTGTCCTGTAATGACCAGTGAAAACTGTTTCCTTGAGGATCTGCCTTCTCTCTCCATAGCGATTTTTATGGATAGGTCCTTCATTAGTTAATTTGAAAAAAAATTTATTGCAGTCTCCTCTGAATTCCTTAGCTGCACCAAACCCACAATGCTTTCCTCTCCATTTCATGTATCTGGCATGCATTACAATAATTCAAGCTCTTTTCATATGAGGTCTCATAAGCCCTCCAACAGTATCCTGAGTTTCTTTTTGTGTTTGCTGCTAGTTGGGCAATTGAACGCACAGTCTACATCTGGATAAGAGCTATAACTGTTGCTTCTGACTAACAAATAGCACAGTAGGTCAATTCCTGGCTGTCCCTTAGGGAAGACATTAATAGATTCTCTATCCCTTACCCATCTCCTAATTTTTCTCAATAATTCATTGAAACATATTCTCTTTCAGATCTCTGCTCCTTTGTGAAACTTTCTTGGAACTACCCAATCATAATAAGGGTTTTAGCAAGTGAGAGGATATAGAAAGATAAATCAAACTAATTTCCTTAGGAGAATGGTTCAAGAATAAATATAATTAATATGTAACTAACGTGACCTAATTGTGGATTTCCAGCAACAGGAAAGTTGGGGCAAGACTATTTACAAGTGTGTGTAGTAACAGAACAAGGGGGAATGGATTCAAACTGAAAGAGAGTAGGTTTAAATTAGATATTGGGAAAAAAATCTTTCCTGTGAAGATGATGAGACACTGGAACGGGTTACCCAGGGAAGTTGTGGGTGTCCCATCTCAGGAGGTATTAAGGCCAGG
Organism: Pyrocephalus nanus; assembly: GCA_038380795.1. Classification (NCBI taxonomy): domain Eukaryota; kingdom Metazoa; phylum Chordata; class Aves; order Passeriformes; family Tyrannidae; genus Pyrocephalus; species Pyrocephalus nanus. The sequence goes on along the minus strand of CM076259.1, from coordinate 57,302,452 downwards.
TTAGACTGGGCTCTGAGCAAACTGGTCTAGTTGAAGAAGTTCCTGCCCACTGGAGCGGGATTGGAACTAGATGATCTTCATGGTGCTCTTCCAACTCAAACCATTTGATGATTCCATGATTCTATGATGATTTGTTTTGCTAGGATGAGACCATAGCTGATGTAAGTGAAGGAAGAAGAAGGTGTGGTTGCTGATTCCTTTATAGTTTATATCCTTCTCACATATTTCTTACATTTTTCTTCTTCATGTGGAAACTCCCATGGATTTATAGCTCGCTGTTACAATTTCATCATTTAGGCAAATGGACAAAGACGAATTGTAGCCTATGAACTATAGCATTGCATGCACAGTGTATTAGCTAAACCTCCCCAGTTGCAACATTATGATTTAGTTTTTTCATTCTATCTTTCTTTCTTTTTTTCTTTTTTTCATCAGAGGTGATAACATCTATTACAATGGAAATGGCTTTCAAATAACCAATCCTCTAAAAACATCCTCTGATCCATGGATGGTTCTGCTTTGCACCGTGATAAAGTCTGTGTAGATGGCAGACTGTTGTCCTCAGTTGCAGAATAGTCCTAGAGTCTGTATTTCTCTGTGATGCAAAATGCCAAATGGAGCTAGGTCAGTAAATCACAAAGCAGGTTAAATTAGATGGTACGGGACATAAATGCAGAGCAATAATGAGCCACTGACATTGCTAAGGGCTATGATCTTGCCCTCTACTCTTTGTTACAGAGTCCTTTAACTTTCTGTTAAAAGGTGGAAAGACCAGAGAGTGAAAACCCTGTCTTTTGTCCATAGGATAGTATGGTTCTTTATCCTTTCCTGGCTTGATAAATAAGATTTTAAATGGAAACAAGTGGTCTACACACTGCACAATACTGGGTAAAAATGGTTAAAATTTACATTGGGATTGCTCTTGAAAATAACTTTAAGGCATAATTTTATGTGGATACTGCAAAACATTATGCAACTTTTCCAATACCTGCAAGCATGAGAATAAATGACGTCAGTGACTGAAAAGTTTTCTGCTTCCCATCTTATTTCTGTAAAAGTAGCAATTCATTCTTTCTTTTTGCTCCTTCTAATAAAGTTGTCTCTTGCCTTTCTTTGTCACCTGTTAACTAGTAAAGTGCTGAGATAGTGTCTGATTTACCTAGTTGCTGGCATTGCCATCTTCCTAAACGTTGCTATGCTCCAATTCTCTCTTTTGACATCCGTATCGCTGAACCCTCATGAGTGAAGCCATTAGCCCTCACCACCTGTTCTCACTTCAGAAGAAAGAAAACTGATTTGCTGTTCCACTGAATTCTTTCAGGTGATACTGTATTTTGTTTTGAGGTTGTTTTTGTTGTTTTTCAAAGCATTTCATGATGTTGCTGTTAAGTGACACTTAAACACTAGCAACACAAATGGAATCTCAACACGGCAAGTGTGTTCACATTGGTACTATCAGGATAATGAAGGGCAATGATTGACAGAGGCTAAACAAAGAGAAAACATAAAAATAGTTTTTGAAAGAGGGAAAGAAACTGGAAGCTAGAATAGTCATTCAAAGCTCCTATTATTGTTATTATTAATACAGACTGCACCTGCAACACTGCAATGACTGCCGTGGCATCCCACACATAGGAGAAAGGAAGCACCCAAGATTCACAGATGTTTTTGTTTGAAAAGAAACAGCAAAAGTCAAAGGGTTGAAAAAGAAACTTACAGGGGTTTATTAGTAAATTATACACTTGGCATGGAAACAGGTATAGGTTAGTCCCTTACCCACACATGCCGGTGTGTTTTGAATAATGGGCAGGGTAAAAGGTAAGAGAGAAAAAGAAATTAGAGAAGAAGAAAGAGAGGAAGAAAGAGAGAAAGGTGGTCTTGGCTCCAGGATTGATCAAGCTTACAGGGTATCCAGGGTCCTGGGGCATGCTTGCCCAGGCTTCATGGGGGTACCTTATTATAAATAAGTTTTTCTTTTCAACTAAGCCTTTGGTTGACAGTCCATACCCACTTCTCTACCTGTACTTGGGCTGTATTGTGCTGTACTTATCTCCAGGAGCCAGAACAAGGACGTTTGTCCCAGAGAAGTGCTTCTCTGCTTCCACATGCCCCTGTTGCACTCCGGAATAAGCTATAAACTGCCCAGGGAGGTTACATTTTTATTTAAGACTTTTTGAAGCCTTTTGATTCATTATAAGTTCTAATTAGCATCTGGAGAAAGAGTCACACACTCTTCTCAAAGAGAGATTCTTTTTAATTTAGTGAGAAAAAAAAGATATTTTGGCAAAAGTTTTTTACAGGAGTAAAATATAACCAAGAAAAAGCATTTCGCCAAAACATTCATCACAAAGACCTGTTCCACAGGAAACACCCACCAAAAACAATCCATATATCAGCTTTAGTAAAACACAGTTCACTGTTTTTAAGTAACCCACAAGAGAAGGAAGAGTAAAAGAAAACAGATTAAAAGGAATAAAGAAAGAGAGAAGAAAGAGAGAAAGAAGAGGAGAACAGTTACCAACAAGATTCAATGATTCACATGGTGGCAACTAGAGAGTGAGGAGAAGAGGGAGACCATGTGGAGTCTGGTGTGTTTATAGAGTTCACTTTTCCCTCCCAGGTAGGATACCTGGTCAGTGGCTTCCATGCCAGAGTGAGTTGTGCTGTAGCAGTCACAGGCTGCAGGGGTGTGGATGGGCTGCCAGGCAGGTCTGCCTTGACCGAAAGCCTGGCTGCAGGGCCTGCAGCTCTGCCCTGTGCTCTGCATGGGCAGCACCCCTTGCCTTCCATCTCTGCCCTGTGCCCTCAGCACAGGCCTGATGTGCAGGACTGACCATGGAACTGGAGGTCCAGGACCAGCCCTTCCCCATATGTACCCATACACTCACAGTGAGTAGGCTCTGACCCATATCAATAATTCCATGTGTTTCAGATCCAGGATCCAGCCAAATCCTGTTCTTTCTCACAGCATGTTATTAATACCAGTCCTTGGTTGGCTCCACAACCATCAGGCTATGGGTGTTTCAGACAAGCACATTAGCACATTCTTCTGGGCAAAGGGGCTTCTGAGATAAAAACATTAGCCCTTTTCTTCTACGGTTGCCTACAATCAAGTCACATGTATCACCTAAACCCCACTCCCTTTTCAATTCTTCGTTTCTCCAGCCATGATGTTATGTTAATTTTTTTTTTTTTTTTTTTTTTTTTTTGTGACAATTCCTCTGCTATTGACTTTTTTAGAAGAGAAGATCAAGTCTTGAATTATGTTTATCTCCCTATGCCACCCAAATTTCAACCAGAGTAAATCTGGTTCTGGGTAACTTGTCTGTACAACAAGGTCAGGGAACTTCAAATGAAATTGTGCACCTATCACCAAGTATAGTCAGAGCATGCTTGATACATCTGCACTTAAACTAAAAATAGAAGGCGTATAACAGTATTAGAATATTTTGATTAATAACTTCTGCACGATGTTTTATTCAATAGGTTTCAAATGGGCATAACCTTCCTACACGTATAATGATACAATACTGTTAGCATATTCATTAATTTGTTCAGGTCCCTTCATTCATTCTGTGATGAAAATTTTCATATTGTTTTGCACACTGAGATAAGAGAAATTTGAACACAATGATCCTTCAAACCCTCACATTTTCTTGTGCCTCTTAATGTGACTTCTTTTTGACTCTTGCTGAGAGTCTTCTATATTTCACTCTCATACGTCTAGTAGACTTGTCATTGAAAACCATAACTCTATACATTTATACTGCCCTAGACTTTCTTTTTGTCCTACTCAGACAAGTACAAGTCATTAATGGAGCATTTAACAGCTAGCCAATACTATTTGATATATTCTTCATTTATATACATTGAAAGTCTCAAAATGAGACTATACTGTTCTTATTTGCCTATAGTTTTCCCATACTGAAGAGTAATAAAGGTCTTCCCAGTGTATTTCAAAAAATCGCAAATCATGCCAAGCTGGAAGGGACCTACAAGGACCAAGCCTTAGCCCTGCACAGGACCAAGTGACTTCAGCCACTTCTCATATGGCTTCCCTTCAAGGCTGTTCACTATCTTTGTTGCTCTCCTTTGGACTATTTATTTGATTGTAGTAGCTGGCAAACAATTTTTTAGGACAAACTTAGTCATTCCATGAATCTGAATACTTTACCAAAGAAGACATATTTTTAATTTTTATCACATTTAAGTTAACAAAAATAAGCCACACCTGAAATCCAAGTTGATATCCGTTACCATAAATAATATATTATCGGTTTTGTTTGTGGTTAATAATTGAAGCCAAGTATGTAATTATAAGATTGATACTAAATCATGATGGGAAGCAAAAGTACTATTTACTGTAATAATCAGCTCCCATCATGACATAGCAGCAAACTGAAACAAAATCAAACAAGATTATTTGCAAGATCATGCTAGTGTTAATTAACCACTTTTATTGATCTAAGAAGAGCAGTATAATTCTTGACATTTTCATTATTCAGTTGACCACTTCATATAATAAACTCAGCTAAGGTGATCTTTTTTAGGTAGTCTGTGTGCAGATTTCAGTGGTTCTTTAGACTGCTATGATCACTTTCCTATACAAATTTACTAAACATAGGAATCTTGTATAATGTTTCATTCCTAAAACAAATACATTCTGCACTTATATATCTTTGCTTATTGCAGAAACTTTAGAGCTATCTTATTAGAGCCTAGCTATAGACAGAATTCCTGTTAGCTTATTGTCACCATGTGAAAAGAATATAATAATTCAGTAGAACAAGTATGTTGCAACACAAGAAACACTGAGAATAGTATCTACGATCAAGAGTAAGGGGAATGTCTTAAAGGGTGATGCAAACTAAGCAGCTTTCAGAAAAGAATCAAATAGGTATCACAGTTAGTTCATTGCTCAAAACCTTAATTGCTTGAATAATGTCCTAAGCCATTCAGCTTTTGTATGCTTTTACTTATGAAAAGGTAGAGAAAAAAAAAAATGCCAGTGAAGTGGGAAAATGTGACTGTCTCTAAGTTAATTGCAATTCCCCCAGTTCCTTTATGAAGGCTGGTTGAAAGTGTTGGGTAGCCACTGCCACACGGGATAGGAGCTCTATGACAGCCAGAATATCAGATAAAAAAAAAAGTCAGATTGGGTCATTACAGTTAGTCAGGTCATTACAGTTAGTCACTGGTAAATCAAATATCTTGGGCTACAGATGTATGAGTGAAAGACATAATTATATCCCTTTACCGGGTATCTGAAGAAAGCTGTAGGAGTATCAGTGAGGAGGGAGTGAGGCTGCACTGTCTAACACGGCTAGTTCCAGCCGGCTCCAACAGACCCACCAGAGGGCGTGGCTGAGCCTCTCCTCCAAGATTGTCGCACCTCTGGCAATGTACAAGAAAGCGCAGAAAATGCGGGATAGAGAGAGAGGGATGGAACAATATAGAGTAAGAAAGAGCTCTTCTTCTCTCCTCTTGATGAGTGAACCCCAAAGTAAGAGAAAGAGGGAGAGGAGGTGCTCCAAGCAACAGAACAGAGATTTCCTACAGTCCATGTAGGAAATCATGTTGGAAAAGATTTTTCCTGATAGGAACTGCTTGGAAAACCCATACCAGAGCAGATTTTTTTTTTTTTTCTTGAAAGAAACTGCAGATTGTGGGAACAGCCTATGTCAAAGCAAAGGAAAAATGTAAGAATGAAGAAGCAGCAGAGAAACCTTTATGTACTGACCAGAAGTGGGAACATAAGACAATACATATGCAATCTCAGAAGCTGCTCTTTTCCTGTGGAATAATATATGAAATATCAGAAAAAGCGCAACTTGCAAAAAGTGAAAATAGGCAAATTTTACTTTAAGTGCAAATGTTTTTCTAAAGATTCCTTGTGTGAATTCATAAGCAAAGTGTTTTCCATGCTTTGAAGAGAATCATTATTGTACACAATTATTTTCACATTACAGATAACCCAAAATCTGTAACAAAAGGGAAAATATCAAACTTAAAGTCAGTAAAGAGCTACTGACTTTAATAATAAAGTAATTGACTGAAGAACTTGCCAGCACATAAAGTACAGACCTCATTTCAGCCTAAGACAAGCAAATCCTGTTTGGAAAAGGTTATGGAGTACCTCAGATAATGTCAAAAGAAAATCACTTTCTACTTCTGGTTAAGAAGTTTTGATAATAAAAATACTTGAGTAGCTTATGCCCCACAACAGAGCCAAGAGCATGATTTGAAGTGTTACAGAATGATATACAGCAGTATAGTCCGGAATTTCTTTTGTATATATTTTATTATGAGACCGCTATGTAGAAGTAACGTTTAGCAGTTCTGCATGGGCCAAAGGATGGTCCTGAACAAAACAAGCATCATTAAATAGTGATAAAAAATATGAACACAATTTAAATATTCCAAGACAGTTTTCTATAATTAAACATTATTATTTGAAAGTGGACTATAAATATACCTTTTTACCTATTATTTTATGCTTTCGGCATCAAGTAAACATGCCTGAATATTAAAAATTTAGTTTTGTGCTGAAGTGCTGTGGATTTTTTCCACACTAATGTTTAGAGAACCCAATAGTTTTCTGATTTGCCCAGAGATTTTTTTGTTTTAATTCTGCTGAGACAGTGATGCTAAGATAGTTGAGCTTTCAAGGAAAACATACACTTGGTCATGTGTGCTTCATAGGAATAAATAACTTCAGTAACAGCAAAGAACTTCTGAAGTTTAGTTTCTATTTTTGGAATTTGTCATATGAAAGTCACTTCAATGGGCAGTGTCTTCAGAGAATCGTCCTGTATTAACAGCTGACACATTGTCATGTATTTCAGTAATATTCTTTTCAATGAAAATTAAGTTAAAGTAAAAATATTTCATTATTTGTATAATATAATACTTTCTACTAATTAGCATCCTAAGTAGTTCATCTGTGTTAACACTAAATTCTGCATTAAATGAAAAATGGAAAGCCATAATATATTGACCTGTAGTTTTATCATAAATTCATGCTATAGAGTCAATGACATTTAGAAACTGTATTAACCTTTGAAATAAAATGATTCATCAAGACAGTAACAGCTGAAGCATATGTGTCACCTCTACCTAGCAAAGTATGGAAAAATGCTGTCTCCCTCTGAGCCCAAGTAATGTAGAAAAATATTTCAGTTGCGGCTAACAGGGCATGTTTGTCCTGCAATATCATTCATTTGCAGGTAAATCTTAAGCATTTACACCTAATGTAAAACAAACTTTAAAACCGAAATTTGTGGATGCTTTGAACAAGGAAGAAAGTTGGAACAGCCAGAGAAAGAAATTGGCACATCATTAGCTAGTTCTGTATGTTAATGTAATAAAGACAGATGGCAATAGATTTACTACGACAGTCATTTCAGGACATCTTCTACTGTCTTATTGCTTGATAAAGTTTTTTTGAGTATAACCAGAAAACATAATTTAGGAGAAATAATATTATATATAGGCAGTAGTGTGCAATTTCTTTGTCAAGGAGAAAAGACTTTTTTTGATCATAATAAGGAGATATTCTTAAATTAATAAACTACCAAGACGATAATGGGAGTTAAGTAAATTAGTTGCAGCCAACTTGTTGTGTTAGTTCCCCTCTACAGAATCAAAGAGAGAGAAAACACCCCAAAACACTGACATTCTAACTGGAGTTAGGAAAAGCATTTGAGGAAATCAGGAAAAAGTGATCAAAATTTCTAGTGTCTGGTGGAGCACAGTGGTAAACTTGCCACCATTCCAGTGCCACTGTGTGAAAGAATAGCAATTATCTGACCTAGCTGGAAGGAGGATGTCTGCTATCTTTCAGAAAAGTGAAACAATCAGAGAAACAAATAGAAATGAAATTTACTGTTGAGTAGCCCTCTGAAATGAGACAAAAGAGTGGATGCCTAAATAAACCAGACTGTTTTCCTCTTTTGAGGATGTGATAGCTATTTCTTCCTTTGCAGAGACTATGGTTTTGGCCTACCATGGGAGGTGTTTTACAAAAATAAAATATTTAGTATTTTGTGTTATACTTTTAGTGCATTAATAATTAGTTCTCACATACTCTCCAGGTTTTAAACACCTACATGTATGATGTCAACTAGTTGCACCAAGTTGGGTGTTTGCCTGCATTGTAAAACCAAATGTCTTTTCAGCCTTTTCAGACACATATAATTGTATGGCTTTCTCATTTAAGGTCACTGTATCTTGTTGAACAACAACAATAAACAGTTCTCTATGTTATAATTTTCTGTTTCTATGCTTTACATCTCCATTTTATTTATGTCTGATTCACTCTTCTGCACCTAGAATATTCTAAAGTGAGAAACAGTCACTCATATACAGAACTTTAATACTAATTAGTAACCATCACATTTGGTTTTATATAAAATGCAGTACAGTCTTACGGAGAGTCTTTATTTGAAACTGATAACCAAAAAGTAACTCAATTTTGATGCAATACTTAGAACCATGGAAATGTTGGCTTTGCACCTTCTAGTCTACTTGTAGAACTATTCACAACTTGTTTCAAAATTAAATAATGCTGATAAAGCACAGAATTATGTGTGAAAGATAAAATACGTGGTGATAAATATAACTGGGAAAGAAACTAAGTTTTGTGCATAATCCTATGGTTAGCTTTTTTATATTTGAGATTAAAATTTGACTGTACTCATCTAAGAAACTTCTTTTACCCCTTCTCCAAGAATTATAGTTCTCAGTTTCAGTGCCATTGCTAGCAGTAGTATGGCAGCCACTGTAGGTGGCTACCTACAGTGTATCTTTTTACCACAGCCAGTATCAAAGCCTTTAGTTGATGGTAAATACTCCAACAATTACTAAGTATTCTACTCAGAAGTTCATTTATCCCCTATATTCATTTAAAGGTTACCTCTTAGTTTGTCAATTTATAAATTTATAAACTAAGTTCTAAATTTACTTCACACAAACTCTGAGTGACACCAGTATACATCCATTATACAATCATTATTCATCTCTTTCTCTGTCTGAATTTGTAGCAATTAAAAAAATATAAAAATTACAGTTTATCTTCTTTAATAGTATTTGGCAGGAGTAAGTTGAATAATTTAATTGGAGTATGAGCAAACTAAATGGCCGGTTTTAATTAATAAAGGTGTTGTAGTTTCATTTAAAGAACTATGTTATTGTTTTTAGAAAACATTATTCATTCTCATTCAGAAAATCTTCATGTAAAATTAACTGTATTACTGGCATGCAACAGGCCTTCTGAACTGAGAGGTAAATCCTGCTGGTTATCTGAATTCTTTGTCAGATCTTTTAGTCCCCCAATAGAAACCAGTTACAGTCCAGTGAAGTGAAGACTAAAATATACATAGAATACAGTATCCAAACAGTATCAAAACCATGTAAAGTAATGTGACTTCTTATCATCAAACCACTAAATACAATTTATGATATATGTGAGAAGTATTAAATATCTTCTTAGTATCACTTATTCCATAAATATTTTTGTGCAGATTTTTCCTCATCCATGTTTTAATAAGTTTACCTTCCTTCATATTTATATCTGCTTAGCTGTACTATTTGAATTATATGCATTTAGATTCTGTTACTGAAGTATTTAAATGTTTGATTGAAATAAACTTGAGTATTCCATGAACCTAAAGATCAAAACAATAATAAAAGCACTTCAACTAAAGTACACAATTCTTTCTCAGTCTTGACTATTTTTATTATCCTTTAACTAAGAGTAATCTAATTGAAAAATATTTTGAAAATAATAGTCAAAACATTCAGCTCAAGTATTATCAAAACCCATCACATGAAGTGATGTTTCTCCCTTTAGTAATGAAGGTTTCCATCTTCTGTGCTCTTTGTGTGTTTTTTTTTAAAGAAGGAAAACATAATTAACACAATCAACAGCATTTTACAAAGCCTCAGTCAGTGCTTGAGTCCACTGAGCCTTACTGATTAGTTCTATTTGATATACTTTGTAGAACCTTTTCTTCTTATTTTCTTTTTCTTTCCTTTTTATTCCTCCCCATCAGTTACTTAGAGAGGAAATGAGGTCTAATCTCAGTCTAAATTATTCAGAAGTGCTCTGCTAACGTTTAAGAAAACTTTGTGGCACAACATTGTATAACAGTGGACCCCAATAAGGGCTTTACCTCTTACTTTTATTACTATAATAATTTTTAATTCAACTTTAATGGACATTTAGATGTCTTATTTTTCAAGGGAGACAAGGAGGCATTTTGAAGTGAAATCACATTGACTAAAAGCTGTATTATGAGAGTTAACTAAGATACTGCATTTTAACTTGTTCAGTAGGTGTGGAAAGACAGCTGAAGACCCCATGGAAAGATGGCTGGGGTTAAAACTAGAGGAAATTGAGAAGTTATATTCACATTCTAACAGAAGTTGTAATGGTACAGAAATTATAAGGTAAAATGCAGCTGCTATTGCCTAGATGGAATGCAGTTGGCAGTTCCATGATCATTCCCCCCACAAGAGTAAGCATCTGGTAAAGAGGATGGAGGCCAGGCTTTGTAGAAATACTTGCAGGAAGGGGAGACTGATGGTACTTTCAAGATGATAAACTGCGTAGCACCTGTCAACCAAGGGAGACAGGAGATGTCCTGCTGCTGAATCAGCAATAGTGGAAAAATCTCTCTTCTTGGATAAACTTTATTCATTATAGCCTAATTATAATATTAATGCACACCTGCATCACAAAGTTACTCCAAGGTACAACCACCCCACATTGGATATGAGCTCTATATTTTTTTGTCAGTATCTTTAAAAATGAGTAAGAGAATTTTACACCAATCAGTAACAAAAATATTTATGATTAAAGTCACTCAAGATCCCTTTAAGCATAAAGAAACAGTATGAAAGTAAATTGAGAAAGGAGGAAAGGTTAGGAAACTTCATAGAAACTACTGGGATGAGTCGTCACGCTACTCCTGTCTTCTCCCCACATAGGGAGGCCTACTGGGTAAGAACCACATTATATGCACACTGAATAATTTTAGTGGGGATTAGAGCTTGTCTGTCATTGCCTTGAATATGTTGTTTCAGTCAAATACTATTACCAGCAACACTTGAACCTTAACCTGTCACAGTTTTATATTAATAAAGAGTGTTCTTCTGTAAACTGTTCATGTTAGTTCTTCACTATGCTAGCAGCCACTGGCAGTGGATAACATACTTGAATAAAGTGGGAAGACCCACTAAGGGGTGTCTCTTATGCTGCTGGCATATTTCCCTGAATAAGTCAGTCAAACCGCTCTCTGATCTAGCAGGACTGTTCAGTGAGAAGTCTCATAATAGGACACTGACAGACCAGTCAGGCATAAGGGTCTCGGCTTTCTTAAAGCACTGACAAACAAATAAAACACTAAGGGTAGAGGAAAACTCCCCTTTTCATATGACAGTAGGAACTGGTAAACTGTCTATTAAAGGTAAGTCCGATACTGCTTGAGATATCATCTATTTTTATTTATAAGTTAATTATCAGTTTAATTTTACTTCCTTGTATACAGCCTTATGACTTGGCAGCCAGCAAGAAATTCCAAGGCAAAAATAAATATTGCCTAAAGGTTAAATACTGTAAGAAAACCTGTAGATAGTAAACAATTCATTTGGGTTGAGTATAACTAGCACTTATCTGTTTCAGTTCCTTAGTAAAATCCAGCATCATTTTAGCATTACTAAGAATTGGGAAAGCTGCTATTATCACATGACTGAAATCACAGCCTCTTAATATTATTTCCTTCTATATGTTCAGGTGTGTTTTAATTACTTTGTTGGATTTGTTTTAATTCCAAGTAGGATACAGTGAGTGCAGTTTATTTTCCTGTACATAACTTTAAAATGCATCAATGTCTCCTTTTTAGGCCTCCATATGCTGCTCCAGAAGACATGGTATCACATGCGCCATCCCTGTGCAGATGTATCAGACACTCTAAAAGTGTTAGAGACACAAAGACCTTCCCTTACTCTTTAGGCAAGTGATTCAAGCCCTTGGCTTCTGAATCTGAAAATAAACTCATTTTGCTGGAGGTAATACTCAATTTTCAGGTTCCTAATCCCAAAGACATAATCCTGAACTAAACTGAAATTCCCAATTAAGATATCCTAAAATTTGCTTGAAATAGTAAACCTCCTAGAAATGCCTTTGACTTAAGCACTTCTCTTCATCAAAAGTCTAAAAGAAAGTAACAATAATGTCTATGACCTGCTTTTAAAGTTGTTTAATATAAAAATAATGGTGGCTAAGCCTCAGTACTTTATCTGGACCATTTGCAGATCCTAATGAATTCTTATCTAGCATAAATGTGATGAGGAATGGACTAGGTAAAGGTGATTGATCTCTGAAATAGTTAATGAAACTGAGCTGAAGAATAGAAAAAAAAATGCTGCAGATCCAGTTTTTACTTCCCAGAGTGTTCACCTTTAGAAGTCCATCTCATTTACCATGCATATGACCGGTGTAGTATCATAAGCTACCTTTATCTGGGAATAAAGGTTATGAAGGTCAGGATGCAATGAAACTTTGGGATGTTTTCACAACTCTTCAACATGCTCTTATTACTAACTGTAATGCAGCAAACTAATTTTTATGAATGCTATCACAACAATTACATTTCCAAAATTCTTACCTGTAATTCTATTGTCAGAATTGTATTGAATTACATCTCTCTATCTCTCTACCTCTCTGTGTCTCTCTATCTGTCATCTATCTATCTATTTATCTACGTTTTATAGAATTATATCTAGCCAAGCTTGTCTAATAACCCAACTAAAAGAAGTACTAAAAATAAAATTTCAATACATGGAAAAAAACCAGCAACCAAAAAAATAACAAAAAACCAAAATTATATATAACAATAATATTATTCATCTCTAATAAAACAAAACTCTTTTTCGTGTTCCAAAATTAGAGGCAGAAAACAAGCAAACAAGAAAAAGTGATGTACTAGAGGGGAAAAATAATGTCTCACAACAATTTATTTGGCAATCGATAGAGAGCATAGACCTTACCCTGTTATAACAACTAATGAAATATTAGTTTAAAGTGCCTAGAGACAAAGACATTTCAAATGCTACCACAGTTGCCAAGAAGCAAAGGTTTCTGCATTTGTAAGGTTGTTCCTTGAAACAGAGAGGTGGTTTTAAGGCAGTAATTCATTCAAGGGACTCAACGGGCACCATAACTCATGAAAATTTAGAAATGTCAGGTGTTTGTGAGATAAATTGCTGCCTTATAGCAATCTCTAATTATATGTTATAGATAACTGAAATGAAAGAAAACCACAATTAAGAGTAAAAAAAAAAAAAAAAAGATTAGTGTGGATCTTGTTATATTTATAATTCTGAATACTGTACAAATTTCATACACAAAGAGATAGTACAGAAAAAGTTGTCTAAAATCGTTCACTCATAAATTTCTTTTTTAAGTCTTGATTTCATTATACTTTCTCTGTCCACTGCTTTGATGGATTATTTCAGTTATAGATTATTTTTTTTAATGTTTTTCAACTCCTTTGCACTAGAGAATAGCATACAAGTTGGGGTTAATTAAATTAATTTCCTTTAAACATTTTTTAAAGTAGCAATAGAGCTGTAAAATGACCTTCATATTAATGTGAATCTGACCTAATGCACTGACCTTTTTAACTTACTGAAAACTGTCCACACTGAGACCAGCAGACCCTTTTGGGACTCCATACCACTATGAACATATGAACTACAAACAATAACATTCAGAATGGGTTTGTTTTTCAGAAAAATGAATATATATGAGAAGAAAACATCCAAACCAAAAAAACTACAGATTTCAGAATAAATAATTGTCAGTTTGCTTCTAGCTGTTCATCTCCAGAGTTTAGAAGTACAAGGCTGATGTTCTCTGCTTTCATATCTCTGATGCACTCTGTGGGATGCACTCTGTCTCTGATGGTACAATGTGAATTTTTCACTGTGTGTTTATTAGGTTTTGACTGAAAGGCTTTTGAAAGAGCCTATTCATCCTCTGACATCCAAGAAGATATCTGGAAATCAGATGAAAACCTGGTCTGTCCATCTGGAGGTGTTGCTCCTCTCTGCTGGCCCTCATCCAGCAATGCTGTGTGTCCTGGCAGTTTAACTCCAAGTACTACACTACCATAACAATTGATTATATTGTGTAGGACAGGGGTTGCTGACAAAACGGTACTGTTTGAATCTTTTTTTCACTTTAAACTTTGGGCACAAGATAGGGTATGAACAATGTATGTTCTCTCTTAAAAATATAAATTTTCCTCTTCCAGGGTTAGCTATGCAGTGCAGAGAATCAAATGAAATAATGTTATGGGTCAGCACATATCCCTACTCTTAAAAGATGGTTACTTGGTCCCATCACTTTGATTCACACTGTCTTCTCATTATAGACATATGAATTACATTTTGTTTCTCCATCTTGTTCTCAAACAAACAAACCAAAAACCCTATTGAAAATTACTGCTGCTGGCAGAGTTTGGGCTGAACAAGAAGGATACTTTCTAATAAGAAAATTCTGCATTTTCCTGTGAAAATCTTCTCATTGCATTAAGGTTTTTTATAATATCAAAAGGAGGAAAGAAGCAGTAATGGATGCTTTGCAGTTTTCTGATGCTGCAACACAGAGGCTATTTAGATCAAAATAAAATTTGATTTCTGGGTGTGTTTTATGCCACCATGGTAAAATGCATGAATGATATTTAGATTTCAGTCTGTTGAGGTAATCTCTGTATTTATAAAAAATTATTATGATGACAAAATGGACAACATCATGAAATGTTTATACCTATGCTCTCAGAAATAAGGTGTGGAGAAGCTCTCGTAGTAAAAGAATAACATTAGTCAGAGTGACTCCTGTAAGTGTTCCAGAAACCCAATCATTTGTGTCCATGTGCATTTATTTCTCTCAGAAGTTCCTCAGAAGCATCACAGAAACAAATAATATTATGGTTGTTGTCCTGAAGAAATTTATAAGGCAAAGCCTGAATTGCTTTCATTTAAATTTATGCTTGTGATTTAGAAACTATGAGGCTGTTTTCTCTACCCATAATCGGTGGGAACCTCAGGTTTCAGTTCTTCTGTGGAGAGTCTTTGTAGAATAAGAGGGCATTGCTCATAAATCGAATGCCTCAGATCTCTAAAGTTTGGTGGGGTGAATCTGGACCTTGGATTTTGCGGTTGGGATTGACAGTATTATATGACAGCACTGCACAGGATCAGGCTTACAACTTTACCCTATGTGAAGCCAGTGGAGTTCCATATGGTTATAACAATTTGCCTACAGGCAAACTATTTAAAACTAGGGCCTGAATTTTATTCTATTTCAAAACAGTGGGGCTCTGTGTTGGTTCATTAGTTCACAGTGTGCTGCCAATTTGAGGATAGGGGGTTTAATTTGAACTTATTTACAAAGGTAAATTGCTTCTGGAACTATTATTGTTCTTATTTTTTGTACTGGTCAGGGGTGAATTATGATAAAAAACGTAGGATATCTAAAGACAAGGCTGATGAAAAGCCAGCTGATGTGAACATTTTGGATTTCAGTAAGGCTTTCGATACTCTCTCTCACAGGATTATTCTGGACAAAATGTCCAGCACAGCTGGATGAACACGTCATGCAGTGGGTGAGCAATTGGCTCACAGATTGAGCACAGAGGGTGATAGTGAATAGGGTGACATCAGACTGGTGACCTGTCACTGGTGGCGTTCTGCAGAGATCCATCTTAGTGCTCTTCAACATCTCAAAAAATGACTTGGGCACAGGTTTGGAAGGAATATTAAGCAAGTTTGCAGGTGACATGTAGGAAGAGCTGTTGACTCCTTCGAAGGCAGGGACGCCCTGCAGAAAAACCTCAGCAAATTACTGGACTAGGCAATCATCAGTCATATGAAGTTCAACAAGGGAAAGTGTCAGATTCCGCACCTGGGTTTGGGCAACCCCAGATGTTCATACAGACTGGGGAATGAGATGCTGGAAAGCAGTGCCACGGAAAGGGACCTGGGGGTACTGGTCGATGGCAAGTTGATCTGAGTCAGCAGTGCCCTGGCAGCCAGGAGGGCCAACTCTGTCCAGGGGAGCATTAGGCAAAGCATCGCCAGCAGGTCAAGGCATAGGATTGTCCTGCTCTGCTCTGCACTGGTGTGGCTTCATCTTGAATACTGTGTGCAGTTTTGGGCACTGCAATATTGGAAAGATATTAAGGTATTAGAGAGTACCCGAAGGAGGACAACAAAGATGGTGAATGGCCTTGAGGGGAAGCCATATGAGGAGTGGCTGAGGTCATTTGGTGAGTTCAGCCTGGAGAAGAGGAGACTGAGGAGAGACCTCATTGCAATCTACAACTTCCTTGTGAGAGAGAGGAAGAGGAGGGGCAGGCACTGATCTCTTCTCTGTGGTGACCAGTAACAGGGACTAAGGGAATAGTCTGAAGCTGAGTTAGAGGAGATTTAGATTGGATATTAAGAAAAGGTTCTTCCCTCGGAGGGTGATTGGGTGCTGGAACAGGCTCCTCAGGGAAGTGGCAGCAAACCTGACAGAGTTCAAGAAGCATTTGGATGATACTCTTGGGTATGATCCTTGTGGAGCCAGGAGTTGGACTTGATCCTTGTGGGTCCTTTCCAACTCAGCATATTCTGTGATTCCATGATTCTGTGAAAAAGGACTACCAGAGAGTAGAATAATTCAGTCTGTATATTCATATAGATATATCTTCCCTTTTTCCTTATCTGTCCCTTCATTTGTATTATGCAGGAAGGTGAGACAAATATATTACCAGATCAGCTACAACCAATAAAAGCAGATGTTTCAATTCAAGTTAAACCAGGTGTTTTTCCTTATACTACCTCAGCCACCAACTTGGTTTAATTTTTCTTGAATCAAGAGTTTCAGTATCTCACATTTAAGTAGTCCACTAGCATCAGACATATTCAAATCAATCATTAAACTAATTTCCATCAAGCATCTTCTGCATACTAATCCATATATCATCAATCAAGTGCTGTCAATCTGAGTCAGCTTCAGCTCCTGTGCTGACTCATGCTACAGATACTAGATTGGACTGAAGATGCCACAAGCTTAAGTTGGGCATTTCAAAGAAGAAAGTTGTAGGAGGAAAGTATTTCCACCCTGACACTGAAAAGAAAGGGAGTTGGGTGGTTTTGATCATCTGGTAACATCCTGTTGTGTGAAGCAGAAACCTGCTCAGGATTCTGATTTAAACCAAAACTGTGGGAGCTGTAATGTGGTAAAAAGGCAAATGTCCTATTTTTCTTTGTTAGCCCTAAGCAACAAGGAATGCAACAGTTATGGAGCCAAAAGGAATGTGAATAGATGAGCATGTTTCTAGCATATCTAGGAGGAAAGCTTAGCTGAACATATTGGATTTCCCTTACTTTGTTGTATGTATCATTTTTGATACAATTTTCATTGAATTAAGGAAAAAAATTAAAAGTAAAAATAAAAGTAAAAATGAAGATGTAATCCCACCATCTTGCTACAGGGCTAAACCATGACTCAAAACAACACTGCAGTTGTAGAGCTGCATATTATATTTGCATATGCTTGATTGTTTTTCTATCACATGACTCCTATTTTTTATTTCAGTGCTATGGTTTCAAGACAGATTAAGAGCTTTTTACTTCTCTCCACCCCGGGCCATAGATCACATAATGGACAACACTGAGATTGGATAGCCTCATGATGAGAAGAATACTGATGTCTGGCTTTTACACTGTTTATGAGAGCTTCATATCCTGTCTGCATGTAAGGAAGACAACTTTCACGAGAAAGATTGCATGCTTTAGATTTCTTGTATTCCAGAGAAAGACTGTGCCTAACTTCTCTGAGTATAACTTATCTAACAGAAAATATGTTTTAACTCTCTCCTGATTACAAATGTAAACCTGATATTATTTTAATATTAAAAGTATTTATTTCATAATTAATAATTATAATAACCTAACTTGAAGATAAAATAATTTAATATACTAATGCTGTTTAATTATCACATCAATAAACAGCATGAACTAAAACCAGAACAACATTAACATAAATTATGAGGAATTTGTAGACTGGTACAAAAAGACATAAAAAATTCTTATTCTGTTCATTCCCTCACCTGTCCCATTTTTAGTTACACACACTTTTCCAATCAGGCTTGGATTGCTTCTTGTGCTCAGGTTCTGTTCTTTCTTTGTGATCTAATCAGATTGGTGTTTTCCTACGATGAGCTCTAATCAATATCAAACAGCTGCACTCTTAAATAATTGTTTGTAAGAAGAATCCAAACCCAAAAGTGGAAAAGTCAATCCTATTGCTTTTGTGCTTCCTATTAATATATTTCTGGATAAATCATAATAAAGGAAGCAAGGGCTACTTTTCACCACTTTTACATTATTACAACAGTGCCTAGGAGAAAAGTCAAGAATTTGTCCCTGTATTTAGGTACTGTATTTATGATTTTGTAGATCTAGTAATAAGTTAGGCGTCTTTCCCTCGAAAATCACAAGTTAGGGCCAAATTAATTAAGTGTTCTGAGGCAACAAGCCAAGGATGGCAAGTTTCTGCTGAACTTAATAAGATGAATTGGATTAGGAGCGCTGGCAAATCTGCTAACATCATTCTTTCATATCTACATAGTCAAATATAGAACACTTGAGGACCCTTTAATAAACAAGTCCAGTGACTGAAGTTGGGCACACATTTCCATTTTTAGGAACTTCATCCGGCATATGTATAATATGAATATTCACATTAGATTCCTCTGTTTTGGAATAGAGCTGTGCATGGTGTTTGGCAGTGGTTGACAGATCACAGCCTAAAGGAAGAGGAGACTGCAAAGAGATCTCATTGTGGTCTTCAACATCCTCATGAGGGGAAGTGAAGGGACAAGTACTGCTCTCTGCAGTCTCATGACCAGTGACAGAACTCGAGGAAATGGCATGAAACTGAGACTGGGCAGGTTTAAGTCATATACTAGGAGAAAGTTCTTCACCCAAGGGGTGGTTGGGCACAGGCTTCCCAGGTAAGCAGTCACAGCACTGAACCTGAGTTCAAGAAGCATTTGGACAATGCTCTCAGGCACATGGTATGTTTCTAGGGGTGTTCTGAGCAGGGCCAGGAATTGGATTTCAATGATCCTTGTGGACCCCTTCCAACTCAGCATATTCTATGATTCTATGGACTTAGTTTATTGCTATGATTATTTTATTGGACCCAATATTTAGCTGCTATTTTACGACCATCACAGTTCTTTCTAAGATGACTACTTACTAACTTTCCTTTTCAAGCATAAAACTGAAATTCTAACTATTATTAAGAGATTTTTCTGAAGACTTCTAAAATTTTGAAGTACTTATAATTAAAAAATGCTCAGTGGTTTACCAGTTAACAACAAAGCAGCAGTTATTACTGTTCGTAACTGTATACGCTCAGTAACTAATTAATAAGACTCTTGAAATACTTGCGAAGGAAAGATATTTTGCAGCAGACATTGCAGGTTAATGTACCTACATGAAATATATCTACTGGTTATATAGCGGCTGAGATATAAAGAAGTACACTGAATTAATCAAGGGTGGGACATCCTGCTGAAATTTAGATACAGGAAATATGCTACACCACCACCCTTTACTATTAAGTGGCGCAATCTTTGACTAGGCTATGGGGTGGTAAAAATTATTTGATATACAACTGAAGTTTAAAACTTTATTTCTCAAAGGAGGTTTGTTTGAATCCTATGTATTTTCCTTCCACTGGTCACTACAACTCCCTTTTCAGTGGGGGAGAACTAGACTTCCTTCTGCCCCTTCTTAATTAATTTACATTGTGAAATTGCATGTTAATTTTTCTAGTAAGTCTTGACTGACATATCCTGGATGCATTTTTTTATGTACCTGACTGGATAAGCAAAAACATATTATGGAGTGATTCAGGATGCAAGATGATCACCAGAAACTTTTTTAATGCTGCATATTGTGTAATACTAGTAACAATTGTCACATTATTAGCTTACAAATAATTGTTCATGCACCAATATTCCCAAGTCCTTGTCTAGGCTGTTCTCCAACCTTTTAACTACCCGTTTGTATTAATATTGGTGATTGCCCTGACGCAGGTGTGAGACTTAGCACTTGGCCTTAGCAAGCTTCATGAAGTTTAGGTGTGCTCAATCCTCTCGACTGTCAAGGTCTTGTCTGGATGGCATCTTTTCCCTCCCATCAATCAGCTGCACCACTCAGTTTGTTTTTTTCCTCAAACTTGCTGAGGGTGCACTATCCTATCTATGCCACAAATGAAGACATGAAACAGAATGGACCCTTGAGGGATACCATTCATTATGGGTTTCCACTTGGATATTGAGCCATTGCCTGATACATCTTGATGTATCCTTAGATGTAACATATCTAGATATTTTTAAGCTATTTTCAGTCACTATTAATTCTCACTTTCCTTTGGCATTGTCAGTTAAACAATTCCCTTTATTTCACTTAGAGAAGGTTGAATTAACTCAAAGGTACAACAAAAATTTTTACTACTTCACAGGTGCTTACAGAACTGTAAAGTATGACTGTTATTTGTGCAGTCATCCAGCACATGGTTTAGATACACCTGTAACACATGTAAACATTTGAATAGTTTATTTAATCATTTCCAGTGATATCCATGGATAAATGAGTCTGCTTTGGCAGACTCCAGCATATTGTTGTAGTGTTAGGCTGAAAAGAATAATTGTTCTATGAATATTCTCAAATTCCTTTGTATAAATCTGAATAAAAATATATTTTGCCTAATCTTGAAAACTATATATGAAATTATATTCAGGCAAATGCATTTATTTTTCTTGTTTGGGTTCTTCAATAAAGGTGTAAAACACTCTGTTAGAGAATATGCCTTTGAAGGAGTACTGCGCATTATCTGTTTACTCACAGCAAGATCTTAAGAGAATGGCATGTAATTTTGTAGTGGTGTATTTAAATTTAAATATGGGGGTTATGTATTAAAACAAAAGTCAGTAACCCCCTCTTTCTCATCAGACCACAAACCAAGTATCCAGCCAACCCAAGCACATTACATACTGTACAAGTAAGCTCAAAAACAATGGTCTTCATAAAGGAGGATGATATCTTGTGGCCAAAAATCCAAAAGCAAGTTTAAGCTTCTCTCCAGTCTTTTTGAATGCAAGTTTCTCTTTGCTTGTGAATATACAGCATAAAACTGGTTTTTGTGTTTCACTGTGCAATACAGTGTTGAATTAAACTTGCTATCACTGTTAATGAATCTGAAGCAACTTTTAAAGCTCATATAATCTCTGGAAATTTTTTTTTGGTTGAAAGTGCTGAAATTTCTGAGAGAGTCATGGCTGTGGATTACACAGCCCAAAAGAAATGACCTTGTTTCAGTACCAGGTGAGAACATCCCTTGCACAGACAGTCTTAGTCAGCCAGTCAATGAAGTTAATATTCAAATGAATCACCTCTCTGACCATTAAGCTGTGACTCATTTGACCTGATTTAATGCATCAAAAGTCTAGATGCCTGCTCGAATATCTACTTTGCTCTTAAGTCAAATATAAGGAATACTCTTATTTTACCGTGCCACTTTTTCCCTTGGACAGAATAGAAATCTAAATAGTTTAAATAGGTTCATAATTTTTATATGGATGAATTTAAGCAGAATTAATATTTTTTTTTTCCAATATGTGTGTTTACTTTCTAAGAGGCTAAAGAGACAATTTCAACCTGAAATAGAGAAAACTGGTGATCTGGTCTATAGTTGTTCATATCAGATACTTAATTATGCTCTGAAATTTAATATCTTGACTTTATCAAAGGACAAGATGCTCAGTACTTTGATTGGCTCAGGAGTCATTCACATGATGTTTGTCATATTTCTTTACTGTCATTTCAATGTGTCTCTCAATTTGATGCAGAGTATACTGTGCACACTGCCCAATAGAAAAAAGTCGGTGAAAACTACAAAATTATAAAAACTAAAAAATCTACTATATTATAAAGCTTAAAGAATTTTTTTCAAGGGTGAAAGATTTCTTAAACTTAGATTTAAAACAAAACTTGAAAATTAAAATAGGGAGGTGGGGGGAGGGGAAGGTTTGGGAAGGTTTAGGACAGTTTGGGAGGAGAAGCTTTGGGAAGGTTTGGGACGATTTGGGAAGGGAAGGTTCGGGAAGGTTTGGGAAGGTTTGGGAAGGGAAGGAAAGGGAAGGCTTGGGAAGTTTTAGGAAGGTTTGGGAAGGTTTAGGAGGGGAAGGTTTGGGAAGGGAAGGTATGGGAAGGGAAGGTTTGGGAAGGTTTAGTAAGATTTGGGAAGGGAAGGTTTGGGAAGGTTTGGGAAGGTTTGGTAAGGGAAGGTTTGGGAAGGGAAGGGAAGAGAAGGTTTGGGAAGGTTTGGGAAGGGAAAGGAAGGGAAGGGAAGGGAAGGGAAGGGAAGGGAAGGGAAGGGAAGGGAAGGGAAGGGAAGGGAAGGGAAGGGAAGGGAAGGGAAGGGAAGGGAAGGGAAGGTCAAAGTTTCCTATTTTAATTTATTCTCATTTTAAGAAAGTTTATTAATTTTAACCTCTTTAACTAAATTTATGGAAAAAAAAGGATCAGGCTACTCCAAGGTGACAAATTAAAAGAAAGGAAAACTAGAGAAGACATAAGAAAGAAGACTAAAGAGAGAGGCACTCAGGTAACCTGAAATTTTAGAGGAAAATATAAAGTTAAAGAGAAATGTTTAACATTTTTCCTCTTTTGTTTAATAAGAAGAATATTTTCTCCTACTTGAGAGTAAGACGATGTCTTGCAATGTTCCTAGTAGTGATCTCCAGCTAATGCTACTTTTTTGTTTTCATGTCTTGTAATTTTATAAGGATAAAACTAATATTCTGTCTCTTTAAAGGTAGCCTACTCTTGACTTAAGTTATTGATTTAGTTGATAGTGATCACTCTGAAGGAAGACCTAACTAAAAAAAAATCAGGTAATCATGGAAAAAGTTTTACACAAATTCATTTTCTAAACTTTATTATAGGCTAGAAAACATGTTAAAGCCTGATATTTGTATTTATTCAGTTAGCAGTCCACAAATAAATTCTCTTGCTATCCCTATGTTAATATGAGTACTGAAGCTTGAAGTGGTTCTATCTACTAAAACCTTAGAAATCTTTTCTGTGCCAAGATTTATACAAACTGTGGATGTCTACACAGATATATATGCATAAAACCTAGCAATTAACTTGGACATAGAAACACAGTTCTTGCCAGTTCCCCCATCCAAACAAGGAAACCCCTCAAAACGCATAATTATGTCTCCAGCACTCAGAACTTTACAAAGATGTTTTGTCAAAACAAAATTACTTTCTTATATGTGAATGAAAGTATACTGGGCTACATCCAATATTTGTCCTGAAGAAATCTACAATTTCATTCTGCTTTGGAAAACATATGAACTCCCTGCTGCATTGATGATACGGATAAAAACAAACAAGCAAACAAATCACACATAAATAAACATCTCTCTTCAGGTCTGTCACACAAGAACATCCCTGAGGTTTTCATCAAACTGAGTAGGCTTCTTGATTTTACAGTCTCATGAAGAAAAGACTTGTGTGATTAATGTCTATAACAGAATGTATATCATTGCATCTGTGACCTGGGTCAGGATTATTCTTCATAATCATAATTAATTTTTACAGGCCAGCTTGTCTACAGAAACAACAGCTGTTTCCTTTAACTAACTGTCTACATGTTGGCAAGCAAGTGCAAACAGAACTGCGGAATTCTTGCCTTACATTTCATTTGACATACAGCATGAAAAACAGGAGCAAAGTCAGTCCTAATAAGCAGCTTTTGTGTTATTTTGCTCTCTACAAAGTTGTTTCACTTGGATTTACGATTTCTTCTTTTCTCATCGAAGAGTGTTCAATCTGTATGTAATAACTTGGTCCAAAAAATTCTCCCAAAGTCAAGAGAGTTTTCTCCTTATCTTCAATGGGAACACTTTCAAATTATTAAAGGCAAGTGGAGATTATATGGCAGATGTTTTCTGTTGGTTGTAGGAGGTTTTTTTAGATTTTTGTGGTTTGTTTGGTTTCGTTTGTTTTGTTTTTTTTTTATACAAGTAGTTTCTTCATGTTCAATTAAATCTTACAAAATAAGTTCAGGAATTAATTAGCAAATAAAATCCAATTGGGATTCTTCAAACAGATTTAGATACTTGTAGATAACACATCTCTGAGTTGACCACTGAAAGCCCTTTTAATAACTCATAGAGAGGAATCGGAATTTTCAGGTACAGTGCACATCATCATAAGGGAATATATATGTATTTATACGAACTGTGCCATACTGTCTCTATCCACTGACTAGGGTGGATACAGTACTAGCATTACTAGCTTAGAAATAGTTAGTAAGCTAGATGAGATGAATCCCATCCTGAATGTTAAGGAGATTGTTCATTAAAAAAATTGCATTAAATTGAACATCATTGAAAATGAAATGGACAAGGAAATGGACTAATTTCCATTTTTCCTTCTGTCCAATTCTGTCTAAACCAGGCACTATTGTATGTTGTTAATTTACAGCAGATTCGCTAAATGCAGGTGTGCTACGTACTTGCTTCCAGTATGTGGTTGGAATGAACTGTGAACATCTCAAAATCTGATGTCTAATTCTCATCTAATAATTGTAGGCTTTGTTTATGGTTAACAAACACAAATAGCTTCCTTCAGACAATGTCTCATCTGAACCATTTCAATGTCTACAAAGGAAATGCAGAGTGACTATCTTTTAGAAGCTTGATTTAAGAAAAATAAATCCCAAGAAAGTCATTTTAATGGAATAAGAAACACATTATCAGATATTCCTGAGCTGCATTATAACTCTCTGTACAGAAGAATGGACATTTTTCTAACTTGATTATGTTTTCTGGCTATTTCTGGAAATCTGTAGTGAATGTCCTTTATTATCCAGTCTCATGGAGGCTGGATTCCACTTTATTACAGACTGTACTTGGAACATCACTATAATCACTGCTTTTCAATACAGGGAGTCCAAAGAGTCAAAGTTCTTTCTTGGGCTTTGTGTAGGGTGAATACATACATAATTAGGTACACAAAATAATGCCTACTGAAATAAATAGATATATAAGTAAGTAGAGAGACCAATTGATTGGCAGACTGATTAAATGGGACTTAATTCTAAGAACTTATAGTTTAAACTTTAAATTAAGATAATAAAAAATTAGAAGCTGACAACATAACCTGTATCTCTAGATCATTTTTTTCCTATCATTTCACTCAGTTTACCTGTAATTCCTTTGTCTGAGTGTCTCAGATCTTTATTTCAGCTTTAAACATATTTCCATAGTTCCTCTCTGGTTTTCGTTCCTTGACTCTCTGTAACACCTGTAGATTATTAAAGTTGGATTACTTCTCTTTCATGCATAATGTATTTTTCAGCATACAACCAAGAAAACAACAATCCTCTAACAAATAAGCTTTACTCTATATATCTACAATTTATGGCAAAATAAGCAGGGGTGCCTAAGACACCTAGTCTACTGACAAACATCCTGGGAATGTTGGGAGCTTGGAGACAGTATACTGCAATACTCCTTGGTAGTTTCAGCATCTTTAAATAAAAAGTACACGTTGTTCACACATCCAAATCTTTTTTCATTCTTTGTTCTTGTCAGATTTCATCAGTTTTCCAATTGTTTATTTATGCCTTTACTGTCTCTACCTTTTGTTTTTGAGCTGTTGTCCATAGGTAAGACTTCATTTTTATATCTAAGGATATTTTTCTCAGGTTTTCTAATCTTCCTCCATTATACATAGGGACTTTCAAATAAAAGAAGAGCTAGGGGTTTTTTTATTATTATTTTTTAGCAAGGTTCAATCTAAATTATTTGTGTTAATGGTTCATACCAGCTATAGGCCTAATGGCCTCTGGTATACCCAAGATATTTCCTCATGTGTATGGAATCATAGAATCATAGAATCATAGAATCATAGAATCATAGATTCATAGAATAGATTGGGTTCGAAAAGACCTCCAAGATCATCGAGTCCAACCCCTGATCCAACTCCAATTACTATATCATGGCACTAAGGGCCATGTCCTATCTCTGTTTAAAAATCTCCAGGGATGGTGAATCCACCACCTCTCTGGGCAGGCCGTTCCAATGCCTGATTACCCTCTCTGTAAAGAAGAGATGTATAATTAATTTATGAAGCATAGAAAACTCTATATCTTTTTCTCTTTCTTGCCATAGTGGTAAATTCTGTACCCTAAAAGTATTACTTCAAATCAAATCAAACCTTTCTCCCTGGAAATAAATTTTTGTTGGTTTTTGTAGGTTACAGTTTAAAATTTTTATTTCCAGGTGATTTGAGATTTGCATAAATTCCATTAAAAATGCTAAAAAATTCTTATCTTTTCCATATTCAATTTCTAACATTTCTCACAGTGAAAAAGATGTTTCTCTTTTGCTTCTTAAAATCTTATTAATCTCACATACATATGTTGTTGGCATTGATCACACTACCACAATGTCTAATGCTGACAGATCAGATGATATTTTTGCAGCAATAATAAAAGCATGTGTATGATTGCTAACTACCTTTGCCCTTTGTTTATTTATGAGGAACGTGCACAATTTCCAGTGCTGAAGTCATCAAGAATTGTATCTTACTCTTATGCTTTTGATGTGCAAATAATTTTTTCTTCTTGCTAACATAATTTCATATCCTTATATTCCTGTTACTACAAAGAGCTATGGGTTCAGCTCCCTTTAGAGAAAGAAAAAAAAAAAAAGCCTTATTTTCTTCCACAAGTATTAATGTGATGCAGAAGTTTAAATGATGCAAGTTTAAATCTCTTGAATGTAGCTCTATTTCCCAGTAAATATAAGATTACCATTGTTAATAAGGGACCACAGATTTTTTTGCTAAAGTACAACACAGACCTCAGGCCATGTCTGGCTTTATCCAGATTTGTCTTGTCCAAAGGCATTGGACCTTTATCTTAGCTTTCTTAGTTGTAACAAGAATTTGTTTCAACAAGAATTTGTTACTAATGACTGGGTGCCTTTTATTTACTTTGTTTTATTTTTGCTAAGTCTTATTTGTGGTGTGACATGCATTGCTAAAAATGGTAAACATAAAACTAAAAAATTTTTTATGCTGTGTAAAAACACTATTTCTGAATTGTTAGTGATATGCAATGTAAAGGAAGACTAAACTGGGATAGCACAGAGTCCTTGAAGATCAAGGTGTTGCTTGCATCAAGGTGTTGCTTCAGGATCATCCTAGAAGCCCCAGGGCTATCAGCAACTCAACAGCAATGAGTTAATGGTAGTAATGCAAAATTAAAGACTCTTTTGGGGAAAAAAAGTAGAGATGGCCAAGTATCTTACATTGTCCTAGTTTCAGACAAGGGCAGGGTTAATTTTCCTCAGGACCTATGAGGGGAGAGAGCCTGGAGCTGTGTGGGCATGTCCAGGTTGTTATTCCATACCACCCACATCATCACTGGGGGGCAGAAGTAAGGGATTCTCACTTCTGAGAAGAAGGAGTGTGGCTTCAGGTGGAATGAAAGTGTGGGGGCAAATGGTCCATGTGTAGTTTTGTTCATTTGTCTTAGGGTCTCGCCATGTTAGTTAGCATTTTGCATGTTAAACACCCTCTCTTTTATACACTGTTGTTATTAGGATTGTTGATGTTTGTTTTCTCATCTCATTGCTGTCTCCAGTAAATTGTTCTTATCTCAGCCTGTAATCTCTGCCTTTTGTATCTCCCACCAGAGCAGGCAGGGGAGTGGGGGTGATAGGGTAACACTAAATTATGGAGTACTACTCCTAAACCATAACATAAACATTGCACCATTTGAATGTGTATAGTTTCAGATTATTGAAGAAAGATCAAGGTGTAAAGTGTGGAAGAAAATACAGTAATGATGTCAATAAAAATAAAAGAGGAAATAAACTATCAACAACATGAGACACCTCATTATTATCACCCTATTCGTCCAAGTAAAGACTTAAAAATGCTGATAGCTTTCATAATGTTTCTCACTCTCATCTCAAAACAATAGGAACTGTAAGCTTTTCTTTTACAATGTCTTTTCCCTGTTGTATTGTTAATGAAGTTTGTTTTGCATTTAAGACTGTGAGAGCAATAGTATCATTGTAACTAATAATAATAGCTCTATTTTTGTTCCAGTAGAAAGGCTTTTCATAGCTTATGAAGACTAACAATAAATTTTTGTTTTCCTGTGTACTGGCGTTCTCCTCTTTCCCCAGAAAAATATTTTGAGTTTCACATGAAAAACTGGAAAGATATGATCAATTTTCCACTGGGGAAGTTAATTACTAAAAGTTTTAGGAAGATTTGTGTATTATATTCAAATCTTTGCCAAAACTGAGTGCAAGTATCAGGTTGAATGTCAGTTTGTTAGACACTGACTACTGTAAGACAGTTGACATCTCATCTATTTCTCCATGCCACCTGTGAAAAAAAGAAGATGGAAGACCATAGCTGAAGAGTGAACACTGGTAATAAGATCTGAACCTTATTTTCCCAACTTGTATGAAGTTAGCAATTTTAATATTAATATAGTATTATTTGTAGGATCCTACATATGAAAATACATAATGTCAAAACAATATTAACAAAAAGTGGAAGTAGAAGTTGAGGCCTACTAGATATGAAGTTGAAACCACTATAATAGATTTCTGTCCAGAAGTGTCCCATAAACAAAATAAATCTGACAAAATAAATCCTTCCCTGACCTCTTGACTTACACGGATGGGAGGACTAAATTACCTCACCTACTTCTGAAGACCATAATTTTGCTTTTTCCCTATGTACTGGTTGCAGGTGCCCAGATGTTGGCTGCGTGTACGGCTAGGATGGGCCTCTGTGGGATGCAGTCAGTTCCTGCCAGTTCCAACCAACCCACTGCACGACACAGCTGACCCACTCAACTGAAACGATGGCTCCTTGGGGAAAACATACTTAAGAAAGGGCAGAAAATGCAAGATGGAGGCAAGTGGAGAGACCAAAAGAGAGTGAGAAACAGCAGAGAGAATACCAAGGCAAGAGAAGGTGTTTCCAGCCATTGGAGCAGAGATTTCCCTGCAGCCCATGGAGGACCCTGCAGGTGGATATTTTCTGAAGAAGTTCAGCTCACGTGGAGATGGGAGCAGAAAGAAGATGTGAAGATAAAGGATTGCCAGAGAGGAATCCTCATGTAATAATGACAGCCCCACTTCCTCCTGTACCACTAAGTGGAATGATTGGAGGTGTAGGGAGAGAAGGAGTAAATCTGAGCTTTGGAAAATGGAGAAGAAAGGTGTCATTTTAGTGTTTGTGGTTTTGTTTCTCACTATCCAAATCTATTTTATTTACCAATAAATCAAATTTATTTTCTCCAAATTACATTTTGCCCCAGGCAGTATCTGATAAGCAATCCCTTGTCCATTTCTCATCCTGTTCCCCAACTGCTCCCAACTCTATTCTGTTGAGAGCCTGGCCATCCTCCAAAGTTAATTCACCACACTCTGATCTCAAGAGAAGTAGTGTAAGGCATAAAAAACATATATGAAAATATAAAAGAGTGGAAAAACAGCTTGGACATCTTTTATTACTCACAGGAGAGGTACTAAGGCACTGAAACTGTATGAAGCACCTCCAGTTCTGGAGGCAGCTGCACAATAGGTGACTGAATGGCTAGCATGATGTTTCCTTTAACTTCATGATGAAATGGTTGAGTACCCATTTACAAATGGATTAGCCAGAGGCAGTTTTAGGAAGATAAAAGAGTGACAGTGAAACCAGCCTTCTGGATATGTAATAAGAGGCATTAACCCCTCTATCATATGTTTCCACAAGCTAAACCAGAGCAAGGTATTATCATTATTGTTCCCACAGTAGATGCTGGAATGTTCAAAACTGTAAAATACTGAGTTATACCTTAGAAGGTTCTGTCGTGCTATAAAATTGACTTCACCTGACCAGTTTTCCTATTCTAGCAGAATTCATTATCTGTTCTGCAGTCAACCAGGAGATTTTGGCTAGGATCCTTTTCCTTCTGCATGTCCACAAACGATTGCATGTTCTGTAGTGTCTGGATTAGATGGAGTTAACTTTTTTTCCATACCAGCCCATAGCGTGCTGTACTTTGCATTTGTGGCTAAATAACAACAATGTTTCGACTATTGCTAAAAAGCCTTTGCACAGCATCAAGACTCATATTTCTCCCCTGTCCCCCTGCTAAATCCTAATATGCTGGGGTGGACAAGAGGTCAGGAAGGAATACACGAGGGACAGCTGTTCCAAAAAGGAAAGGGATATTCCATGTTGTATGACCTTTGTGTTCACCAACAAAAGCTCAAAGAAAAGGAGGGCAAGTGTTCATGGTTATGCCGTTTCTCTTCTCAAGTAACCATTATACACGCTGAGGCCCTGTTTCCCAGGAAATGGTTGGGCATCTGCCTGTTGATGGGGAGAGGTGAATAATTTTAGTTTTTTGCTTTGCTTTCTCTGTTACACTGTCATTATTTTAATACTCGTGTCTTCTTGCCATCCTTCTATTTTCTTCCCTTCTCATGAGAGAGGATAATGAACAAATTGTAGAGTAGGTGTTGGGCTGCTGGTTAGGGTAAACCTGTCCCACCTGTACACAGCAGATAGGTCCATGTGTAGTAGGCCCTACATTTACCAGAAGTATGAGGGTATTTTCTACAGCAAGAACCAATAAAAGTAAATCTTTCCTTACTGCTTACTAGTACCTGAGATAAGGTCTCTAATTAGCAGCACAACTCATCTACAACTCAACTCAATATTTGAATTACTCTGGGCTCCTTTAGGAAAGGTCAGATGAATTATCTTGGATGTCACGATGTGGCTATAGTTCTTGTTTTCAGAAACAATTAAATACCTTTCCAGATAAAGTGCGTTATTGTAATCCTCTGTCTAACATTACTTTTTTTTTTTTAATAGTTTATGCATTAAACTTTAGGGATATGAGGCATCAGCTTCAGCCAGAAACTGTCAGTAGCACTCAAATAGTACTTAAATTTAACTAGAAGGATTCACAAAATAAAGTTTCACTTTCTCAGAACACGTAACACTGTAAGAGGGCTGATAAATTCTCAAAGTTATATCCTTAAAATATTATCTTTACTTCTTACTTAACTATATTTTTCTTTAAACTTGTGAGCACTTCTCATCACAACTGACAGGATACGCATATGTCTGCTGGGAGTCCTTCCAGAACACCTGTGTTTCTCCCTTGAACCATAGAAGACTTTGTAGTGTATTCCAAGGTACAGAAAATGTGGGTGTAACTTAATTACCTGACTTGAACAGATTGAACCCTACTCTAAATATGTGGTTACTTACATAAAATAAATAAAGTTGTCCTGGAACGTCATTTTAAAAAACCCAAATAAAACAACTTTTTGCAGGGAATTATAACTTCTATATGTTTGTATTATTATTCTCCAAATATATCTGTGTGCATCCAATAAATAAGCTGACACAACATATTTCAAAGACTATGGAGGGTGAAAGGAGTGAAGGAAAAAAAAAGGAAAAATTCATTTGTAGACATAAAAAGTCAAGCGTATGTAATGTCTAGCCAACTGAGACAATGTTGACATTTTATGTGTACAGCATCTGAGGCTTGGAGATACTTATTCAGAGAAAAAAACCATCCACAATTCCAAATGATGCCATGAAGAAATGAAGGTATATCACTCTGCAAAAGTCTAAGGGAACAGGACTCTTGAGGTCCATGACCTGAGGAACCAAACTGTTCTGGACTTCCTAAGATGTAAAACTGCCTCTGATCTGTGCAATGTAAGAAATGGAAGATTCTTGCCTTGAAAAAAATGTCAAAAATTGCCAACAGAGTACTTGTTTTGCTATATATATATATATATATATATAACTACAGTTATATTTTGTTTTGGAAAAAAAAGACTAACAAACCCCACATTTGGCTTATATGAAATAACTATATAAATATAGTAATTATACAAAATGACCATTGTACTAAAGCTTTACAGGCAGATACCAAGGCATTCTGATTTTGAAGAAAGTATGATACCAGCTGAGAATCACAGTGAGCACAGTGAAAAGTAAAAGAAGATACTAGAGACTATCAGACATAATTTAAATTTAATTTGTTAAAGCAAACAAACTGCTGATCTGCTTGAGGGTAGGAAGGCTCTACAGAGAGATCTTGACAGATTGGATCAATGGGCTGAGGACAACTGCATGACGTTCAATAACAACGAGTGCCAGATCCTGCACTTGGGTTTCAACAACCCTATGCAATGCTCCAGGATTGGGGAAGAGTAGCTCGAGAACTGCTCGGCCGGAAGAGGCTGGGATTGCTGGTCGACAGGTGATTGGATATAAACCAACAGTGTGCCCAGATGGCCAAGAAAGTCAAGGGCATCCTGGCCTATGTTATGAACAGTGTGGCCAACAGATCCAGGAAAGTGATTGTCCCTCTGGACTTGGCATTTATGAGGCTGCACCTCAAGTACTGCGCCCAGTTCTGGACCACTCATTTCAAAACCAACACTGAAGTGCTGGAGATATCCAGAGAAGTCCAATGAAGCTGGTGAAGGAGCTGGAGCACCTTATGAGGAGTAGCTGAGGGAACTGGGGTGGTTTAGCATGGAAAAGAGAAAGCTCAGGGGGGACCTCATTTCTTTCCACAGCTATGTGAAAGGAAGTTGTAGAAAGGTGTATGTTGTTCTCTTTTGCTGTGTCTCAAGTGGAAGGATGAGAGAAAATGGCCTTCAGTTGTGCTGGGGGAAGTTCTCGTTAAATATTAGGGAAAAAAACCCAAACACAAAAAACCACAACCCCCTGAAAGAGTGGTTAGATATTGCTATAAACTGCCTAGGGAGATGTGGAGTCACCTTCTCTGGAAGTGTTGAAGAGGCATCTGAATATGACTGTTGGGGGATATGATGACGATGATGCTATGATGACAGTTGGACTAGATGATCCTGAAGGTCTCTTCCAGTGTAGATGATTCTGTGATTCTATGAAGCAAAACAAATAAACAAACAAATCCCACAAACAAACAACAACAAATGAATATAAAAATCTAAATAAAGTTTTAAAACTCATCCTGTGGGAAGATATATGGGGTATATGGGCATGTATTGCTTTTTTATAATAACAGTAGTGCCATGCAAGCTAGGTCAAGGTCTGACAAATGTTATATCAGTGAAGAACAACTGGAGGAAAATAACATTTGGATGTTTCTGAAGAAGCAGAAAACAACTGATAAAGGAATTCAAGCCATCATGATATCTCTGTGGATTTGACCTTGGAAACAGTTCCATGGTACCCACACGACATCATCTTATTTATCTTCTGTGACAATTTAGAAATCAAAAATGAACCTTTACCTTGCTTCCTTTTACTAAATGTTCTTTTATCCAGCTTGTGTTAGAACACTTTATTGCATTATATTTTTTTAGTTCCTTATCATAGATTCTTCTCTGTCCAGTCAGTGATTACCAAATGGAAGCTTTTTAAAGATCAGTTCTCAGCATGCAGCCAAAGATCTGAATAAGACAACTTTTTAAGTACCTGTATTTTTTCAAAAGATAAGACACACATGAAATATTCTGAAAAAAATGAGAACTGGCTGAATGACAGATGCCAAAGGGTTGTAATCGGTAACATATGGTCTAGTTAAAGGTTTGTCACCCCCAAGGTTCAATACTGGGCCTAGTACTGTTTAACTTATTCCTCAATGACCTGGATGAAGGGGCAGATGCCTCCTCAGCAAGTTTGCTGATGACTCAGAGCTGGGAGGAGGGGCCCATACCCCAGAGTGTTGTTTGGCTCTTCTGAAGGACCTCGATAGGCTGGAGAGATGGGCAGAGAGAAACTCTCTGAACTTCAACACAGACAAATGCAGGGTCCTGCACATGGGGAAGAATAATACCAGTACAGGCTACTGACCTGCTGAAAAGCAGCTCTGTGGAGAATGACCTGGGTATCCTGGTGGATAATCAGCTGTTCATGAGCCAGCAGTGGCTCTTTTGGTCAGAAAAGCCAGTGGTATCCTGGGGTGCATTAGGAAGACTGTTGCCTGTAAGTTGAGAGGTGATCCTACCCCTCTACTCAGCCCTGGTGAGACTCCACCTGAAATGCTGTGTCCAGTTCTGAACTCCTCTGTATAAGAGACATGAAGCTGCTGGAGCGGGTCCAGTGGAGGGCAACAAAGATGATTATGGGCCTGGAGCATCTCTTTTACACAGACAGGCTGATAAGCTGGGCCTGTTCATTCCTGAGAAGAGATGACTGAGGGGGAACCTCTTCCTATGGGAGACAGGATCAAAGGTTTTCCTGAAGTTCCAAATAGATTACATAAACATCCTTTCCCACATCTACTAAGTGGGGATGACTACCTGGTCATAAAAGGAGATAGCATTGGTCAGCCAGTACCCACCTTTTCTAAACCTATGCTGGCTGGGCCTGATCTCTTGGATGTCCTATAGGTGCCATGTGATCACACTCAAGATGATCTGTTCCATAACCCTGCCAGACACAAAGGCTGACAGGCCTGTAGTTCCCCAGATCCTCCTTCCAGCCCTTCTTGTGGATGGGTATCACATTTGCCAACCTCAAGTCATCTGGGACCTTCCTGGTTAGGCAGGACTGATGATAAATGATATTGAGCAGCTTAGCAAGCCCTTCCACCTGCTCCCTCAGTACCTTTGGTTGAAACCCATCTGATGCCATAGACTGGTGAGTGTCTAAGCAGCACAGCAGGTCACTAACTACTTACTTCTGGGTTATAGGGGTTCTATTCTGCTCTCTGTCCCTGTCTACCAGCTCAGGGGGGCCAGTTGCCCTAGGGCAACTTGTCTTACTGTTAAAGACTGGATGGAGCCAAACTCTTCTCTGTAGTGACAAGCAATAGGACAAGAGTCAAGAGGCAGAAACTGATGCACAGAAAGTTCCACCTGAATATGAAGAAGAACTTTACTGTGCAGTTGACTGTGCACTGGAACAGATTGCAGAGAGAAATTTTGGAGTCTCCCTCATTGGAGATAATCAAGAACCATCCATATGAAATCCTGTGAAATGTCCTCTAGGATAAGCCTGCTTGAGAAGGGGGCTTGGACTAGATGACCCACTGTGGTTTCTTTCAACCTTACCCATTCTGGGATTCTGTGTAAGGTCTTCGGGTCAGGCAGTTGAGTGTCTATTGATACTAATATGGTTCTATGAAAGGAATGAGCAGTGAATACATATCTTAAGCAATGAAATAGTTTCTATTCATCCCAGTTCGCTTTAGATGCACACATTGCAGATATCTACATGTGAACCAATTGTCTAGATACTCTAATAGGGAAAGAAATTAGTCTAGAGCAAAATTAATCTTTCATCAATTGTACAGTGTCCATTTCACAACAACTGCCCATTCATATACTGAAGAGCCAAACTAAATAATTGGGCTGTACCTCTGTGCAAAATACTGCATTCACAACTGCATAGCTTCCTGCCATCTAAGTAACAAAGAAAAAAGAATATTTGCTAACACTTTTCTGCAAATAGAATTAAGTGATTCAGCCCAGTTTAATATCATGGATAAATGTTCTTTTATTTAAAAAATTTCTTTTGTTCCTCTGTCAATCAGCAGCACTTTCTTGAAATGCAAAAGCTTTCAGGGTTTTAAAGCAAACAAAAAAACCTCCAAAAAAACCCAATAACCCATCTGCCCCTCACCAAATAACCCCCAAACCAAAATAAATAAATAAATAAAAAAGAACCTCAACCAAAATCCCACCTTTAAATGCCATGGCTCAATGACGTCTTGTATCATCTAACAGAAAAAACATAACAGCTGAGAAACAATAATTTTCCAAACATTATAAATGCTTTGAAAGACTTATGCAAGTTATTTTCTAAGTTCATGAAAGATGTCAGCTCTTCTGTTTTATACAATAGTTTTTCATGTCACTTTCTGCTTACTGGTC
Source organism: Pyrocephalus nanus (assembly GCA_038380795.1). NCBI lineage: Eukaryota > Metazoa > Chordata > Aves > Passeriformes > Tyrannidae > Pyrocephalus > Pyrocephalus nanus. The sequence goes on along the minus strand of CM076259.1, from coordinate 57,266,384 downwards.
TTTCATAAACTTCTCTAGTTGACTCTGGCAGCTCACAGTCCTTTACAAGCAAAGAATAATACAACTTCTAGAAAGCACCCAGTGACCTTCAAAATAACTCTAGTGACATCAGATTCAAGATAAACTCTGGGATATGTTCTTTAAACCAAGCAAAATGTCTCAATGTACCACACATCTATGGTTCAGTCCTGCAAAGGTGCTTTTTTGTGACTAACATCACTGAACAACAACTGAAGGAATGTGTGCATATTAAGAGCTCTAAGCTGACAGAGCAATCAGTCTGAGATCATCAGATCCATGTATGAATAAATTTTAACAAAGTCAATGGCTATGTCAATGGCTTTAGTTATTGCAAACAGAACAAAAAATCTGAAGGAAGAGGTTAATAAAAGAAAGCTCCTTCTTTTTCTTGCATAATTCTTTTGTTATTTCTTTTACTTTTCCTTCCCTTTACAGTTTGTCTATTCTGTCTTTATAGACTCTGGATCCATAGTCCAGTTGTTTTGGCTTACGAGGTTAGTGATCACCAGCTGCTGTGTAGGAACTGCCTATTTATGTGCTGTAAGCCTGAAACAAATGCAATGTCATTCAACCAGTGCCAGCATATAATTGAAATGACCTGAAAATACATTATGTTTTTCAGGGACTAGAAATGCTCACACACAAAAAACTGATATGGCTTATAGGATGTGGGGTACTTCTTTACCTGTAGTAGTTTGACAATGTGCATAAACTTTAGAACTGCCTTATTCTGATTTTTTTTTCATTTAACTTCATTAATATCTACTTCCCCACAAAAATTACAATTGTACTGTTCACAGAATATCTGTTGGAGGTTCACCACAAGAAATATATTCTTGGTGGAGAAAAATCTGTGGAGAAAAAGAGAACTGACGAGAAAACAGCTTTGGAATGCAGCTAAACTACTCGACAACAGATAACTTTGTACCTCAGAGACTGCTTTTCTTGGTATAAAAGTGTTATGTTTATTCAATTTAGTAACAATGTTGTTAGAAAAAATCCTGCTCTGCATGTAATATGCAGTTTCAATTATTGTTAACCCTGTCCCTATCTGCTGATTGTAACCCCTATGCTCACTGGACCCTGTTAATTAAAATTTATAGCTTTTCCCTGTCTTTCTTGCCCATATTAGGATGTGTTTATCTTAATTTCTCCATTTATAGACATCCTCTTGCAAGAAACTCCCACAAATCCTCCCAAAATCCACACATTCCATGCTCTACCACATATAAGCTAACTGATGCCCTGAAATAAACTCTCTCCTGCTCTCACTCTTGTCCATTCTGCCACACTGTGTGTGATTTCTAGCAAGGTGGACCATGGTCTTAATATTTTCAGAGGTGTAACAGCTCTTGCCTCCGATAACTGTCATAATCTGTCGTTGATTTAGTGAGTTTCTCCTCAAAAGTTTTAGGCTATTTCTGTCCTTGCTGGAACTGGATCTGTATGTTGCTTCCCACATTTTTGCTTCCTTTGGTGTTCTTTGAAAATGCTGAGGTGTTTCCACTGTTCGCTAACGCAGAATGTGCACATTGTTTCATACCTCCCACTTTCATCAATCCATCCACAGAATAACTCTTCTTTTTTTCTACACTTAGGCTATAATTTAAAGTATTTCAGTAGCATTCTTTTCATGATGAAAAGAAAATTCATCAGAAATCTAATTATTGGGGATGAGAAAAAGGGATAAAAATGGAAAAAAAGGGATGAAAAAAAGGTTTTGAATTTTGTAACATTATGGCTTATGGTATATACCTTATACATCACAGAACCTGTTCTATATGTAACTTTTGTTTCCTTTTTTCCTAGTGCAAGTGTACTATTTTTTCTTTGCCTCAATATGTTAAGCCCTTATGTTGAAAAGATGAGTAAAGACATAATTAGATGAGATCTTCCATTCAAATTTGAATAATTTTTGAAATGAATACTTCATTCACAAGTCACCACTTTCCCAATGGTCCCTGAATGCTTCTACAGTTCTGCAGTGTAGAGTAGGTTACATCAGATAAATTACTTTAATTTGCACTAAAATGGCTTACAGAATTGATTTATTCAAATATCACAACTCACTGGGAGAATGGGGACTTCCAGTCAGCTCTGGTAGGACTCAACTGTCCAAGTAATTTAAACTGAATCAGAAGACTATATCTTAACACACCTAACTTGTCGGCATGAAATGGTGAGGTTGACATTGCTAGAGATGTCATTGCATGAAATTTTATGACAGACATGCAACAAGAAAACAGTTTATGCTAAAGTCACAGAGTAAACTAAACCAGGCCTCCCTTGTATCGCTATTCGTGAGTGTTCAAATCTAAGGAGGATTGTCAACTCCACTGATAATACTTCTTAGCACAGCATCTTTCTAGGCAGTACTGCAAAAGTATTTCAGAAAGTAACATAAAGCGGGAGCTGAATGACAAGGCTGAGGTCTGACTGAAAGACACTGAAAAGGGTTTTTTTAAACCTTCTTTCAATTTGGGAGTTGAAGAAAAAGTAAGACCTGTCTATTATCTTGAGGTAGGAAGAGGTAGCAAGAAAATTGCTATTCCATTGAAACATATTGTGTTAGGACGTGTAATAGATTGTTTTCTCCTTAGTTGCCTGACTCCTGTAGTTAAGAAAAAAGAATGAGGATTTTCTACTGTTGAGGTCCCAAATTTAATCCAAATTGGACCAAAAATCTTTTCCAGTGTTTTCACCCACCATGACTCGAAGCTCTTCAAGTGGTAGTTTTTTTCTAGTTTGTAAGGTGTTGTGTGCTTTGAGAAACTGATATTTTGTTTTGTAGCTACAAAGGCATAATACCATCACTGTCGTATAAATCATGCTGATGACACAAAATAGGACAAAACTGCTCAGCATTATCAATCACTGTTAAACAAACAAACAAAAAGTTTATCTGACAAACATAGCTATTTAATGTGGGCTTTTTCCTATTTCAGAAACATGAACAGCTTATGTGTTTTGAGGAAGCTTTCCAAAAGCCTGTCAGTGATTTTTAGCTCCAGATTGCCACTGAAAATAAAAAGGTGGGAGTGTAACTTCCCCTGTGCCACTGAAAATTTCCTCTAACGTGATTCATGTACTTTTTTGTACTTAATTCTTAATCCAATGAAAAATGTATAACTCACCCTCAGACACTCCCTTTTGTTTGTACCAAAATAGAGGTGGGAGAATATTGTAAAGCATTTGCAAGAATATGAATTCCTCTTTTTAAGTGGGTTCACTCCAACTGTTTACATGCCTACTTTGTGCATATTTCCTGTCAATACTGCCGTGATCAAGCTTTACTAGCTATAAAATTCATGAAAGATACCTTCACCTTGAATGCTTAGTTGCCAAAAGCGAAATCTGAATTGCATAACTAATCAGTGGTGTAAATTTCAAATATCTCACTCAATATTGCATTTCAAAAATGTACCTCAGCATGAAATTTAACATTCTAACAAAATGAAATTTAGTTCTTCAGTGAGGGGTAAGACAAAGGCAGTTCATTGACTGTAAATAAAAATTAAAGAGAGGTCAAGCAAAGACAGTACTGGGAAAGTTAGAATATAAATATTCGAAAATATTTGGGCATTTAAAGATCAGATTCATGGTTTACATTATGAAATTAAATGATTACTTCTGTTTTTTTCACAGGAGGTTTAGACAGGAAATCAGTTTAAAAATTTGAATAATTTTACTGAACATCTACCTTCATCTTTATGTACTCAAGATGGAATGAATTTTAGAATAACCTATAGTCATTAGAGCACTGGGCATCACCAAAGTGAAATTTACCCCACCTTTTTAAGGCTTCTGGGTTAAATGCAATGAATCCTGTTCTTCTTGAATTGGCTATATGTCATGACTGGCCTAGACTAGACACATCAAGGCAAAAGTCGTAATTTACGAATGGCCTTATGTATTTTGGTAGAATCAGAAGATGACATAGCCTTAAAAAGCAGAAAACCTCACAGTTCTATTACTTACAGAATGAAAATGCAAATATATTTTTTCACAATGAAAATTATTAATGTGTTCTTCAGCTAAACCCAAACAGAAGTTTAAACAAAGGAAACTGTAAAGCATGCTTTCCTGTTTAAATGTGAAGACTGACATAGTGTGAACATTGATACCTTTGTCTATTGTGGTATTTTGTGCATATCCTCATGCTATGTCAGTTCCTTATTCAATACCTTAACTTCCCTGTATTTTCCACTGATTTTCATTTAACATCTTCTAAACCATTACAGTAACTTTTTTTGTTTTTGTTTTTCTTTTTCTTTTGTTTTTGTTTTTAAAATTGCAAACTACTGACAAGATTGTGGATTGGGATAAATTGGGTGATAATACAAGACTGCTTTTCTTAGGAAAATGAATATCAAGATGATCCTTGATGCTATTTCTGTGTATCTAGCATTGTTTCCCACGAAGAATCACAGAAGAAGATCAGATTAAAATTTAATCTTTCTGTGTAAGCACCATCTGGGTCCTCCAAACATTGGCAAAGGTCCCAAACAAAATGTCATAAACTAGAGTGCGCAGGGTGAAAACCTGGCAGCATTGAAGTCAACCCTAAAGTTTTCATTGATTTCCGTGGACCAAGGAACTTATTGCAATTAGTAGCATAAATCATGAACAATGTATTATTAAATTTTTTTTATGTGTAAAATTATTAAAGAGTATAGACAGATTTTATTTCTCTTCATATTTAGCTCTTATACATCCTCTTAGGACCTCAAATTTGAGCTCCTGAGGAGTTCTAATTATTCAGAGTAGACTTAACTTAGAAATGGCTTACACATCTGTCATATTCACCTAAAAGGCAGATTTAAAGCCTATACTGTATTTATTATGCTAATTCACTTTGAAATCTATGGTGAAGCTGCCTCATGCCATTCAAATTGAGTTTGCATAGTAAATTTAACATGGGTCTTGGTGACCCACAAACATTATCCCTGAAGCAACTTTAACAGTGCCCTAAGGAAGTGTGTAGTGTATGCACTGGGAAATATACGTGCAGTGAGAAAAAGATGGGGAAAAATAAGTACTTCTATTTTGCAGTCTATGCTTTAGTAGTTCACAGTTTATGTTTCTTTATTTAAAGCCTTCAGTTGCTGTAATCATGCTTTTAGAAGCAAAAGCACTAAGCAATTGCACTGCTAATTCAGTCCTTCCATAAAATGGCTAGCTTTTATCAGAATTAGCCTTTTCTAGACTTAAGTGTTAAAAGGTGTTTTTGCTGTTACCAAACAGGTAATTTTCTTCTGAAAAAAAATACTCTCCAGCATCCATCATCAGTGACACAAGAAAGCCAAATAAGTGTTTAATTCTATATTCTCATCTTTTTAATCACCATCAACAGTGATGGGGTTTTTAGGACCAGAAGTTCCTCAAAATTTAGAGGTTTTTTTAATATCTGCTAGAATAAATTTTTATAGTCAGCTTGAAAAATGAATACGTCTCCCCAGTGTATGCAAAATGCTGTAACAGTTATTTTTCTGGAAAAAAAACCACAAACACAACCCACAATAAAATGAAGTTCTGATTTTCTATACATTCATTTTCTAAGAGTGAAAATAATAGGAATTCAACAATAATCCCTCCCCACCAATCACTGCAAAACATATATAATTTTAAAGTTAAATTTAAGAGAATTATAAATGTGTTTAAACATAAAATGAACAATTAGGGAAGACAAATATAATTAATGCTGCTCCACAGCGGCAGTCCAAGCGATAGCATAGGAGTTTGTTGTCCCATGTCATATTAAAGTGATTTTAAAAATTTCCTTGTCTTTCACTTTTTCACCCGTAAATTAGTCATTAAAGTGTGGGTTGGACGTTATCTTGTTGCTTTAAATGTATTATAATATAAATATTGTAGATATTTTTCATCAATGAAAATTCACAAAAACTGCTCCATTGTTCTGATTTGTGATCTTCATTGAGCCATTTTCTAGCTTTACTCCAGATGTCTTCTTTAGACTTCTAGGAGAGGCACGGTACTAATGAACACTAATGCAGTTTTTATAGTCCCTGGGCTCCACTGTTTGCATAGTGTCTCTTAAACAGCAAAATCATCAGATATTATGAGACGATTAATGAGTAATTAAAGAAAATTAAAAAAAATCATAATTTTGAAATTCTTTTATTTATGGCTTTTACAAATCATTCATGCACATTTCACAGCTTTAAAAATTCTATGCTTTAAACATGAAGTGAAAGCATTCAAATAAAAAAGAAACAATGTTACATGAAGTACATAAATATTAGAAAAGTCCAACAGATACTGCAAACGAAAAACAGGTCAGAAAAATAAAAAGGAAATGAAAAATAGTTGTCTTACAATCCTTACATGGGTATAACATCTGAGTTAATGAGGTGTAAGATACTTAGTGTTACCTGTATTTTCAGGTCAATTTTTCTCTTATTCTCTAACTTCTAAGCTGAAACAGAGGTGAAACTAATGACCTTCATCTTGAATTTCTAATTACTTTTTTAGCCATCATATATGACAATATGGGACAAGTGTTTCTCTTTAATTTACCATGGAAATGACCACACTTAAAATACAGGTGAAGGCATCAAGTCTGAGTTGAGACTTACTTCTTAAAATAATATACTATTTTACATTAGGGAAAGTGAGAAAAAAATGAGCTCTGTTTGGCTTAATTTTTCATCTCTCACAATATTAGCAATTAAAGTGTGTTCTGGAAAATATTATTTCAATCATCAAGAAAGTTTACCACAATGACAAGTTCTAAAACAACAATTCATTGACTTATGGTTAAACATCCTGATATGTTTGCATTATAAAGAGTATAATGTGAAGGAAGAAATATTTCATTTGGGACACTACAATTACATAGGGAAAAGATCACATATTATTATGTTACTTTTGCCAGTTTTTATTTCTGTATATCTGTATAAATGTGTATAGATCTGTATGTGTGTATACACATGCAAGTGTGTTTGTTTGCATGTGTTGATAAGTAAACTAATGGAAGGCCTCATTTAAAAATTAACATAAAATATTAATTTTATTATTAAAAGTGATTTTCCTTAAATTACAGTCAGTCCTGCAAAAAATGCCATAAAAATTTTTATATCAAGCTGAAAATAAAAAATACATCTGTAATGAATATGATTAAAATGCAGTGAAAAGAATCACAAGGAGTCTTGATGGTGTACAAAGCACACTGTTCTACTGTATATTAGAACTTTGTGAAAAATCTACATCCTCATAAATTTACTAAAACAAAAATGAAAGGCTTAATCATCAGGAATAGAAAGAGATCAAGTTTGCTGCCTTGAACAGCCACAGAATAAATGTGGCAAGAATGGTGGGCTTCATGGGCTACCTGAAGGCAGGGAAGCCATTTAAGGACAAGTCTTCTGTGCAGATGTAATGCTGATCATATTGCCTCCTTGCCAACTCAGCTCTCTGAAGAAAAAAGCCATCAGCCCGACTTCTGCCATGTTTTCCTTTTGCTATCTACAATCTTTCAGGTTTAAAAGCAGCAAGTAACGGCCTGATATTCAAAGTTATTTAGTATTCACAACTTGAAAGACTTTTCAGTGGCATTTCCTGAGATAGGTCTGTTCCCAGTAATGCATCCAGCCTTCAAGTCTACTCTGAGGAACAAGATTTCTCTACTCTGAGGGTCATGAGCTCTGCCCTGTGTTGTGTCATACTATTGAGCCCCCTTATGTCTCAGTTATCCCAGTAAAATTCATTCTACACATAGCAGAGTGTAGCAATATTCAGAGATTTGCCTCTGAGGCCATCTGAGAGAGAACCACATTGCTTAAGTTTTTGGAGTTGTTTTGACTATCTGTATAAATATCCTTTATAAATGAGTGTGCATATATCCTGAGTATTGTATCACCCCGTGAATAATTAGATGTTTTACCTTAGGCCTCTAAATATGAATTTGTAAGAAACCCATTTAAGGCAGATCTCTGTTGGAAAAGTAAGCCTGTCTCTAAATTAGTTCTTTAAGATCAGAGTATTTTCCAAATAAATAAAAACACTTTAGATGATGGCACAATTTCAGTAAGTATCTGCAATGTATTGACATATCAAAATTACCTCGAAGTTAAGTATCATCTTGCAGAGGACACAGATTAAAATTAGTGCCTCTGCTAGTATTGTATTCTTCTGAATTTTGTTAGGAGGAGCTGAACTATTTAACATCAAAACCCATGTCTGCTTAGACTGCATATCTTAAGCAAAGAAAAATAAAAATAATTTGAACCCAAATTCACTGTTTAAATTTTCTTGGAAGCAAAGAGATTTCTTTAATACCTTATATAAAATATAATGTATAATAACATATGTAGTTATTAAAACATGTCCTTACTATTATACATATTTACAAATATAATTATACATATAGCTATGCATATAATTCTTATAATGTGGCATTAAAGGATATTTTTTAATTCAGAAATAAAATTAGTGAATAGAAGTATTTTTATCTAGAAGACTGTGATAAAAACCACTTTTTAATATATTGACTTGATTATTTAAACTTAAGAAATTATTATTATTATTTCTGCCAAAGATAAAATAAATGTGGGTTATTTCCTACAGAGAAGTGTTCTCAGTAATTATAAAAATAGTAGAAAAATACCTGGATGTAAATAAAACTAAAAATATTGTATTGTTTGTGAGAGGAACATGTTGAATGTGTGAGCAATTTATATTGTGTGTTGTACTTTCATAAAATTTTATAAGTTTTTATATAGTTTTATAAGTTCTATAAGTTATAAGTGCCAAGATGGCTGCGAGTCTCTGCTAGAACAAAAGGAAATCAGTGCCAAGAAGAAGGTGGAGTTTGATAAAGTAAATAGTTGCCTTGTTACCTGTTAATAACCAATTATTAAAATATTTGTAATGCATGTTTACATCTGGACAGTGACTTGTAACCGATTATGTGCTTCTTGTCACGAGATCTTGTTTTCAGATACTATAAAAACTCTGAGCTATCCTAATAAATTGGACATATTGTAGATCTTATAGGTCGTGTACTCATGTCTCGCATCCTCTCCGTCAACAATTGCTGTAAGGAATCAACTTTCTGAAATTTTTTTCCTGTCAAAGAGACTTTTAAACTATCAATTCAAAATGGTACAATGTTCTAATTCAAAATAAAAGTCCATAAATACTGTGGTTCCACAAACACTGTGACTTGCATATGTCTCAACTACATATATTTTTAAAAGTTTTATACAAAATCTATGACAGTAGTAATTTTCTTACTACAAAGCATATGGAAATAAAACTAAAGTGGGTATCTCTAGGCTTAAGGTTAATATGTTTATACATTTTTATCTATTTCTTTTGCCAAAAACCTATGGATTTTAAAGCATATTTTTATTAGAAATTCCCATTTTTTATTGCAAACAGAGGGACAGATATGATTTATATAGTGTAATTTTGCAATGATTTCCTGTGTGCAGAAATGAATGAAAAGGGGAAGTTCTTTTAGACATCTTATTACACGATAATATAAAGCTTGCTCTGCTAAAGTAGTTGGTAGTTCCATTTTTATCCTAAACTAAAAAGCAGATTGTGTATAATGTCTCTCTGGCGTACCTTCACAGCTCCCAACAGTTATCTCTTAAAGGCTGCCTACATTGAAAATTGTACAGAAATTGTTGTTTTTAAAAGACATTGATTGTCCTATGCCTCAATTATTTGTCTAATCCCTTTAAAAATTCATTTTTACGTTTAGTCTCCACAACCTCTACTGATGACAAATAAATAAGTACTGGGAAATACAATATGTATTGTATTTATTTATATTTCTCACATAGTAAGTTTCCTCTAAAATCTCCCACTTTTTAAGTACTTCTTAATTCTCCTTTTATCTAGGTGCCTCTTATTAGTTTCTCATGCTTTATCTTCAGTTTCCCTTGTACCATATCATTTCTTTCTGCTCCAGGGAAGCATCATTATCATATCCCAAAATGTCTGCATCAGATATTCAAACAGCTCTGACCCAACTCTATTAGTTATCTTTGACAACCTATGATTTCCAGTGAAAAATGATTACCATTAAAATTATGTAAGCATTGATCTCCTCTTCATAATTATTACATGGCTTTTACAGATATGGAATTTATTCTGCACAACATAATTCTTTTAACAACTTACTGAGTGTTGTGATATCCAGTTGTGACTTTTCAATTAGAAATACTTTTTTTCCCATGAAAATCAGAAATGTCTATTACCTCATTATCCGGACCTTTTAGAATATTCTGAACAATGCAAATAACAGCACAGATAGCTGGAACTGGTTGCCACTCTTCACTGATGAAATAGCAACTCATAGTTTATTTTCTCTCTCTTAACCATTGCTTAGTGCATGAGAGGATTTTTCCTTTTATTTTGAGACAGATTAATTTCTTTAAAAGCCTATGGTAAAAGATCCCTTGAAAGCTTTTGAACATCCAGGTACACCAAATCCATTTGAATAACCTCATCATGCTTCTTGAGATCTTTAAAATAATTCTAATAAATTTGTTAAACATAATTTCCTCCTGAACGATTGCTCTATTTTTGCTCCTCTTCATGTCCATACTTCTCCCTGATTTTGTATTCTTCTACTAATTTGACTGTTACATATAATTTGTACATATTTGACATAGGTTGAAGTTTAATGGACTAATCTGTAATTTACCAGATTATTTTTGATAGTTTTCATTTTTTTTTCCTTCACTTTTTATTTTTTCCCTTTTTTTTTTTTTTTTTTTTTTAACTAGTTACATAACAGGCATTCAGGAGTTTTTTATTACAGTTTTTTCAGAGTTCAGGGGCAAGCAAAGGCTTTCCTAATGTCATTAAAACTACAGTGCAGATGGTAATTATGGAAGAGTCAATGACACGTCCTTCTTTCAAAGAGATGATGCTCTCTGATCTATAGAAATTGCAGAAACCTTTTTCCTCATTTCTCTGTTTGTGGCTATTTGAGAATTCTCACAATGGCTTAACTTATGAATTTGTTAGTCTCTTTCATTCAAAGTGAAAGGTAACTGAGATAATACAGACTGGGCCTCAGGCTGACACCAACCCTCCTGGAGTTACTCTGACAGGTATACGGGGTTGGGCAAAAGAAATAGGTTCCTCTACCCTCAAGAAGAACAAAGACTTTGCAAGTAAATAATAGTGAAGTATTTGGATTAACGTCAAAGGAAGAAGTATAGTTTTGTCACAACTCATCAGTTTGAGGAAATCAGAGCATTAGACAATGATCAAACAGCTAAAACCAGAGATCCAACCAACATACATTTACAAGTAGTTCCTGCCAAGTAAATTTCCAGTGTTTGTCACCAGCTTGACAGCTCCAGCAAAACTCATCCTTCCATGTCAGCCAGTCAGATATGCTATTCTCATGAATCCCATAGAAGTTGCTGTGAATATTATTCTGTTGTTGGTATTTCCAGGGCTTGAACTCCTGAAACATAGGACTACTTACGTTCTAACAGTCAGGATCTCAATAACTACCACATCCATATTTCCAAAGCTAATAACCAAGCAACCTGATACAGTCATCACCTTGTAATGGTAGCTTTCAATATTTTTCTTATTTTTTTCAATTTCTAATGAGAGGAAAGCTAAACGTAAAACTACTGTTTTACCAACTTAAATTTCTTTCGACATTCATAATCTGTGATTCACTTGGGGCTTGTCTTCTTTTAGAAGCAAGTTTCTATATCTCTGTGAAGAAAGCAGAAGTATGCAATACAGAAGGAAGATGCAGATACCTAGAAATGAAATTAATTAAAAAAAAAATAAAAAGAAAAAAAGAAGTATAAATTACCAGAATAGTTCCTAACTTCAGAGGACTTATAATACATCTGCTTCATTTCACTGTACTCTCTACAGACCTCAGAGATCTCCACAGATATGTCTTAGGTTTTTTCCTTCCAGGTCTCCTCAGAGAGCTCATGTGTGCCTTTAAAATAAATGGTCTTAAGGGGGATTGTGTAGTGCAGTGCTTCAATTTTTTCAGTCTGTCAGTATTTCAAAAGAAAACTAAATTAATCCTATTTTCTTTTCTTGGGAATATTTTGTCCCTTCTCTACGAGTGTGCTGTTGCATAAATAAATTGCCATAAAGTAAGAAGGCAGGAAAGGTAAGGAAAAAGCAGATGTTAAGGTAAGAAATAGTAAGCCACAATAAAGTACTGTAGAGGTTCACAAAGTTTAGTCTGGTCTTTCTCCCTTTTATTTTATTTTACAGATTTTCATGATGAGGTTTTATACAAAAACCAGCCCATATCTCACGGCAGTTACCACACATGGCTGGGTAGCATGATCTGCAATGCTGAGTATCCTATGAGGTCTGTCATGTAGCTCTTGCTCGGGAATGCTGCTATCTTCATTCTTTGAGGAATTCCTCAGTGTCCCTTGGACCTTCCTATCCCCTTAACTTACTGCTAATGGGTGTTTAAGCTGGAAGCTAACACAGGGTGTTAGCTTGAGAAAAATCTTGGAATGGGACTTAGTAATCACATAAATTTTCCTATCTGTTACAGGCAACCAAGTATTATCATGGAATCACGATGGTGTGGGTTGGAAGGGATCTTGAAGATCATCTTGTTCCAATCCCCCCACATGGGTGGGGACACCTTCCAACAGACCTGGTGACTGTTTTCAAGTTAAAAGAGCAAACAGTTCTCTGTGTGCCACCTTGTCCCTTTTCCTCTGTGTTGAAGAAAAAATGCATAGTTGATGCATTCAGCATAAGATTAATGATTATACTACATGCCTTGTACAACACAAGCTTTAAGACTCTGTGTATTTATTTTTGATATTCTGTTTTCAAGTGGTTATTTCAAGATAGGTTTAACTTTTGCAGTATTGCCCTGTCAACCTCTTTTGAAGCCTTAATTTAATTGCCACTTAAAAGGGATGCAGTGGGGGGTTTTTCACCTTTTCACATCAGCTAAAAAGCTGACACTTTAAAATCCTTTTGCTGTGATATAGTGAACAATCAGAGCTGATAAACGCTCACTGAGTGTCCAGTTCTCCAGTAAATCACAAGAGAAACAGAGTGGGCAACTGTATTTTCTAAGTAAGACTAAGTAAATGTCTAGGAAAGTCAATATGACTCATCAGCCCCAGGGCCCTGGTAAAACAGGTAACACCATCACTTAACATATTGTGTAGATTGCTCAAGCTCTGACTTCAAAAAAGTAGATTGCACCTTCTGTTTCTGTTTCAAAAGCTTGCTGCTGTGATCAGTAAAGCCCTGTAATTTTACACCCTGATTCATGGACTCTTTATAGCCTTCGTAGACTCTTCATAGTTGTTGTGTCAGAGTGTCTAAAACTTTTGCTGTAGGTCACAGACAAATGCTAAATAAAACTGGATATAACATTGTCCTGAGGAGTTTTGCAGGTAACATCCCTGGAGTTTTTACCACAGATACAATACAATCCTCTTTTACTCATTAACCTCGTTCATTAGACATTTCATAATGAGAGCACCCATTCTTTTTTCCCTAGATTCATATGAAATCTCATGAATGAGATTGCAACAGCTTTTTTTCGTAATGTCCAACTAGATAAGACCTATTGCATTCCTATTGCAGAAAATTTTATCAAGGGAAGCTATGACTTTAATCTGGCACTTTCAAACTTTAGGAAATGTAGACCTAATTTTTGCTTTCAAAATTATTCAAAATGTACAAAAACCCTTGGACAGTGTGGATATCTGACTAAGAGCAATTGCAGATGACAAAATTGTATAAAAATATCTTATGGAAATCCCCTTGTCCTGGACTTTTGACTTTTCTTGCTACAGGTTTTTTGAGTGGGACAAGAGTAATTCAAATGGTGATGATTACAATGCTGTACACAGCTTCATTTGTCTGAGGCTGGGATATGGAGAGGAACAAGATATTTCTCAAATTTTTAATGCTGCCTAAGTGTTACAAGGCAGTGACGGTGCAGCAAAAATATGCAGAAATGTCTCAAGGTTCTCTACTCTTCTTTATTATCTTTCACTATATCATAGGATTACACTACTTTTTCAGACATTAATGTATTCAATTGCAAAAAATGCCTTAATTGTAGTAGTACACACAATTACTAGACCCTTTTGAGCAAATAATGAGACAGAACAACATACTTCACTTTTCTCCTTTCTTTTTAAATGATGTTCTCAAAGCAATATTTATTCAGATTTCATATTGTTGGTCCCAGCAGAATTCCTTCTTTTTTGTCTTAGACAGAAATAATGATATAAAATGATGCATGACCAGTAATATGATGCTGTCAATAAGAAGCATTAATTAACAAATTAATTAGACACAATTTGTTTCTTTCCCTCATGAGAGAAGAAAAGATTTTTTCTATCTTGATGGAAAGCATACTAAATAAGGAGAAAAATGCATATATAAGTCCCCTAAATGCTGCAGCCTTAATAAATTTCCTCTAGGGTTTCTTTCTCCAGGGTAGATACAAATTGTTTTCTTAAACTGGCTCACCCAGCCCTAATCCACAGTTTGCAGATATAATTTTCTTCTACTTTTAGTGATGTCTTAGGAACTGCAGCAATAATATAGCCCCTCATGGCCCCCACTTGCATCTAAATGAAAACCACTTTGATGCAATGGAATAATTTATGTTTAGCTACATTTCCTCAGGCCAGATGTATAGACAAGTATATTAGATGTTCTGCCCTCTGTGCTGGAAGTATTTTTCCATTTTAATTAAACACTGGAAATGCTTACTTCTTTCCTGTTTTGCCCTGGGTGTCTTCATAAGGTTAAGTGCATGTAGGTGTCATAACAGAAAAAACATGTAAACAATAATAAAAAAATAACACTATTAGGAATACAGCTTCTTTTGTTATATGCTTTGTTGTCCTTGTTTACAGAAAGCATTTCTTTTGTAGAAACAGGAACAATGTGTAGAAATCTTATAAAACCACTTTCCTAAAGTATTAATTAAGTGCCATTTTTCTTTGAACATTTTTTCCCATATTAATAATAATCCAAAAATTACAGAACATTTAAAAATCAATGGGAAACCATTCCATCCTTTCCCTTAAAAAATATATTTCCTCTTCTCTGTCTTTTATTTCTTCATTTCTTTTTCATTTAGCTTGTCAATAATTTTTTTAAAGAATCTTGTCTTGAGTAAACTTAGTGAGTGACACTGTTGGCAGGAGCTGCTAATTGGGAAAAGCCTCTAGGATACAGCGATTAAAACCATTACAAAACAGATATTGTAAGGCGTTTAAGGTAATAGGATGAAATGCCCTCTAGAGATGCCTATTTATGTCTATCAAGAAGCCCTAGATAACTAACTTAGCCTACTCACCAGTTTGCTTTCATCTAAAGCTGGATAACGCGGCTCTCATTTGCAAAGTTATTCTCTGGAACATTCTTTGTCCTAAAATAAGAAATACACTTCTGAAATTGAATTGGAGGGAGTATGTGGTGGTTTTGGTGGGGTTTTTTTAATAGGTAACCTGAGGGAGAAAATATTAGATGTTATAGATTAAAGAATATGGCAAAATATTAATGAGAAATAAATAAACAATGTAAAAAAAATCACACCAAAACCCCCCAACACTACAGTAAATAGAGCAGGATGCAAGAACCAGCTGTTTCTAAAATGCCCAAGTACTTTGTCACGTTCTCTTTGCAACACCTAAATAATCATTAAAAATTACAGTGGAGAAGATTATGGCTGTTTGATGACTGTGAAACTGTTAATATCAGAACTGATCATGCTGTCAAGTGTTTTGTAACTGTCATTTAATAAATTACTACAGAGTTCTAAAGATTAATCCTAAACTCTGTGTCTTGTGTCTCCCTATTTACTACTGATTCTGTCTTGAGTCTGACTGTAAGAACCATAAACAATGCCAGAATATTGCAAACAATATAGCTCTGAAGCAGATAAGGTAGCAAAGGAACAATTAAAGAATGAATTGAAAACTATTAATGTGTAAATTGAAGTTAGCAAATACATTAATTTATACCTTAAAGACAGAAAGAATATTTACCTTTCTTCCTATCTAATTAGACTCGCCAAAGGAAGACCAAATAATTTGTTCCTACCTGGAAGATGCTGAGCCTTTTTAATTACTGGATAGTCTCTAATGAAAATATGAAAAAAACACAAAGCCAGAATTAGAAAAAAAAATAACATGATATACAAAATATTTGTATAAACTACTCAAATCCTCTTGAAATGTTTTGTATGAAGTCAGGTTGGGGTTTATTATTTTTTCCTTTTTTTTTTTTTTTCTGTCCAAAAGGTTTTTTTTCTATGCACTTTTTTAGAAGTGCATATAATGCCATGATATAATATATATTATGTTATTTTTTCATATGGTAGTGGTAAATAAACATTATCATCTTGAAAGTCAAGAACCTAATTTTTCACTTCAGAATGTAGCATATTTTGTGTCTAAAATAACAACATGACTCAGTGAAGTTGGACAACAGAAGTCAAACAGTATACACTTATGTAACCCTGCTGGTTGTCAGGTGATTTAGCCAAGAAGAAAAGTTCAGTCTCTAACAGCTTTTCAGTGTTCCACATCCTTGCCAGCTATGTAAGCAGCATGCCAGTGCTGTATTCACTGTAATCAAATTTCTCCAGAACAGCAAGTTGTTAGGGCTATTAAATGTTTCAACTGGAAACCTCCCATATGGCTAAATTGAAAAGTGGCAGCTAAACAGGCTGAATGAACTTATGCTCATTTAAGTAGCACATTCCAAATGCTTCCATCATCAAGTATATGGTTTTAAAGATCACCCATTTACTGAGATTTATTTTGAGCAGCCACCAGATTTCTCTTAAGGTTTCTGTCATTAGTAGGTTTCTCCTTATGCTGAATATAAAAATGTCACCGCACCAGGAGCCAAGATGTTCAGGTTCAAGTGATCTTCAGTTGGATCACAGACCCAATTATGCCCTAAAGTCCAACAATGGGCTTTCTTTTCACAAACAGCATTGCTTCACTAAATAGCATGATACTGAATCTGCCCTCATCTGATCCAACTTAATGGGAAGAACAGATGCTCTAATCATCCATTTCTTAAAAATGAATTGGAAGTAGTATTTTATTTGCTTCAATAAAATCTCAACATTTAAGGGATAAGAAAAAAAACGGAAAATGTATGTTTGCTATGACTTCTTAAGTTTAGAACTCACTATTGGCAAATTCTTGTAACATGACCTTTAACCTGGATTTTATTTTTTATTGTTTGTTTTAGTTTTTTTTTAATAAAATTCAAATAATCTGCAAATAAACACTTGTGAAATTAAAAATAACTATAATTTTTACAAATCTATCTAATTACAAATATTGCTTATGATAAGCATTTACTTTGATTCAATATGATAGTTCAGAACCTGTATTTTTAATGCAGAATGAAAAAGAAACACAAAACCACAAGAGCTTGGGATGCTTAGTAGAGAATAAATTGGTGAAACAATACTTGAGATGGCTCATATGACTGTTGCTGACGCATAATTTCCTAAGAAAACTGATTAACTTGCAGATGTTTTAGAAAATTAAAACAATCTTTTTACAGTTGAACTATTCACCAACTGAAATTCAATATCTACCCCCACACAAAAAAAGTATTTTTGTTTAGTTTTTTTTTGGGGGGGAAGGGTTATTATTATTATTATTACTATTATTATTTTTATAACTATTATTATTGTTAAAAGTATTCTTTATGACAGCAGTTTGGAACAGATTCCATGTAACTTTAAGTTTACATTCACAACATCATGGTCTTGTTAAGGGGAAGAATTATTACTGCCCTTCTCTGACACCCTGGGATGATCTCTTGCCTTCTCTCCTCTTTGCCTTTTCTTGTCTCCTGGGATATGAGGTTAAAACTGTATCTCATGCATAGTCTTGCATCATATTCCCTAATGTGTTGGTAATCTTCTCTGTTTTGGGTTGTGATGTTTCCTTCTTTGTAATTATTGTGTAGTGTGGGCTTTAGTTTCTTTCATTCTAGATAATGGTGCATTCAAATCATTAGCTCCTGCTTGCTGTTAATGATCAGATTCTTTTTACTGATGGTCTTTTCTTTTAAATTTGACCTTTTCTTACTGGATGCTAAAATCTAGAGAATTGCGGCAAATTCACAGTGGCAATTTAAGCATCAACACTAAACTCTGGAGAGTTGGTTTTAACCTGCACAAAGCTTTTAATGTGTTTTTTGGTTGGTTGGTTGGTTGGTTGGTTGGGTTTTTGTTGGTTTCTGTTGTTGTTGTTGTTTTCTCTATTATTTTGTCTCTTTCTGCTTGAATATGTTTTTGTGATGATGGGTTAAAGATTTGTCAGGTTGAGTTATTCCCTAATATTTATCATTGCTTTTGAGTAGTCAAACTTACATAGTTTTGGGGATTTTTTAAAGAAAAACTACATTAAAAAAGATTCTAATTCAGGGTAAGACAAACTGTGTACCTTCTCAATGTCTCATATCAACAGGATACTTTATTTGAACATATCATCAATATAAAAGATGAAGATTGGCTTTTTTTAAGTACATAGCAAACCTCCCACTAACTTTACTGAGTCCAAGATTTCATTTCCAGATCAGCTTGCAGAAGTTTGGGAATAAAAAAAAAGTCCAAATCGACAACTAATATTACTCAGAATGAATAATTCAACCAAAAAGTCTGTTTAAGAGAATTGTCAAGGAAAGATTTACACCATTCATTTTAAAAGAAAGAAAGATAAAATTGTAATAAATGAGGTGGGGACTTTTCTGAGCTATAGCTGTATAAAAATATTTCCCTCAGAGAGAGGTGTTACTTTTATTATGCAATAATAGTCTTCAGTCTTGGGCTTCAGGCATTTTCTCAGGATCTCAGTAAATGGTCTACCTTTAGGATAATATTTTATCATGATTTTCTTTAAAACTAGCTACTATTTATATGACAGAGCATTTATAGTTTTGATGGTTTGGCTCATCAGACATAGCCATGCTACTGAACAGCTAGTGACAGAGACAGCTTCTTACATCAAACTGCTGAAAGAAAAAGCTGTTTCAAATGTAAGAAATTGAGTGTTTTCCATGAATGCTAAATCAGTTCAGCATGCTGCTCCCTGAATCCCTAGAATATCCCCTATTCCTTACTCCAGTGTGAAGGACAATGGAAAAAAACAGGTAATAGAGAAAAATCTCCAGTTGTATTCTTTTAATTCCTCAAAGAGAGAAAATGGGTAGGAAATACAAGTGGTAAGCAATGAAAACCAAAGAAACAAATTATTATTTTCATTCCTCTACAGAACAACTTACCAGTCCTAACAAGCATTTTCAGAAGCCGGAGATCAGACACTATAAAAAAGCTATGAAGGGTTCTGCAGAGTTAATATTAAAGGTATATATTTATATGAAAAGGGAATATGATGTTATGGTAAACTGAAATGTATTCGAATCATACATCTGTCAGTGCCCATTTTTAGAGAAAAATATCAGCAATAATTGTATAGTGCTACAGTTGTGCTGCTACTTCTCTGATAATATGTAAACAGTTTTAGAATTGCAGTCAACCAATAATGTTCACTAAGTTCTGGGTTTTTGTCATTAACTTCTTGACTACAGACTACTCTGGTAATGACAGAGAGTATTCTGATCAGTTCTTTGTGATTAAAGCATTTAAATATAATTAATCATTAAAAATAAATAAAATTTTAATTATTTTCCTCTTTTTACTCGGTGCAATTCTCCTTGTCTTGCTATGAAAATGTTGCTTGTAATGAAAAAAGATGAAAAAACAGAGACCCAATAAGGACTAACTTTGTTAGGGTATTCATTTAATTAAACTAAACAAATCTGAAGGAAGAAACTTGTAAGACTTCCCCCAGAGAAATTTCATCCACAACAAATTCTTTAAAGTCAGTTCAAGCACTCTATGTCTCGAATGACAGCATCAGAAAAATGCTTAACTCTCTTAATGCATTTAGAAGAATCAGTGTTTCTGCTCAGAGAATATGTTCCAGGTAGATTCAAGCAGAAGGACTCCTCTAACCCAGCTTTAGACTTCTATTGTGCAGCTTACATCATCTGAACTAGTCATTCTACAGCTGCATTGGTAGTCAACGAAAAGAATATAAAGGGCAGCATCAGACAATTGGTTTTTGGCAAGGTGAACACTGTACTTGCAGAGGGAGCTACAGTACATAATGTACATTTGAATTGAGGAAGAGATGAGCTCATCTTTATACAGAAAGCTTTAAATCCTGATGCTTTATTTGTTTTGTTGAAGCAGATATTTGTAAGCTCAAGAAACAAAATGTAGAAAACAGTGTGCCAGTTTGCTTTTTTTTTTAATAATGTACCCATGAAGATTCTTTTAAAGAAAAAAAAAATAAAATTAAGAGTTAAACAACAGTTTAAAATGCACTTTAAAAGAAAATACACTTTTTTTTTTTTTCTCTCAGGTATAAACTTCAATCTCTGCTTTCCAGAACCAGTGTGTGTTATCCCTTGCTTTATTAAAATAGTGATACCCATATTTCTGTGTCCCATTGATTTATCATCATGTTTGTAATTTCTTGTCATCAGTGGTGCTCTCCTACATACTTATTCACGCATTTCAAAGGATCGCTGGTGTGGCAGTTACTCTCCACTTTGCTATTAGTGGCATTTGAAAGAATATTTGCCATTGTCACATCCTATGTTATGTAGTGTAAACAAAACATTGAATAAGGCTCATTGTAATTAAGAGACATTTTAAGATAGCCTAAGGGAAAAATATTGGATCTAGTTCCATTTATGAACTACACAATTAAAAATGGCTGCTAGTATCATTGTATATCTATTTTTCCACTGGAAAAATGAAATTCAGACTAGAGTGGAAATGTTTTTCTATGATGTTATTCTAATAAACCTGTAGTTTGCTAGTGGAGGTTTCCAGCACATATCTCTGTCAGTACTTATGGTGACAACACACTGTTGAATGCAATATAGGTACAGGAAAAATATTGTCTGATGCCCAGTCGTTTTCCATATCAACTGTGATCAGGATCTCAGTCTTACTTATAATAATTTTATTTCCAGCAGTACTGTAATATCCAACGAAGAACAAAAGAGCAGTGAGAATTTTTGCTGAACAGTTTTGTTAGTTTGCCTTTCCACTTCCATTCAGTTCTCTTTTTTTTTTCTGTTGTCAGCTTTTGACACATAACATGAAATTTTCAGAAGTGCCTAAGGGCCATATTAAAAAAAGGACTGAGTTATCTGAAGTAGGACTTACTCTGCAGATACCTGTAATGAAGACTGTGGTATTGAAAAGCTCCATACAACCTCTCTAGGCATGTTGTTATTCAAATGTAAAGTTTTCTGGGCACCAGATATATATACCTGACGAACGTTGAAGGTGGATGGGGAGAGGGAACTCCAGTCTAGAGGCTTTCCTTTTACCCCTAGTCCGGGAGGGGAAGGTGCCCTCCCCCTCCCCTTCCCACCCCGCGGCATCCCATGGTCCCCAGAGAGACCAGTACGCCTGCAGCAGGCAGGGAGAGCAGGCAGAGAGGGTTTTATTGTTCTGGGTAACTGCTTAAGTACCTCTTAGGTGGATTACAAAGTGACCAGTGGGAGTTCAGGAGGTCTTACAAACCAATCAATTACAAGAAAGGGTTAACAACCAATAGATGAGCTTCCAGTTATCTATTAGACATTCCAAAGGTACAGGTAAGGGATCTTGGGATAAAGAAAGGTTTACACAAAGAGTTACACCACCATTTTGGAAGCACGTTCACTTTAACAGCATTAAAACTTCTGCATTCTTTTATATACTGCAACATATACCCAGAAGTTCCTAAATGCTCACACATTTAAGTTCAGTGTCTGAGTTTTCTTGGGATGCAGAAATCAGGTATTCCTTTGCCTAAACCCCTCTGGATCTGACTTTTGGAGCCAATCTCAGGATATGCATAGTACAGGAGACCCAGAACCGATATGTTTCAAACTGTCTTGTTAACACTTTCCTTTGAAGCATTGGCGGAAAAGAGTCCTTTAGTTTTTATATACTGATCAGAAATTTCACCGTGCTGCTTTGTTCCCCACTGTCCTTGAAAGACTTTGTATTTCCATTTCTCAACTTAGTGAAGCAAGCTAGATAACACAGCAGGTGGGAAGATCACCTTATCCTTTTCTTTGTAGAAGCCATGCCAAAATTCAGACATCAATTCATTTGGCCAGAAAGAGGGAATAAAAGAATCTATAGAATAACAGTTACTGTGTGTGTGAATCCTTGTTTTCAAGGACTGTTTAGCATTTTAGATTAGACTTTCCTGTCCTCCCAGTTGATTTCTCTGAAGACAAAGTCTTATTTCTGCTCTCTCTTAAGCATTCAAGTGGTTTCTTTTTTTTTTTTTTTTTCAGGTTTTAAGGATTTGGGGAATGAGTTCCAGAAATCACTTAGGGATTTAGGGGTGTTTGCTTCTACAGTGTAAGCTATGGGATAAGTACTTCTTTCACCGTATTATCCTTTATCAAATATGATGCTGTTATATTAAATGTAATATTTAGTAATAGTAATATAATAGTAATAACAACAGCAGTGTTCATTATTTATAAAGTGTGTAATAAATATCTACAAAAATATTGGATTTTTTTTTTAATCTAATGACCATTTTTTTCAGGATGTCTTTTATCTCTCGTTTTTCTGTATTGTCCTGCTAATGGCCCAAGAGCATCGCATAGCGAAACCCAAAGGACTCTATGCTGCAGAGGCAGCAGTAGGAGCTCCTAACTGGTCCTTTTTGGAGAAGATGAGCAACAGCCAAATTACTCATCTGGATCAAAGAACTGGCAATGTCTGCTGCCTGAGTGTGTTGGCTCCAGGTAGAAAGGAAGAACAAGCTGATAAACTGTGTGTTTGTGGTGGGATGTGGGGGAAGGGAACAGGGAAGGGGAAGTATGGGAACTGCCTGTTCTAACAGTACTGTTGTGCTAGCAGTAAGCTTTTGGGCAAATCACCTCAGCTGTGGTGACAGAAGCTGTTGTGTCCCAGCAGAACTGCTCCTACAGCTGCATCACTGATGAGGTTTTTACATTTAAGAGATAATTCACCATGTTTTTTCACCCTAGAAATAAAAATGCAGAATCATGTTAACTGGAGAATGTTCCCTTACATGAAGCCCTGCTTGACAGCTAAAAGCAGTGATTTAATGGTGTGCATCATTCCCCAGTAAAGGGTTGGGACCTCCTTTACCAAAACTGCTATAAAGCCTATTCTTTATTTTTATTTCTTTAAATATTCCAAGTGGTATTTACTTCCTAATACTTTATGAGAGTTGAAGTCTTTTCCACAGCAGCAAGTGATGCACAGTGGAAATCTTTTGTTAGGACATAAGCTTTGTTTTCAAAGAAAACCTCTTTAATATTGTCCATGTAAGTGAGTAGTATCCATTACTGATGATGAAGTACAGCAAGAAGTTTCTATCCTGCATGAAATCACTAGAAACAACAATAATAAAAAAACAACTACTTTGAAATAAAACATGTCCTGTATTTGTACTTTTTAATAGCAAATTTTAGTATGACCCTCTGAGGATTCACATGAGCAAGACCAATATAAGATTAATGCTGAGATTTTACTGCTCAATGGCTTCAATACAGCAGGGAACCAATTTGAGGGCAAAAATTAAAAAAAAAAAAAAAAAAAGCAATGAAGTCAGGGAGTTTGAGAACGAAATTTACAACATGATTTCTCATACAGTTCACCCCTGTGTCACTCCCTCCCCTGAGTGTCAAGCAATGTCATAAAAGGTGTTGCTATAACAACACTAATTAATTATAGTGAGATTTCATGTGTGGCAGGGAAAAGCCAAGCCACAGTAGTTCTGTTTTATGTCATAGCCAGTGGTGTAAGACAAGAGGTATATGATATTAAGATCAAACATAGTGCAGTAATTACCAAGAAAGGTCAGACTGTGTTAAGGCACTGCATACATATCTACCCTTATGTTTTGGATACGTGAATGACCCTCAAAAATACTGACACTTTTCATTCTGCATTAGAAAGTACATGTAAACAGAATGTGAAATTTGTGCAAAATAGTAAAGATATTGCATAGCTATTTCACTTTGAAAATCACAGTTGTCATACACCTAGAATTGTGCTGAGTCTAAGTCAGAGATTTTGGGGCATCAGGAATTCTGACACAACCATGACATCAATTTATACCATGACATCCACCTGATTTCTATAAGCATGAAACAACTAATACGAAATATTACAGATCAGTAAAAAGTATTAACAGGGCTTTGATAAGATTTGGCTTGCTGAGATATTACTGTAGCTCTGAAGAGCAATGATTCTTCAGGAAAAGTTGATTTGTTTTCTGTGATTTTTAACAATGTGTGGTTTTATTTTCCTTTTTTTTTTTTTTTAACTTATGGTAGGAGAGCCATGATTTAGAGAAATATTGGTCATTACAAGAAATAATGTGTAAAGGCATGGTAAATTTTAAAGTTATTGAAAAATACCCTGCATTTTTAGGAGAGATGACTGACACTTTAAAACTCCAGAACTGTCCAGAAAACATTTACATGCCCGTGGACCGATAATATTGATAGAGTGGAAATATTTCCCTCTTAGGAATACTGTAAAGACATTATGCATTGAATTATAACTTCTATGGTATAAACATCTAGGTTGAACTTCCCAAATATAGGAACTTACATTTTCACTTATTCAGAATAAGAAAATAAGCCTTTTTCTCATAATGCATGCATTGCTCTGAAATATAAACAAGAAAGAAACCCATATGCATGCTTGTCTGTTTACTGCAGTCTCATTAGACAGTCTTAGGTACATTTCTAGATGCAACCTTTGCAGCATTCTACTCTAAGCTTTCTTTCATGCTAGCGTAAGAGGACGAAGCGGATCAAAACTAAGTGAAAATACGGCAGAAGTTTGTAGAACAGCATTGTCAGATTAGTACTTTTTTGGTTCTGTGCTAGGTATTATTACAGGGTTGAGTCATTTTCACAAGTGATGCATTCTTCACCATTTTGATCACAGCTAGCTTTGAATCATTTGGTAAGTTATTAGCATTGAAAGGCAAAAAAATTGTAATGGGTATAGAAAGGCACTGGCTAAATGGAAATAAAATCTCTGAGGATCATTTCTTAAATCTAGAGTAGATGTCTAATAAATTAAAAGACCTGTAGTTTTGATTGTCATTAACATTTCCTGTAAAGTTTATCATTGAAGTGACACTTTACAGCTTTCATAAAGTCAATTAGGTCTGGGGCATTCTGACTGTAAGTCTTAACAAGCCTTTATATGTTAACTGGCAGGAGCAAATCCTGCCCACACTGATCCAAGCATAAGTTTATGTGAATGACTGTAATAGCTGCAGTGCTGCTGCAGGATATCCAGAACCATTATACAAAGAGTAATCATTAGATTTTACATCTAAAAGATACATCTGTCTCTTCTCAGCATTAATGGCAAGGTACTGTGCTTCATCTCACCAGGGGGTAAATTTCACTTATATTTAGATACTATATCCAGATGATGACACAACATACAGGTCAATTTATTAATTGCTTGCATCAGATGTCAGTTTTTAATTTTGCTAAGAGAAAAACTTCAATAGTTTACTAACCCATTGGCCAATATCAGTGCTGTCTGGATGTTTTAAGGCACCAGAATATGTAATTCTCAATGAATATGATTGGAAACCCTGTTTAGTGCGAAAAGTATACTGATTTTCAGTAACGGTTTGCTTTCTGAGAGCAGATTAGCAAGTGCCTTTTGATGAAAATTACTTTTAGCAAAACTTAACAGATGAATCAAATTTTTAGACTTCAAAAATGCTTATGACATGCCAAAAGACTCTAGTCTTTTGATCAAAACACCTGGACTCTTTTTCCAGTGAGAAGGATATGAAACAATTTCATGGATATAACAAATGAATGGTCTTAGTGTTTTCACATGTTGTCCAACCTGTTCATCATGGACTCTTGATTCATTAATGCAAATGACATCTGTCTCACTATCCATGCTTGGCCATTCTCAGATTTAAACACATATTGAATAGCAGTGGTTGAGGAGGTTTCATCTTCAGCCAAGGAAAAGAAAAAGGATACTTCATGTATTCCTCTTGCATAATGTTTCCACTGTTATTCAGCTTTAAATAAATTTAAATCATAAGGTACTGCGGTATCTGGTACTCCGAATTTTTACAAATGTTTTAAAAAACCTTGTTGCTATTGTTAAAATTTACAGTGAACTTCTGAATAAACCAGCTGACTAAGCATGAAATAAATATGATTGTATGCTCTGTTCATTCTTAATTGTCACTGATCTTTCAATATCAGAATATCAGGATCTAGTGTGGTGCCTTTGATGCAGATACATTCTACCACAGCAAGATGACATGAAGTAACACTGCTGAGAGGAAAGGGTACAGATGTTCTCTTTATTTTTTTTCTGTTGTTGTTTGGTTGTTTTTTTGTGTGTGTGGGTAAATAGGTTCTTTGTTTCCTCTTTCATTGTACACTTTCCTGTTTTTGACCTTCCACACTATTAGTGAGTCATGATGAACAACTCATGAACTATAATCTGTTTCCATAAGAAGGGCAAATAAGACAACCTGCCCTGCAGCTTGAACAATAGAAAGCTATGAAGAAGCACTTTGTAGGGAAGTGCCCTCTGTGGAGTTTCAGCAGCATCCAGTTGACATTGAACATTGCCAGTGCAACACCTGCCACTTGTCTCAACAAGTCCCCCATTCATTTTAGTGCACAGATAAGCCTGGATGCAATTTTTTGGTAGAGATGGTATTTTTCAGTGAGCAATATATCATACTCCCAGCCGCAAAACTATTTGTTTATTTCTCTTTAAATTATCAACCTTTTAATTTCTCTACATTCTCCCGTATAAGGAATTCCTTTATTTTCTGAAAAGTGCATATTTTGGCATGGATTGATGGCTTTGCTACAGATGAGTAAGAAGCCCTAGTGACCTGTTTACCCTTCCCCAGCAGGGTACCAGCTGCCAATTGCCCCCACTCTGTGATGACTTGTCCTTCTTCTCACCTTGTCATTAAGCCAAGACTGCACACTGTAGGAGCACAGGTAAGCATCTGCCTCTCTAAACACTGCCAACAGCTCTCCATTATCAGCTGCCAGGGGTGCTTTGGAGAAGTGTGCATAACTTCCTCCAGATGTACATACTGAGCATTTTTATGTCTGCAACAAATTCTGCTTTTTCAACACAGGGAAATCTCAAATGTCAAATCTGTCTCCAAAGTTGCATTTCATCTCACCATGAAACATGATATATGTTAATGCACTTTTTTTTTTCCCTACTTTAACTGGTGGGTCTTCCCCGCTGAAGTCAGTATATAAACTTCATCTAAATAATAGAAACATCCTTTCTGATGATGCGCATTTCTACAACACAAAATTAAATGATTGGTAGCATTTGATGAGAAGTTTTAGAACGGAAATTGTCAAAAATTAAGGTGCAAGAAAGATTTTCCATTTGGGAAATTTAAAATTTGACTACTTCACAGAATAAGCAGGAAGATGTGAGATTTTGGCTTCTTCAGTCTGCATTTTATGAAAAAGTCATCTTTTTGGAACACTTGATGAAGGCTGATAGTTTTCTTTGTCACATTTGGTGGCT
This sequence comes from Pyrocephalus nanus, assembly GCA_038380795.1. NCBI lineage: Eukaryota > Metazoa > Chordata > Aves > Passeriformes > Tyrannidae > Pyrocephalus > Pyrocephalus nanus. The sequence continues at coordinate 57,238,723 of CM076259.1, read as the reverse complement.
TTGAAATTCACTCACTGACTGCTGAGATTATCTCAGTTGGAGCATTGTACTAATAACACTAAGGTTGTAGGTTTGATCCCCATGTGGAACATTCACTTTAGAGTTGGACTCGATCTTTGTGGGTCCCTCCCAACTCAGAATATTCTGTGATTCTGATGCAAATACCACTTTAACTGTCCATTGAAGGAGAGGCTCTCAGTAATTCACTAATGCTGAGTTTCACTTCCAGAGATTGTCACAGATTTTCATTATTACTATATTAAGGATGACAGAGCACAAGGTCCTTCATTGACTGGTCAACTATTCACCTCCATAGTGTGATATTAGTGCTGAATATGCAGGTAGATCTAGTGTGCCAGGACAGAGTGCATTGTAAATATTGAGCATATAAAATTTCTTTATCATTTGGAAGAGAAAAGACATTCCACATGAATATTGGAGTTGTTAGAAATATGCACTATGAACTACATAGGATGGTTAAAAATTGTTTCCATTTTTAATTTTTTTTTGCTTTCGATAATTTGCACGGACAAAAGGATAACTGATTTTTTCAGATCTAATCTCCTTTAAACAAACCTCTTGTTTACATTCATAAATATACAATTATGCTTGTAGCACATTTAGAATAGTTTTTTAATTTTTTTAACTGTACTTTTTTATTTTTATTATTTGATTAGAAAATGAACATTATTTTCATTTAAAAAAAACAACAAACAACCTTCTCTAAACTCTTACGGATCCTGACTAAAAGCTACTTTATTAGAAATTCCCAAATCTATTGTATCTAACTTGAGTTTATTCCTATACAAATACATCAGTATAGATAGGTAGGCAAATGTAATGTCTCTGTTAGAGGTATTGATAGATGGCATGTATTTCTCAAATTCCAGTCTTTCTAATGGAATGCAAGTGGAGCTTGGCTTGGCAACAGCTGATGTGTCTTTTATTGTTTCTGTATCCCTGGAAAATAGATGGTTTTCCCTCACTTCTGTATTCCTAAGTGGAAAGATTAAGTTGCCATAGTATCTGCCTTCTTCAAAACTTTTCATATAATTTTAACCATTTTAGTTAAAATCAACCAATATTATAGAAACTCAGTATCACTGCATTATTTTTTCACTCTGCTCTGGAAGCATAGGCAAGGTATGAGCAACCCAAGACAGTTTCCTTTGCTTACCAGACATGAGGGAAAAGATAATTAAATATTAACATGAATTACAGTAACTCAGGAAAAAAAAAATGTAAAATTATGATGGGATAACCCATTATTCATTTATCTTTAATTTTTGCAGAAACAATACTTCTCAGGAACATATATATGAGAGATATGGCTTCCTCTGATGAACACAGTGGTTTTCCTTGATGTTTTCTGACTCATAAGAATTATCCAAGGATTGATAAATTATTCTTCTGGTTTAGAAGCCTCAGAAGAAAAAATAAAAAAGAAGAAGAATATGTCTAGTTCTAGGTTTTGGGGGTTGTTTTCTTGTTGTTTAATTTATTATTTTTATAAGGTGATAGCAAAATGAACCAAAAGGTGGTAACTAAGCCATGCAAGGATATATTCTGATCTTTATTACTCATGCTTTGCTCTTGGCAGTCTGCCTTAAAAGTGACAAAGGAACAATACTAGAGGGAGTATAGCCAAGTAACATTGCATCATACTGGCAGAGATGTAGACTTCGGTGAGCAGCATTCAAAAAGATGAAGACCAGTGACTGTAGACAAAAAACAATGTACATGGAAAGAGTGGAAAAGTAGAAGGGCAGTGTTCAGACAGAGACAGAAAAAAGAAGGCCTGTCAGTGGGCAGGCAATGAATCACTTGAGCAAGGCTCACTCCAATGCAGAGCTTTTTGGCTTACACACGCATTTCATGCTCCACAAAGCTGTCTAAAAAATGCAGTTTTAAAGAGTAAAACATGAAAATTTAAAATCAAAGGTAGCAATTCTCAGGTGTCAAGATAGAGATGCAGTGTTTTTCTTTTCCAGTATCATCTCTGATCTTTGTTTTGGTAATAAAATACTCAGGATGGGATTCGTTTTTTTGCATCTTTGCTAGCCACTCTTATTTGCTTCAATGATTTCTTCATTCATTATTTATATGACTTAATGACCAGAGGATCTCATAAGGCTGAGGAGGGTCAGGACTGATAGCAGGAACTTTGTTAGCTAGTGTAGGTGAGTTTGATCCTGCAGGCATACAACCAGGCGCAATTTAGCTCTTCAAACAAGACATTGCTTTTGACTTTGTACCACCTCTGCCAGCTCTATATAATCAAGCACTTGAAAAGAAATTACTAGCATTTTTTTTCTCCTTGAAAAATAGCTCACTATTTCTCAAGCAAGAATTATCAGTGGCTCTGCTGCTTTCATGCATTCATCTCAGAGATATTACACTGTGTTTTCATGACCAGGTTTTGGTAAGGGGTGACTTCTGTGAGGAGCTGCCAAAGGCTTTCCCCATATCCAACAGAGTCAATAGCAGCTGATTCCAAGATGCTATCGAGGGGCAGGGTGATTACAAATAACAAATCAGGGGAAGAAGGTAAGAAAGAGAGAAAAAAGTGTTGGCAAAACAACAGCCAGAAGAGAGAATGGGTGAAAGAAACAGCCCTGAAGGGATCAAATGGTGAAGAAGGAGGGGAAGGAGGTGTTTCAGGTGCTGGAGCAGAGATTTCCCTGCAGTCTGTGGTGAACACCACAGTGAGCTTGGCTGTCCCCCTGTGGCCCATGGAGGCTCACAGGGGAGCAGAGATCCACCTGCAGCCTGTGGAGAACCCCATACCCAAGAGTGGATGACAAAGGTGGCTGTGACCCCATGGGAAGCTGGTACTGGAGCAGGCAGGACCTATGGACCCATGGAGAGAGGAGTCCACACTGGAGCACGTTTGATGGAAGGACTTTTGACCCAGAGGAAGGGACTCATGCTGGAGCAGTTTGGGAAAAAACTGCAGTCTATTAGAAGGACACATGCTGGAGAAGTTCATGGAGGACTGTCTCTCATGGGAGGGACCCCACAATGGAGTAGGGGAAGAGAGTGAAGAACTGACCAAAACCCCCATTTCTTACCCTCCTCTGCAGATATGCACAGAAGGCAGAGAAATTGAGAGTGAAGTTAAAGGAAACTCAGGAAGAAGGGAGTGGTGGGGGGAAGGTGTTTTAAGATTTAGTTCTTGTTTCTCATTATCTTACTCTGATTTGATGGCTAATAAATTAAACAAATTTCCCCAAGTGGAGTGTGTTTTGCTTATGATGGTAATTGGTGAGTGATCTCTCCCTGTCCTTATCTCCACCTACGAGCCTTTCATTGTATTTTCTCTCCCCTGTCCAAGTGAGGAGCGGACTGAGAGGGGCTTTGGTGTCCAGTCAAGGTCAACCTACCACAGATATCTTAATAAGACCTCCTATACAGTATCTTTCCTTATGCTTTACTCTGGTTCTATTCATCTTTTTCTACTGCAGAAGTGGTTATTAAAGTATTTATTCATTGTCACTTTAGATTTTTGGAAAGACAGTAAATGCTTGTTATTCCCTTTTTAAGCAATAGCTATGTCATTACAGAGATCATCAAAATAGGAATCACTCCTGAGAAAAAACATTTACTTTCTCAAAAAACAATTGTAATTGCTTCTGTTTTTCTTTTTCAAAACTCATGGTTTGAGTTCATATTTCCTAATAATACTGTTCAACAAAACCAAAAATACTAATAATACCTGATCAGAGTAGGAGGTTGTTTTACTCACTGTTTATACAATTATATGTTCAACTGGACAAAAATGCACTGTGTTTTGAGAACAGCCTTAGAAAAACTGTGGGGATGTGGCCTCTACAGATTATGGAACTGTATCTCATGAAAAAGGATTACGTTTCAGCAGTTTCAAGAGAATATCAGAGATAAAACATGGTCAGCCATAGCTATGTGGCTACTTATGTAAGTTTTGGTTGGCTTTTTATCATTCATATCTGACTTTCTAGTTCATATTCCATCCTACCCTTGTTCTGTTCTCTGGATCCAAAAATCCCAAATATAATACTACATGTTTTGTCCAGAGAATCGCAATTCACCTAAATAAAGGCATTCACAAGACTGGAGCAATACTTGAATTTTTGATTCTTTTGTGGGTTTTGATTGTTGTTTTTTTTTGGTGGTGTGTTTTTTGTTTGTTTGTTTGGTTTTTTTGTTGTTGTTTTTGTGTTTTGTTTTTTTGTTCTTTGTTTTGGTGGTTTGATGAATTTTTGAACCTTTTTTTTTTCAATCAGTGTCTAAAGCAATCATTAGTTCACTGCTTTGGTCAATGATTTGGGACAAGTACTATCAATAATATCAAATGCTTAAATAATGATGACTGTAGTAACAACAATAACAATAATAATCACTGCAAGTGATTAAAACAAGAATATTCACAACAATAGCGATAATAAAAAATCACATATCTCATACAGGTTGAAAGGTTTGCAATAGGAATCATGAAATCAACACAGAGTCCCTTCATTTCATCAAACATCAACACAATAAATTCCAGGCTCTGTAATTTATATACCTTCTCCTGTTTTCTGTGTGAGGATTTAAAATCTGCAATGCTATACCATGGCCTTAATGAACAATACAGGAATAAAAAAGAAAGTTTCTGTCCATAAGAACTAAAGTGCAAGAGGGAAAATAGAAAAAAAAAAAAAAAAAGAAACAAAAATAGAACCAGATGATATATATGATGACAAACAAGTGGTATTGGTTAGAATGATAAGTTCTCTGCATAATCAGTTTGTGATTTTTGCCTAATATTTTTTGTCAGGTCAATAATCATCCTTTCTTTGTTAAATCTCCTTTTGAAAGTGCAGATCTTGCATTTGTTATTGAGGCAGCAAATATCTCATTTAGAGACTTCAGAGACTTTGAAAACACAACCTGAGATTTCTAGCATTTCTCCTTTTCATTAAAATTGTTACTGTCACATTTGTTTCCAGAGCAGTTTATTCTAAATTGCTACTCTGAATATTTCCAATTCTGACTTCTTGCAATCTTGTCAAAGACACTTGAAATCTGATTTTCATGAAATGCTGCAGAAAAAATGTTGAGGTATTAGTCTCTTCAGCTTCTGAAACAAAAAGAATTTTTCTGTATTCCTAATTTTTTTTTCAATCTTTGCTGATCATCAAACACAAAAAGGAATGGAAGGAAAAATTGTATTGAATTTGAGTGTAAGGCACAGTCCAATTATTTCTGTAAGCATGTTGTCTTGAAACATGGTGTCAGTGAATGACTGAAAGAATGATGACACAAGGGATTGGTAATGACATCTAAAATCTTCTGCTTAGGTTAACAGTTCCATCCCACTAGGGTTTAGTAGCAACAGAAGTTGTTAATCACCACAGGTACTTTAATTTCCAGAAAGCAGTTCTCTGAATCTGCCCTTGAAGATAAATGGCCTCATCACATAAAAAGTATTTCCCATCTTTAAAGGTAGTGTTGGTGGAGGACATGAGGTGGACCCATGTACACAGTGTGAGACCCTAGAGATGTCCAGGCTACTCAGTTCAGCTGCTTGTACCAGCCACATGATGACCGAACTTCTCAGGGACAGCTTGGGACAAGGTTTTCTCCTGGGTGTTGCTTTCCTCTGCATGGGTTAGACAGAGGAGAGCCACATTTATGAATACTCTAGTCTGCTTCCTTCTGAGGGGGCCAAGGAAGCAACCTGCAGCAGACACGTCATGCACAGCTGCAGAAAAGTCTGAGAGTTACTCACTCAAAGTCAAATTGTTGGAGTGAGGTAGATCTTCATACTGCCCTGGGAAGTAGCTTGCCTTGCCAGGATGGCAGCATGCTGAAGGTTCACATGAAAGCATTCACAGCTTGGATAAAGATGAAATGTTGGAAATATAAAAACAGGACTTCGTCTCTTCATCTTTTAGTGCTACTGTGTTACTCCTGTATTTTGGATTTGTTAGATTTGCACCAAACAAGTCAGCATATTGGCCCTTCTGTACTACAGGGGTTTTATAAGTGAAGTTGATCAATATTCATACACGTACTTAAAACCTTTTTTTTCCATTTAAAATGGTCTTGCCTTCAGTATCAACCTTTCTGTGAGGTAAGCTTTTAAGATTTATCTCTATATGTGTATGGTGTTTTTCAAGCTTTTTGCTGAAAAAAGTTAAATAGCATATAATGCTTTTCAGCAAGGCCTAAAGTCCTCTTCACAGGATGGCAGCTTTAGGAGGGCTAAAGAAGGGGAAAAAATAGAAAAAAATGGAAAACATGAATCTTAAATATCTAAATTCTTTTTCAAGAAATGATTTTTTGAGGTTTGAAAGAAACTAGTAGAACAGACATAGAGAAATGAGACTTTTAGATTTTTTTTCCTAAAGCACCTTTCTGCTTCCTCCATATATTTTCAGTAGCTGTGTTTTTATCTCTTAAAATGCTGAAAGAAATTTGTGTATGTACTTACCTGAGAATATATATATATATATGTATATATATATATATATATATATAGGAAGGCTATATAACGTGTTCAGTGCAAAATTGTAACCTTTAACAATTCACTTATCTTCAGGTTCACAGTTCTTATAAAGATTCTCCTTGAAACTCTGTCCCTTGAGAAGCCAGTGGGAGATTTGCTGTTGACTTCAACAAAGTCAGGGGTTTCATCTTCAATATCTTTGAGAGAACATTTGCTTTCAGTGGAATTTTCATCAGTGGTTGATATTGCATCTTCATTGTCCAGATGCCTGTGGAGATTTTGAGAAGGTTTTTATGAGACACTTGAATTTCAAATTAGATTGTTTACAGGCTGGAATTTCAGCAACTTAAGTTTAATTACCTGTGCCTCCACCGTCTTCTCCTGGATCTTGAAGAGGAAATCAAAATTATTAATCCTTTTCAGAGGAACTACCTTTAGTAATGTATCTTCTTAAAATACTTTTTAAAAAGCTCATAATTTCTGTTTAATCTCTTTCATCTCCTGCTGCTTTAATGCTGGTGATGCCCTTTTTGCTTTCTGAAAAGATAAGTGATTTTTCTTCAGCCTCAGTGAGTGGATTTGTAGGTTGGCTTTTTTTTCCTGTTCTGGCAGGACCTAAATATCTAATTCAGACCAAAGACTACCTGAGCAGGTCCAGAAGATAGGGTAAGCCTTTTTTTCATTAGAGATCCCATGGGAATGATGACCAGAGCATTGCTTCTATTTTCTTTCTTTATAGGAAACAACTCCAGGAAGCACTGGTGTAGGAGGTATGATATAACATTAAGATTGCATGAGATGAAGATTTACATGTTGACAAAGAATAGTGTGTTGCAGTCTCCTGGTGTTTGCCATCACTACTTTTAAGTGGTTTGTTGGGTTGAAGTTCAAATATTGCTAGGAGTTACATTCAATTTTATTATGGTAAACCTAGTTACTATGTATTTTTATCTGAAGTTTGATTATAGCAATGTTGAGAATTGCATATTTTGTTTTTTGGGTTTTTCTGTTCTTTATGGAATCTCAGAAGCTAAAATATGAGGATTAGCATTGATATTTCAGCACATATTTCACAGCTGAAATAAAGTCATGCTTCTGAGCTGAAAGAATATAAGATACACACAGGCATCAAAATAGGAGAGGGATGAAAGAAAAATAGGCAGGAATAGAACCTTGAAGACAAGAATAAGGATTTAGACAGTGATTGTGGAAGAAAGTCAGAAGCCAGTGCAGAACTCAGGTAATAGAGTGATATCATGGGGAGAGGCCATGAAGAAAAAGCTTCTAGCTATAAAGTGTTAAGACTTCTGGGAGGGAAAGATGTGAGAGTTAAGAAAGAATAAGTCTGCAGGGGGAAAAAAGGACTCAGAGATTGACCAAAGTTTAACAAAAGGGGAGGTGAGCTAAAGATGAACTTTGATTGTAATTGAGAAAAAGTATCGACAATACGCCTTTTCCCTTTGCTTGCTCTGTCTCTTATGCTCTCTTATCACTTACTCCAAGCAGAATTTTTTCTTGAAAGGATATGAGAGTTTTTGTGCAGTCTGTGAGTTTACGTTGCTGATATTATCTGAAAAACTCTCAAACATTAGACTTAGGATTTTCAGTGCAAGGAGATGCATTAAATATCAACATTTTCTTAATAATGACATTAAGAATCATATTGAAATAGGCAGCAATTGGGAAAGTACTTCCAAATAGACAGACTTAGAAAACTCAGACCTTAAAGAGCTCTAGGTAAGGCTCCCCATTTTAAAACTATCTCGGTATCTCCCTGACTTAGGTGGGGAGGTAAAGGGATAGTCCAAATTTATGAGCAGTGGCCAGATGCTTGCCAGAGTCATTTATTTGCCTGAGTGTCAAGCCTTCAGGAGTCATATACAACTGCATAGACTATTTCATATCTCTGGCAAGAGCATGAATTGAAATCTACCAGCTTTCATTAATCATGTTGTAATTCACAAACTGTTCACCACAGTCATCAATAAAATTTATATGTGCAGTGCAATTTGCAAGGCGTAAATTCATATACCTTATTTGATTAGAAATGCTAAGTGCGATAATATCAGATCTTTATTTTTTCATGTTTGTAGAAAATTTTCATCAGTGCAAACGTTTCCATGGGATCAGTGTGCTTGTCAGAGTCTTAGACAAAATGCATATTATTTTTTTCTGCTGGAAAAAGGGAAAAGTGGTGATATAATGGCCCAGTTCTTGATGGGCTGTCAAATCTTCATATCCTAATTTATCCCTTGCTGAGAAATTTGTATATTTTTGTAAGTCTCACTAGTTCCAGGTAACCAGTTTTGAGTAAAGATTTTAAGATTTTTAGATTTTTGTTGTTTTTTTCTAGCTCATTTGTTTTTTCTGTCATAGAAAAAAAGAGCTGCTCCCACTGAATTCTAATATATGAAGTCGACAAGTAAGCCAGTAGTCAACCAAGTAGTTCATGGTGAGCAGTTCCTTGAAACTGGAGATTGAGCTGTACAGAGACACTCACCATACTGTAACTTGCTAGTACAAACCTTCAAAGAACTTTTATGGATGAGTGAAAGAATGTGGAGAGGAAAATTTTATCAGGGTTATATTTGTCATAATGCTATAGGATCTGGCTGGACTAGAAATGAAGCTGATTTAAAAGGCAACATGGTTGGAAATAGTTTCTTTTACTAGTTTATAGTCATTAGCCTGATGCTCTGAAACCTTGCTCTGAGAAAGGTTTCTTAACAAATTATTTTTCTTTATAAAAAATTTATTTATTTATTTTTTGTCTCTCATTCTGTGGCTTTTTTATTAAAAAAAAAAAAAAAAAAAAGTGGTTTTAATTTCACTTTTAAATTAGCTTTTCAAATTCTAAGCTTTGTGAGTGGTTCTGACCTGCTCAGAGGAAAAGTTCAAACAGATCCACTTTGTTGCTGTCTGTTTTCGGGTCTGTTTCACATTGTCCTACCAGCAATTCATTTGAGAGTCTAGGCAAGAGAAGTTGTTAAGCCTTCAGAAAGTTAAACTAGATGTAGGACTTTATTAACCTGCTTGGTAGGCCAGACATAAGACACGTAGAATATTTAAATTTATTTGTAATAACATTTGTCTGATACTTCTGAAGAAAGAAAACTGGTAACCTCCTTCTTCTATTCAATTTACTGCTTCAATAAGTTTGTAGAAATAGGTTCCCAGTAAGCAAAAACTTGTAAGTGTGAAATTTCCCAAATCTTCAGAAAAGAACTTGGAAAGAAAGTTATATTGTAATATATTGAATCAAACTGGATTACACTTAATCACCATAAGTGGAAACCACATCCTTACTTCTTAAAAGGAATTTACTTGGATCACATCAAAGTAACAATCCCAAATGAAGATTGATCTGTGTAACTGTGATCCCTATACTTTTTTGCTTGTCATGCATTAATCCCATAAGCTATGAAGATGCAGGAAAAAGATCAGCTGCCTGGTTACATTTTACCTGGTTATACTTACTCATATGATCTTCATTTCTGCTTGACAGCAGGTAGCCCATAATTTTATCAAGGATAAGAATATATAACAAGTAAAACCAGGAGATGCAGGCTAAGTCATTAAAAATAGAATGACCTCTTTATTTCTCATCATGCATTTCTCCCCTTCTGTTTAAATAGCTTACTATCCTTCAAGTTAGGAAATTAAGTGGTCGACAGATGAATCATGCTGCTTGCAGGTACTAGAAATATATACACTTGAGACGTGAGGTTATTAAAATGTCTGCATGCTACTTATTCTTCTAAAAGGAGTGAAAAAAAATCTGCTCAAATACATTGGTGGTTTATGAAAGCCCAGATTAATTAATAAAGTCTAATCATTTACTGTATATGCCAAATAGCAACACCTAGGTTTGAATTTTTATATACTCCTTTTATTTCTTCAGTAAAACGCCAATTCCCTCAATGTTCACTGTCTTGGAGGTACTGAAAGATGATGGATATATACTCCAGAGATGTTAGATCATTAAAACCATGGCAAAGTGATGAGCCTGAGGGCATGACCATTGTTATTGGCTGGTGCGACTTCGTGGGCCTTTGGATTCTGCTTCTCTCAATTGTACCTCTGCTGTTGCTTCTATACATCTTTGCAAGCAGTTGCCTTGTAACTTTTCATTTTCTCCTGATATAAAATCTTTTTTCCCCTTGTCTGTGCTTCTCTGTTCTTTTTCTCTGTTTTGGGCCTGGATTTTGCTTTTTTTTTTTCTTTCCTCTAGTTAACCTTTTGCACACCCTAATGCTGGAAAAGCAAAACTTTGACATGGTGTTCTCCTACACACCTAAATTCAGAACTATAGAAAAAAAGAGATAGAATGTTTTTCCTCGCATTTGCTACATTTCTACGAATCTTGAAGGTATAGTTAAATTAGACCTAAATTTGTTTTAATTTGTTGAGTTTTGCCCCCTAGGTTTTATTTTTTATTCTTTAAGAGGTGTCTGCATAGTTGCCTTTAGGCTCTGAGGCTTCTGCTTAGGGAAAGCTGACATAGAAGAGTTGATCTTTGGCTGAGGAAATTTCAAAAAAGTTTAGAGAATTTTGAAAAAAGCCAAAACAAGCAATCCTCTACAGACAAGGAAAAGAAACAGTTAAAGCAAATAGTGTTACTCCTATATAAAATTAATTACTCCTTTTTTAACCATTCTTTATTACTGTTTGAGTGGGATTTTTTCCACATCTCTTGGCAGACGAAAGGCAGAACAAAGGTTATATGTCTTACATACATAAGATAATTTTAGGTTGTGAGTAGGTCTTTATCAAATGGATGAATTTCTCTTGTCATTTAGCTATTTTACAACCCTCCTTTCCACCATATGTTGTCCCAAATAAAGTATTTTATTCTTAACTAAACTACCTAACCATCATGTGAAAAGTCTCCAGTGATGCCCATGTACAGCTTGAAGATGCTACAAAGAACACAGAACCCGATGCAGCAGATGCATGATGCTGTGGCTAGGGTAAGATCGTGGATCAAGCAAAAAAGTAATTCTATTCTTCCTGCAGACTACAACAATATCTTTGAATAACATATTGCCATACGAGCAGCAATGGCTTAGGCTAAGTCTAGAGTTTTTCCACCTAAGAACTGTTGCCTCATGCTGTCTTTTCCACTATATTTACTATAGAGGGAATTCATGGCTTTTCTAACTTAGAAACTTCAGCTGAATCCTTATTGGTAACACTTTTTGTTTCTTAGGAAATTACAACCACTTTTCAAAAAAATTAGTAAAATTGTGCACATGTGTATATACCTGTGTGGGCATGCACATGTAAGACACTGGAGTTTATTATTGCAATGTCATACAAAATAAAATGGGATAATCATCAACAAGAAGATATTAGCTAAATGAGTGTATTTACATTTTACATGTTGAAGAAATGGCCATCTTTGTAAAACATCTTTTTAACTCTTTCCTATGTAAGGATAAGATCCTCATGGAAACCAAGTATATGCAAGACAAGAAGGTGATCTCAGACAGCCAGCATGGCTTAACTAAGGGCAAATCACACCTGACCAATCTGATTGCCTTCTATGATGGAGTGACTGCAAAGGTCGACACAAGAAGACTGAGTGATATCAACTACCTAGACTTCTGTAAGACCTTGGACACAGTCCCGTACAACATCCTTATCTCTAAATTGGAGACATATAGATTTGAAGGGTAGACTATTCTGTGGATAAGAAATTGGATGGATGGATGGAGGGATGCAGCCAGAGATATGGTCAATGGCTCTGTCCAGGCAGAAGCTGGTGATAAGCAGTGTCCCTCAGAGCTCTGGCTTGGGACTGGTGCATTCAGTATCTTCATCAGTCACAGACCGTGGGATAGAGTGCACCCTCAGCACATTTGTAGATGCCGCAAAGCTGAGCGGTGCAGTTGACAAATCAAAGGGAAGAGATGCCATCCAAGGGGAACTGGACAAACTTGAGAATGGGGCTCACAGGAAGCTCACGAAGTTCAACAAGTACAAGTGCAAGGTGCTTCATCTGAGTCAGAGTAATCTCAGACATGAGTCTCCCAGACTGGGAGATGAAGCCATTGAGAGCAGCCCTACGTAGAAGGACTTGGGGTTTCTAGTGGATGAAAAGCTGGACATTGGCCAGCAGTGTGTGCTTGCAGCCCAGCAGGCAAACTGCATCCTTGGCTGCATGAAAAAAGGAGTGACCAGCAGGTTGAGGAAGGTGATTCTGCCTTTCTGCTCTGGTGAGAACCCACCTGAGAGAATTGTGTCCAAGTCTGGGGTCCTCAGAACAATAAAGACAAGGGCCTGCTGCCCTGGGAGATGCCAGCTAGGGGTTTTACTTTAATATATAGATACAGGGTTCTTTAATACCTCAAGATAGTGTCATAAGAATAAGCCATAGGCTTGTTCCCAAGAAGTTTTTTTATTAATTTAGTGGAGAAAATAAGGGAGCTTGGCAAAATTTCAAATAGACACCACACAAGCTAGACAATATTCCACCATAATATCAACTCAGCACATATACGATTAATCCACAACACTTAAGATCCAATCAATCCACAACACTTATGCCAAAATCCAATAAATTCGTAAAACTTAAGTGAAGATCCAATCACTCCAGCTTCAAGCCACTCAAAGCGCCAAGAAAGGAGCAAAGAAAGAGAAGCAGAGGGAGCAAAAGAAGAAAAGGATACAGAGGAAGAGACAGGCTTTGTAGCTACCACTGGAACGTTGTCGAAGACCAGGTCTCACAGGGCCAGATGGCAAGGCTGTGGCACAAAGCAAACACATGCCCTTGGTTTATCTGCTCTGGTCTCTGTGGCCAACCCCTCCAGGAGGGGTCTCTGACCCACCAGCCACTCTGGGGTTCCAGGACAGGGTGAGGGGCAGTGTCCTCACTGTCCCTGTAAACATGAGGCTGAGTTAGGGCTCCAGGAGGTATGGTGTGTTATAGTTTTCCTGGACTGTTTGTGACTGACGGCTACTCCGAGTCTACATGGGCCATATGTGTGAGTCCCTCTGGGGGCTCCAGGGGCCTGCCATGAGGGATATGATGCCCCACCTCTGTGAGGTTTGAGCAATCCCTTCCCCCTACACACACACACACACACACACACACGGATACACACACACAAACACACTCCCCACAAGGTGGTTCTGACCCAATAATAACTGATCTGGTGTATAACATTCATGAGGGCCATGAAGTTATCAGAGGACTTGAGCACCTCTCCTGTGAAGATAGGCTGAGACAGTAGGGGATTGATCAGCATGGAGAAGAGAAGGCTCTAGGGAGATCTCATTGCAGCCTCCTAGTACCTAAAGGGGCTTATAAAAAGGAGGGACAGTGACTTTTTTCACAGACAGATAATTATAGGAAAAGGAGGGACAATTTTAAATTAAAGAGAAGACATTTTTTACTGTGAAGGTATTGAGGCACTGTCACAGGTTGCCCAGAGAAGCTGTGGATGTTCCACCCCTGGAAGTATTCAAGGCAAGGTTGGATGGGGCCCTGAGACACCTGATTTACTGGGTGTCATCTCTGCCTGCAATGGGGTGGTTGGAACTAGATGATCTTCAAGGTTTCTTTCAACCCAAATAATTTTATGATTCTGTGACCCTTTTATTTGCAGAGCCCAAATTGCTATTTGCCCAGTGATGGAGCTTGGTGGTATTAAGGGAAATCCTGCCACTATAAAGGTGCAATATGCTTCCTCTTCTTTCCTTCTGGGTCTGTTGCTCTGCTGGAACTGGGCCTCACTCAAAAAAAATCAAAGAAATAAGACTCTGAAAGATTTTGGAGAGGTTGACAGAGGGATGGATCCAACTCACGCCTAGGTAACATGCTCACAGACCCCTTACCTTTCATCCTTTGCTTAATTACAGTGCAAGTAAGACACCAAGGTTAAAGGGAGAGAAACTTACTTCATAGAGCATGAAGCTAAATGTAGGCAAATTAGGTTTGCTGCCAGCAAAAGTGACAGATAAAATACACTTCCCAAATTTCTATGCATGCCTAGTACAAAGAAAACAAGACTATTTAGCTGGCTCACAGACTGCAGAGTTGCCCAATCTGCTGTTAAAAAACACAATCACATCTAAAACAATATTTTTGTTTCCAGTGTGAAAATTTTTTTTTTTTCTGGATATTAAGTGGTTGTCAACAATAACAAGCATTTTTGCAGTTCAGCTAGAAAGCATGCATCTTCTAAAAAGTGATGGCTAATGCAGCTATTGTGCTGCAGTCATGAGAAAAAAAAGGCCTTGAGATTCTGAAAGGCAGGCAAAAGAGTCTGAAAAATTTTCCAAAAGAACTAATATCAGAACAAAAATACCTGAGTCAGGCAAGCCTATCCTCTAACTTTTCTGATTCTAGAATATATTGATAATAATTATTTGGATCTCTTAAGCCTCTCAAACTTCAGCTGTAAATGTATAAAACTAATAGTTATCAAAATCTCAGCTACTTTTAGAATTCCTTGAAGTTGAAGTTGTATTTACCCACATGATTACACTCCTTGTGAAGTCCCCTGACCTCAGCTGGAATTTGCTATGTTGCACAGATTCATGTCCTTAGGGCAATATGTACAGGTTTTCAGAGTATTTTCACAACCACATCAAAGCTTTTCTCTTCACTACCTTTTTCTCTTCCTCATTCCCTCTTTCCAATTCCCTTTTCCTTCCTTTCCTTCCCCTTCCCTTCCCCAATATCATTCAGGTTCACGTTTAATTTATCCACTAAATTAACTCACATCAAACCTCAGAAATAACCTTTAAAGTACTTGAAATTATTCACCTGTTAACCAGTACAAGCACTGTTTACATGTTACATCTGGAGCTCATGTTGTGGTTATGTAACAACAGATCTATTCTGGTCTATTAATGCCTAAAACCAGAGTAATAGTACCCCGGAGCTGTTCAGCTGTCAGGAGTCCCTCAATTTGCAGCTGCTGTAGTGTGAATCTGAAAATGCTTCTCTGTTTACTCTGGGTTTGCTAACAGCCATATGCTCCTAACTTGGAAAAACTATTGCTCAGATTAATATCCCTGACCTCTTAGTAGCACAACTCTATGATACACTTAGTACCACATCTCTAGCTTGCTTTAAATGCAAGTGATTGCTTTCCTCTACAATTCATATGAAGAATAAAGTTGACTTAAAGTCCTTGTAGCATTTCCTAAATGTAACTAAAGCAGTAAATTTGAACAGAGCCAAAGCCCACTGACAAAAAAGTACATTTCTTTTCTCTTTTAATGCAGTTAATCTGTGGCTGTAATTTATTATTACCTGAAGGCATAGAGTGTTTTCAGTACACAGAGGAAGGTGCTATAACACCCAAGTGGGACTGATGGTCCATGAGAGACAAATTTGCACTTCTCCTAGTTTACTCTTAAGAGACACACACACACATACAAATTAAAATGTGAACATCCAACATTTTTAATAGATTATACTTTATTTGCTTTTTAGTTTTGTTAGGATTATTTTGTTTGCTTTTTCAAAATGACATTTTTCATTTGAAATCTATAGTGGATTCTATTTTATGAAAGCTTACTGAAAATTTAGTGCAATATCATATTTTGGTACCTCCATTCCCAACAGTTCTAATAGACAGTCAGCAGGATGTCTGACTGTCTGCAATATGAATAGCTGAACATCTCTTGTAAAGAATGGAATGCACTACGTTGCTGGAGTTGCATGAAAAAAAGTCTTTAATGATATGGAAAAGGATCTGGGACCTTGGATGTCAGTTCTGGGAGAGATGAATTTATAGGTATAGCAATCTCTCTCCTCAATTTGACATCTGAGATCCCAGAGGCTTTCTCCATAACACTGCGGATTTTCTCTTTTTTTCATGATTTTCCAACAATATAATGCACAATGCAAACAGTGCTTAGAGCAATTTCACACCTAAAGCAATTATGACAAACTTGGGCTCAGAAAATGCCCACCCTCCTTCAATATTACTGAATAACTTCTAGGTTTTGCAGTAATTTGCTTAAGAAATCAGGGAGAAGCTCTTTGCAATGAAGGGCAAAGGAGATCAGAGTTCAAAATCAAATCACTACATTTACTTTCTATTGAAGTCTCTTCTATGTGTTCAGAATGGGTAAATGAACCAATCCTGAAAAATAAGCTACGAGGTCTCTATACATCTAAATTAAACAGTGCATCACCATGTTCATGTCCCTTTTCCATTTCACTTATTACAGGAGCTCTCTTATCATTACCTACACTTCTCAAAGAAATTGCCCATGCCTGCATCTTTTTCCTTAAACAGTAATGTGAGTTTTCTGAGTTCCCTTTTTAAAACACAACAGTCAATATGAGTCCATAGGAGTTTGCCATTGATTTGAATGGAAACTTTGCTTGGTCTTACTGATTTGCAATAACCTTACTATCTCAGACCAAACAATGCTGATTGTTTCACTTGAACAAAGAAAGCCCACACTACAATCTCTTCTCTTTCCTCCACAAATAATATGGCACTCTAATATGCAGGGCCTTTTATATTTTTCATTGTAGAAGTACATCCCTTAAGGAAGTTTATTATTAGACAACTGGATTCTGAGCATATTTGGAAATGGAAAGGTAAAAGTTAATTTTAGTGGAAATCCTCAGAGTTTGCAAATCAGTCCAGCTGAGAATCTCAGTTCTTATAAAATCCTTTACTATTAAAAAAACACTGATGTTGTAATATCCTTCTTCAAGTGCATAACTCTAAAAGGAACATCTTTCAGTATTATGGAAGAATAATAAAACCAGTGAGTCCACAGGTTATTTAGAGAAGCAACACTGAGTGACTTCAATAAAAATTCAAGTAGTTATTAGAAAACAGTTTAAATTACATGAAAGTGTTTTAACTCAATTAGCATAAACAGCAATATATGAGCACATCACATTTTTCAGATTAATTAAAAAATATTCTATCAGCACTAATTTGCTATAAGTTTGCTATAAACTACTGTTTTTAAAGGTGGTTTGGTGGTGGAATAAATGACAAAAAATTCTGCCTGCCATTTGAAGGAAATAATTAGATAGCAAAAAAAAAACCAAAACCCAAACCAAAACCAAACAAACAACAACAACAACAACAAAAACAAAACACACAAAAACAACAAAACCAAAACATACCAAAAAAAACCAACCCAAAACCAAAACAACAACAACAAAATAATGTGATGAGGTCATCTTCCAGTTCAATCAGCCTGTATCTTTTCTTCTGAGGTTTCCTGTCAAACTAGAATACTGTGTTTATAATATTTAATATATTGCATAGTCACATCAGTCAGTGTTTGTAACGAATACAGAAACTTTAAAACATCACATGTGGATATATCACAATGTACTATGAAAAGATATTAAGATACTGTATTCAGCAGCATCATTCTGTCTCTGTGCAAATGAAATGTGAATCAATTATTTCAGATCAGCTGTCAAATGAGTGGAAAGAATGATTTCATTCCAACAGCGCTGCAAGAATTAGTTAAAGTGGTATTTTCCTCAGGGAAATAACTAGAAATAAAAGTTGTTCTAAGTACAGAGGTATATTTTGTGAAACTGAAAAGAAAATATTTTATTTATTTTTAATGATTTTTAAAGCCTTTTGGTGCTGTTTGTATTGATGTTATTTTAAACTTACTTCATTAAAAGCCAACAACTAAACTGTCAAAATATCCAGGCTTTCTTAATACAAAAAAATTTTGTTGAAATTGTTGAGAGAATTTTATATGATTGTTGAGATAATTTGAATCATACCTTCCACTCACCCCAACACAGATTTATTTTGGGAGAAAAAGTATTCAGTGAAAAAAAATGCTAATAAAGACTTCCTTTCTAGTGGTTGAAAGCTGGTCACATCTGTTCCTAACACAGAGATAGACAGCAGAAAAACCTCCTTTATATGCATAATGTTGCTGGAGTATCACTGTAGGTTAAGTTCAAATGCTAAAGTCATCCCTCACATAATGCTTTTGAAGTCACTAAACCATGATCAGGTTTTAGCCATGGTGGTTACCAAGGCAGTTGTGCTTTGATCTCGCAGCTTTTCATTACTTCTAAGTTCACAGTGTTTAGTGTGCCTTTAGCATGGTACAAGACAGAAAGTACTACTCTCTCACCCAGCACACTCAAAAAGTCTTGTCTCTCATACTGAGGCAGCTCTATTAACTTTAGGGAGACTGGCAAGACTGAAAATAGAAACTAGACTAGGAATTACCCTGTTGGTCATTCTTACTCTAGTTGTTTATATTTATCTATGTCTGTAAAATATGTCACATAAAAATGTTCAGCCTGCCAAACAGTGATATAAAGTGTCAGTTTAATGCAGTGTTTTGCACTTTGTGTTCCTCCCCACTGTTTCCTATCGTAAGTGGCAATCACTAAACTTGGATTCAAGGTAAGAGATTTTCCTGGCAGTGATGCTTGTTTCTAAGCAGACTCCATGAGTAACTGTGTGGGCAGCTTTCAAGTTGCCTGTGGGTCACTCATGATTAGACTGCTGATGAGAAATCTGAACTACTTTCTCCCCTTGCATGTTATTTCCTTTTAATTCACTTTGATTCAGGGAATGTTTTTTTTTTTTTAATCTAGCTATGAATAAAAATAAACTCCTGTAAATGCAGTTACTGCAACTGTGCAGAAACAGGCCCATTGTAAGACAGTACGGAAATATGTGTATAACACTACAAATGTACAGGTTTTATGAAGTTTAAGATATCCCCTACTTTTGATGTTTCTCCCTACATTTTTATTTTGAGGTGTACAACAGAGGCAAGATGCACACACTTTTTCCTTTGATCATATGAAGGCACACATTTATTTTAGATTAATTCAATTAAAATTATTTTCTTTTTGAAAAAGCCTTGCATTATAGTGTAATACCTGTAATTTGGAAAGGTCACAATCCTATATTTGGAATTACTAAAATGTTGGTCGATAAAACTCATTTTTCATCCCCAGAGTTTTCATTTGTTGCTTTCAATAATAATATTTGCATTTCCATTCTGGTGAAAAAAGAAATTGTCTCTTCTAGTAAAAAGGACAGATAGGAAGCCAGATAATTGCTATGTGCTTGTATCTAACTAAGAGAGACGATAACAAATTGTAATCTTTTGGAACTAAAACTGAATTTCTTTGTGAGGAATACTGATGTCAGGAGGAGGATGCTGGATTATTTCTACATTTGCTTTTGACAGCATCAGTTTTCAGAGCAGAACACAACACTGTGAAAAGGAAAGGTCTCTGCCTGGAGCTCACAGGGGTTTTGAGTGAGCTTAGTAGCCGATGATGTTTGGTTTATAAATAGAAAACTTCTTTAAAGGAGTATGCCAATGTCAGCTCTGCTTACTGTGGTGTCTCATGGCGCTGATAGGAATTTACAGCACCCATCTCGGTGTTCCAATGATCAGGAGTGCGAAGTCTCTGAGGGAAGATGTGTGAAGGTAGGGTGAGGACGGTAGAGTTTCTGATTAATTATGAAGAAAATAAAAGGAAACTGTACATATTCACATTATACTATAGAATGTATATATGTAGAGGGGAAGGCACAAACTGTGTAGCCTTGAGTCAAACACAGAACCCATATGGTGAGCAACAGTTTTGCCATTGGCTCTTGTTTGCAAGATTTCACTCCTAATTACACCCTGAAGCACCTAGGAATATAGAGGTCATTGTTTCAGTTTTTCTTATGGAGATTTAAGGTTTATGCCACCCCTTCTTGGGTGAACAGAGTTCCAATGTTTCCAGTTGTTCTGGAATAGCAATTGGATTAAAACAGAAACTTAACACTAAAAGCACGATAATTTTAGCTGACTGTTTTGTAATAACCACATCTGAGTGAACTGTCTGTCTTCTGGGGAATCTTCAATAGTGAGACTGGTTTTGTATTTTTTCAGTACTTAAAAAAATAATATTTTATTCATAGGAAATCTGCAATCTGGCAACTGCTCAGGACAGGAGGAACTATTGTTTTATAAGCTTTACAACTTTGTCCAACATATGTTGGAAAACCAAGAAGGGAAAACATATGTCAAGGGATTCGGCATTGCAAAAAGTCTTCTGAAAAAAAGATTACAAGGAGACAGAATGAGAAAGTATTAAAATGAAAGGAATCCCTTGAATATTCAGTCAATAACTTGTCACTGCTGATGTGCACTAAGGGCTTCTGAGTACTGAACAGTATGGGTTAGGTGAGAGAAAGGCAGACAATGCATCTTTACACCTTTCAGACACTTTGGCACAAAAAGCATACATTAAAGCTTAAGAGGCCATCGTCAAATACACAGCACTTTGGAATTCATGCTTGCCTTCAACTTGTATTGCAGAGGATGGGTATAATGTTAACACAGAACTGAAAATATATTCAAATAATATTTAATTTTTTTTTCAAAAGAGGCTTTAATTCTTGCTTTAAAACTCTTTAGCAGCTCCTTACAAGAAAGGGCACTATTCAACATCAAATGTGTATCTCATGTCAGAGATAAAAGGTCAAAAATGTACGGCAATGTCCACTGAATGGAGTGAAGATTAAAATTGTAGCAGGCCTGGTTATCTGTGTCTTAGTCCCTTTGCTAAACTTCTGCATTTAAAGATAAGCAGAATTTAATGGGAACTCTTCATTTCCTATTTTTTTAAAAATTAAATATCTGTAACACAGGGTTTCATTTACTTTCAGTAATATTGTTATGCCTTGCAATGTCTGTAAAATTGTATGATACAGCTGTTATACTGAATAAATTTTATCTGGCCTAGACAATTAAATTATTTTAAAAACATTTTTCTTCATACATAAGAATAGAATGTTAGCTATTTAGTGAACCATGTAAGGATTTGAAATTTCTGCTTCTTTAACAATAATGCCTTGCAATTGCCTATCTGAAAGACAGGGAAAAGCAGAATCAAGCGTAAAGGTTAGTGCCTTTGACTGAAATATCCCTAAGAGTAGATATTTCTAAATTTAACTGAGAAGGAAAGTGAAATAAAAGAATCAGCTGGAGGAGAGAAAAAACACATACAAGATATGACTCTGAAAGTCATTTACATACATTACTCTACAAGTCTTTTACAGACATCTCTGAATATCAAGGAATATAAGTCTACATTACACTCCAGTACCTCAATGTAAACACCTGTTTAGAAAGAGCACAATTTAACACTGTGGAATTGTTAATCTTTTGAAATCTTTTGAAAGGTGTCTACAGCAAACATTCTATGAACTTAAAATCTCGGACATTTCGCCTTCACCCTATAACTGAAGGTGTTTCATCTTGTTTCAACATACAAGAGTCTGGTGGGGGCAGTAGGTCCACACACATACATGTTTTATAAAATCCTTCTACCTGAGGCAACATACAAGTCTATTATACAAAAAGCATATACCATCAGATGTCTCACAATAAAGAAAAATAAGCATATAAGTGTAAATTTAAAATGAAAAAAAATATTTTTCTCTGTGATAAACCACTAAAAATGGAGTATCACTCAGTATATCTTCTGAAAAATTTCATAGTGTAGTCTTGTATTTATGCATTGTATTTAAAATTTAATCTGGTGGTAAAACATTTGAAAACCCCCTTAAATTGGATCTGTTTGTCCTATGTAGCAATAGTCTAAAAATTTTTAGTTAAATAATTTGTATTCTTTTTGGTTTAGAACCACCTAAATATTTGAGATGGTAGAATTTCTTACATAAACACAAATACACATATAAAATGCTACTTGATCCAAAATAAACAAATAATATACAACAATACTAGTTTCTGTTCTCCACTATTTGTACTAGCTTAGGCTGAGCAAAATCTTTAATGTAATACACCTAGAAATAAATAAAAGCACATGTTCTGTAAATCAAAGTTATCAAATATAAAAAGTAACAATGAAAATAAGAAAAAATGAACCCCATAAACTCAGTAAAGAATAAAAATATCACATCAATTATATGTCCATTTTTACCAATTTTATGTTTTCTGTAGACATTGAAAAGTGGAGTCATCATGCTTAATTTATAATATCTGCCAGGATATCAATACTGGGTAAGATGCTGGTACTGAAGACATGATGAATATAAATGAAATTGAAGACTAAACATAATACAAAACAGTGATTGATTCTGAATTTTGCCATCACCTCCTATGCTCTGTTAGCCTCTGGCTTTCTAAACCTATTTGGCAGAGCTGTGTTTCTCTCTGCCCTAGTGTTATTTAAAAGATGAACTGGGGAAACCCTCCCCTTCTGTCCCTAAAGCTGTTTTTCTTTTCTCTTTTGAGGGAGCAGGCAAGAACAAAAGTGCTAGGCTTAAAGCAGTAGTGGTGTCTATGCTGGAGGTATCTCCTCTTACACCCCAAAAGTTGACAGAAAAGGGAAAGCGAATTTCAGCACCAATGGTGCCAGTGTTAGAGAAAGCCTCCAATGCAGGATAGAGGCCTCCAGCAAGAGACTTCCTATGAGATCAGACAACCTGCAGAACTGGAAGAAGTCAGGAAATATCTGTAATATCAGTAATATCTCTGGTCTGAATCCATAGATTTGCACAGCTTTTGTACTAGTTAAATCATCACACCAAACCTTAGCCAAATGTTGTAGAAATCACTCAAATTGAGGTAACAAGGTGCACATTGGGCACAGACTATCTGAATCAAGAGTAACACATAGATAAAAGGATTTTGTTTACACACACATTTGCATATAAAAAGCCAAAGAGAGAAGCATATACTTGATTACACATATGTCTTTTCTATATGAAGGATCCTTCAATATGAATTCTGACTTGGAGTTTATGTGTAAGCCCAGTCAATTGCACACTTATATCTTCTTGTAGATAAGCTGACAAAGAACGAAGTCACAACAGCTAAACAGGCTTGTGTCTTTTGTTGCTGCTCACTGCCTCACCAACAATTGTACAGTGTTGATCAGCTCCAGCCACTGCAGCAAATCTCTCAGTCTTCTCAGCTCTGAGTGATTACCAAAACAGGAAAACAACTCAGCCTTCTGAATGGGAAGCCAGTTTACAGAGCCCAAGCAAAGAAACGTGGAGGACAAAGAAGACATAGACACACTTTCACTTCAAATTGATATTTAATGGCACAAGCCAAAATAAAGCTATTTCAGAAAACGTTCTTGCTGGATTGAACCTGTTAAAAATGCTTGGGTTTTATGCCATTTTTCTCTAACTTGAATGGTTTACGTGGACTCCTGTGAATCCTCTAACTATCCTGAAGAAATTTCAGAAGTATGCTACTTCAGGCAAAAATCAAATCTGTACAAAAAACCCCACAATTCTTTTCAAGAGAATACAAAAATAAACTAAAACCAAAGAGTTTCACATGTGATCTACAAATACATAGTGCAAATACTAGCAAACTGATATTTTCTGAAAAATGTACAACTTGCTCTGGGCATAAGTTTTAGGTTTGACACTTCCCTAAAGTACCATTACCTTATGAACATGAACTGTGATCACCCAAGGAATTCCCAAATGACAAGTGACTGCCCTGGAATTGGCTACCCTGGATAATATCAAGCTGGCTACAGGTGAACAAGAAAAAGTACTACCAGTGAGCCCAATGACAAAAAAGCAACAAGTGAAGAAGAATTATAATGGATGATATAACTCAATATACTAAGCTGTATTCTGAGAACCAGACAAATTAGATGTAGGTTGCATTTGAAGAGGGAAAGAAGGGTAAAAAATTCATCATGGAGCAAAACCGCCTCAAGTTCTCGGTCTTGTGTGCTACACACTGGAACAGAAGAGGACTGGAGGAAGCATATGATGATGTCTCCAGAGAAAACAAAAACTCTTGAGAGAATACAGAAGAGAGCTGAAGGTACCTAACAGACATATGCTTTATGCCTCTGGGAAAGGTTTTCTCCTCTGGAAAGAAGATAAAAGAAAACCTATATTACTTTATTGTTTCAGGAGTCATAGAATGAGCAAAAGGACAAATAGAGTATGCAAAACAAATAATCAATGTAGGTAAAACTGAACAAAAAAACTATTTGTTACAGAACCCCAAAGAATTTATATTCATCCACACATATCTATGCATACACACATACATGAAAAGGACTATTTCTACTATCTTCAAGGTTAGAAAATAGAAAAGATGTATAGGTCAACTGTCCTCCTAAACTTCTTTCATCCAAAAATAACAATAGCATAGAAATAGAAGACAAATAATCCATGCCTCATCTCAACTTGAGAAAAAAAATATATGGTTAGAGTAAACCAATTTTTTTTGTGAGGGCTTGTCTCCCACTAGTGTACTTTATGCATGTAAATTTGAGCACTATTTCCAAAAGCAGAAAATTCCCACAGTAACAAAAATTCACCAGAGCCCTCAGATACAAACAGAAGGTATAATGCCCTGATAAATAAACATCATAAATAAAGTGAAATGAAAATGATTAAACTGAGTCAAGGGAGATATTTTTGCCAAGGGAAGGTCCTGTTCATATAATTGACGGATTGACAATGAGATCGAAGTATATTTTTCTCAGGTGGTATTCAAGTTATTTTTCCTCAAAATACCTCAACTGCAATGGGTCAACTCCAACAACAGTTCTACAGATTTTTTCACCTGAGGATGGCCTTTGCAAAGAGATATATATATTCCTATCTGGCAAGCAACTCCAGCTTCTTTCAGAAAGATTCTTTGCTTGTGCTTAAATGTCAAAAGTAGCCTACAAAACCAAAATGTTGCCAAAGCCAGACTGTGTGAATGTCACAGTGAGGCATACTACATACATACAGTTTACGTAATTCTTATGCATGTCAAATTCTGTCAGATTCACATTAATGAAATGCTGTATTTCAGAACAAGCTATCTGCAGCCTACAGTAAAATAATACTAATGCTCTTCATGGGTCAGTAGTCACCAGAATTTCCTATCATCAGGATGAATAAAGGCACTTTGCACACCTACTTCCAAAGTTTTAAAACGTCTCAGTGTCTACTATCACAAAAGGGTCTTATTAAAATATTTCAGCCACATTTATTGAAATTACTATTTGCTTTACTTCTACATACAGTTAACCTGTGGGTTAATTTCTTGATTTTTGGTACATCTTTGGTGCAACAGTAATTTTTTTTTGGCATGAAAAGATCTTTGGCTAGTCAACCTCAGATTTCTAAAGATTAAATTAAAAATTAATACATTTAATTCTGTGTCGCAAATTTTCTAGACAGTAACCTGTAGCAGTTATTAATATAATAAATGATGAGTCCCATAGGGACCATGAGAACACCAATACGGTGTTTAACTAAAGCATGGTTTATTCAAGGAGCCACAACTTATACAGCAGTTTCAAATGCTGACACGTCACAACAGGTGACCTTATCAGCCAACCCCATACAGGCATTTCACCGAGCATCTGTGACAGAGTACTTAGAACTACAACTCCCAGGATGCTTTGCAGCACCTGGTATAATTAGACCCCACAGTAACCCATGTTATATCATATAAGTTCAAAGCTAACAGTCTTATGTCTTCATGGGGCCCAGTGGAACCACAACTCCTCAGGGACAAGAAGAGTGTGTGCCTTTTTATAATCATATCCCTCTTGTGATAACTCAACATATTTATATATATTTATATATATATATATATATATATATAATTATAGTTGTGCCTCTACTCAAAATACTACTTCTTGCATTTGTTTGCCTTTGGCTTCTCCCCTATTGGGATTTGTAAATTATTGCTTTAATTTACAAGTCAACTTCAGTTGGTATCAGCAAAACCCCCAAATCTTCAATCACATGAATACCTGTATTGCATTTAAGTGGCAAGGTTTTTGTGGTGTGAGTTGCAGAGGTGGTCCTTCATGAGATCTAGGAGAGATAAAGTCTATCATTTGTTGGAGCGGAACCACAGCTTTCAGTGATGTCCAGTGAGAGGACCAGAGGCAATGGACACTTGCTGAAATACGGGAGGTTCAACCTAAACATCAGGAAACACTTTTCACTATGAAAAAAGTAACTGAGGTCAGGGTAAATGAGCACTGGCATGAGTTAATTGCACAGGAGAGTTGTGGAGTCTCCCTCGTTGGTTATGTTCAAAATTCATCTTCAACATGAACATTTTAACCGATTTTTTTTTTCAGCCATTCACATTCTTCCAAATTCAAGAAAACATACTGACTCTGGGGTCAATATTTGACAGACTTTACTTCCAACTGTACTTTCTTCTTTATTCTGCATATACTACTTCTGAAAATGCCAGTTCAGTAGTGGTCAACTAAATACTGATAGAACTAAGAAATCCTCTTTACAAAAAGAATTTTTTTCATACATTTTTTTCATTTTTTTTCATTTCATACATTTTTCTTTTTTTTTTTTTTCATTTCATACTTTTTTTTCAGACAATTTTTTTTCACTGAAATAAGTGTTCATTTACTGCATTTAGGTTAGACTAAAACTTGGGGATTAACACTCCACAAAATAGTTAATAGAAAGGAATTTTATTTTCTGTATAAAACATGTTCATGGTGCCCACCACCAATATTATGGAAAGATATATTTAACAGATAAGAAAATTTTATTAATGTACAATCATTTTATTTTAAGACATTAATGCTACTGCCCATCAACTTCTACCTAATTGTACTTACCTTTATATGGTGGTAATTAGCTCTTAGGTTTGTAGAAAAGGACCATTTTTTTTCCTCATGGTGGAAAGGTACTAAATAGTGTAGTAGAATAGATACCACAAGATATGTTTTCCTTGAACCTCGCCAGACTTACAAAACTGACTTATTTTTTTCCTTCCAGCACTTAATTTTGAGTCCTATGAACTAATCTGCAAACCTAGTACTGTAAATTTTGAGTTAAATGAAAGGTTTAAAATGAGCAACTCTGGCAGTTGTTCTTTTAATGTGCATAAGCAGTAGGTAACTTGCCAAAAATCTCCACAGGTGACCTTACGAAGAAAGTACATGGTCACCAGCAGAACAGCATCTTCTGCCATGCTCTAAATCTTCTTTATGGGCAAAGAGGAAGCACAAGCTATACATAAAAGAGGCCAAGGATTTATTATTAATATAGTGGAAAACTTTTCAGTCTAAATCCAGAGTTATTATTAGTCTAGATCTAATTATTTACAGAGGGGGAAAAAAAGGTGGAATACAGGAAAAGGCACAAACCTGCAGCAAAATAATTAACATAAATATTTATGACACACACTTCTGTCTCTACCCTTTCCCAGGTGCTGTGCTCTCCCTTGTACTGCCACTCAGGATCCTAGTGTCAGAGGTTTCACCATAGTGTTCACGATGGTGAGGGAAGTATTACAACAAATTTCCTGGAGTTCATAGTTCATTTGTTGCAAGCAACATGGTTCTCATATTGATGATTTTCTCTTCCACAGCTTTTTTTTTTTTTTTTCCCTCCCATGTAGGATCTTTTTACAACTTTCTTTTCTTCAGTGGTTGGTGGCTCCAGGTTGCATCCAAGTTTACTATGTGTGATGCCTTTTACATATATCAGATACTGTTTCTTTGTGTTCATTGTTACCCCTAAAACCAGTTTTGTCTAGCTCTAGGTCTGCATTATTTTTTAAGTGATCATTGCTGAGCTAGTTATAGCTGTGGGGTCTCTAGTGTTAGGGGAAACTCAAATTTGCCAGCTCAAAAGAGGTAAGGTTGTTGGAGCTCCATTCCCACAGCTCCACATCCCCCGCTCTGCCAGTAGTGAGGCTGAGTGCAATGAGCATGGGCACAGTATTTGTTCCTCAGGAGTCTGTAATTTGGATTCCTGCCTCCACTGGGTCCTGGTACTCCTTGATCTTGTGGGAGATGGGGTTGCCTACTGATTTCTTTCCCCAATTTTTCAGTATTTTTCTTCTCAAATAATATTGATGGATGATTTAAAATGTTAGGCAGAAAAGTACACAGCTTGTGGGAATTTGTAAAACATCTTCCTACTTGCTAAGAATATTTATGAGAAAGAAGGTTTTAACAGCAGACTCATAACACAGTTTTCCAGACCTGGAGGAAAGATTACAATCCAAACTCTGCAAGTATATAATATGGGCAGAAGAACTTGGAAGAATAAGGGTGAAGAACTTTATATAGGAGTTGATACTGCCACTTGAACTCCAACTGGGAATTTGTATTGCAAAATTTCTTGTCAGTTAATAAGCCTTCTAAAAAAAACCACTGAATATTAACTTAGAAAATAGTTTAAGTAGAAATAATAGAATATCCTATAGAATGTCTGTGAACTAAGTGGAAATTCAGTGTTTAAATACAAAGTCAGTGAGGGGTTTTTAATGTCTAGGTCTGAACCTTATAGTAGACTGTTGTTACTTTGCCTATCCCAGGACTATAAGAACTTGACACATAAGAGGACCTGTTTAACTTTTCATAAATA
Source organism: Pyrocephalus nanus (assembly GCA_038380795.1). NCBI lineage: Eukaryota > Metazoa > Chordata > Aves > Passeriformes > Tyrannidae > Pyrocephalus > Pyrocephalus nanus. The sequence goes on along the minus strand of CM076259.1, from coordinate 57,209,905 downwards.
ATTTTTAAATAGATTTAAAAGGAATTGTAGACACTTTTTTCTCTTTAAGTAAGTGATACAATGAGACATTTTCATCTGGTTTGGTCAGGTCACATAAAATTATGTCACATCATAATGCAATGCGATACAAGTGCAATGTCTGCATCAAAATTTTAAAAGAATGATTTAAACTAAAATTTAAAGGAAGTGCATGAAAGTAAGAAATATAATACTTAGATCTCCTTATTCTAAACATATCTCTGCCTTTTTATAATAGACAGATGCCCCTATTTTCTCAGAATCAATATAAGTTACTTTGTCTCCAGCTAGTTACAAATAACATACAAAATCCAAACAAATAAACAAAACCAACCAACAAACCAACTAACCAAAAAAACTTCAACATCCAAAAAAAAAAACCCAAACAAACCACACCACCAAACCCCCCCTTAGGTTTTCATTGAAATGCCACTTACTTTTTTCTTATAATGGGTCTTGACAAGAAAATGTTCATGCTGTGTGACTTTGAAAATGCCCTTTTCTGGCAGGCAGCTTTTCTGCCAGTGCTATCCTGTGCTGGCTTTAAACAACAGGAACAACGGCCAATTTAAAGTCCAGGAGTCAACTAATTTGAGATGCACAGACTCCCTGGGAAGCAATTGTTCCCTTGGATGGACATACTGTCTTCATTATTCCATGGATTTTGAAGAACTTAAATATTCAACCACTGATGTACATTCTTTGCACTGTCAGTAACATAAGTGATGTGACTGTCCAAAAAAGAAAGCACATTTCTGACTAAGAATGCATAGTGTGATATGCCAGCACACACGGATGGGAGTGGAGAAAACATACATATATACTAGGATTAAATTATGTCCTATGGAGATGAACTGGACAGGTTTAAAAGAAAGAGAAATTTTCAATACCCTTTGAACAGGATAAATATGGGAGTATATGCTTTATTCATCTTGTTCAAAATATAGGGATTCATTCTCTGCCTCCTTCGAAGAATTTTCATATTTCCTACCCTTCCTCTAGATGGTAGCCCATTTTTGTTCAAATTATTGAGTAACCTTGGTACTTCTCTCCCAAGAAGTTTGTTTAAGAGTACTAGCAATTCTTACTACCTTTCAAATAGGTTATGTATTTTTTTTATTTTAACAATGGGAGATCAATAGAAGATGGGGAGAAAAAAGTAAAGCAAAATAAAAATAAATGTAACCTCTTGTGGCCTAAAAGTCTATGGAATTTTTCTCTGGAATTCATTTCAGAAAAAAAAAATATTATTCTATATTGTGAAACTGCTCTTCTGATCAATGATTTTATTTTTTTTTTTCTCCACATTTCTGCTAGTAATACACTGTCATCCTACAAAGTAAGTATCTGGCAGCTAGTGCCTCAAATTTGTGAAAGTGGAACCCTTTTCCAAATAAGGGCTAGTACTAGACCCAAAAGACTGAAATATTAAAGGCAGAGCATCATGATCTTGGTTATTTAGAATGCAAATTTTCATAGGGTAGAACTGTAGCAATGGGTGTGTTTTAGTAGGAACAAGATCAACACCCTAACATTTAAGCATTAACATGTGTTAATTAAATTTGTGTTCTAATCTTTTGTTTTCTAATCTAGACGTGTCTTCTGTGCACTATGATTCCTCATGCACATGGATTTAAACTGTTCTGGAGGGGTCCCAGAGATGGAAGAGTCCTGGAAAGCTTTGCATCTCTAATTTGTACTGTCTGCTGAGCACAGGTAAAATCATGGAAAGTATACATTCCACCAGCATGTCTTAAATCCAGTACTTCCAAGAAACTCTAACTTTCACCTCCATCCCCTCAAGAAGTTATATGAAATATTTCAGGAACTCAGAGACATCTATGTCTTCTTATACAGTAGAATTTTTCTAAGTTTAATATGCTTTTATAATTTAATTAATAATTATAATTTAAATTATAATAATTTAGTCTATTTTTCTCAGGTACAGAAATAGGATGGACACTTGGGACTAAATCAAATAGGGAATGAAAATGTGCTTTAAAATATAAAAATATTTTGGTTGGACAAAAGGCACAATTTCCAGTGACTACTATGCTAGACTGTACAGACACTTTAGTTTAACAGAAGGAGAGAGGGAGAAACAGACATGCAGACAGATGATCTGATAAGTCTGCCAACTGCTTACTCACTTCTTTTAATAACAGCTAAAAGTAAAAATCTGCTGTCTAGCTAACAGTATCCAATTTTACTCTGTAAGTTTCTCTATGAATGTGTTGTATCATATTAAAATACTTAGAAATAAATCTGTGGTCTTAATGATATGATTTGATTTTTAAAGAAAGCATTTTGCTGTGCTGACGTGCTCAAGGTAGCTCCTAGTAAACCATTTACGGAATCAGAGACCACAGAGCTGCATTATTGCAGCAGGACAAAAAAGACTATATCAGAATCCCAGAACGGTTGAGGTTGGAAGGAACCTCTCAAGGTTGCCCTGGTCCAGCCACCGTGCTCAAGCAGGGCCACTTAGAGCAGACTGTCTGGCGTGATGTCCAGATGGCTTTTGAGTATATGAAAGGAGGGAGACTTCCCAACCTCCCTGGGCATCCTGTGCCAGTGCTCAGTCACCCTAACCTCTGTTTCTTTTTTCATAGTGAAATGGGTTTCCTGAAGTTCAGATGGAGCCTCCTGAATTTCAGTGAGTGCCCTTTCCTTCTGGTCTTCTCATTGAGCACCACTAAAAAGAGCCTGGTTCTACCTTCTTCCCATCATGCCTTCAAGCACTTATGCACATTGATGAGTTTCCCCCCGAACTTTCTTTTCTCCAGGCTGAACAGTCACAGCTTTCTCAGCTTTTCTTCATACATCAGATGTTCCAGTCAGTTCATTACCTTTGCGGCCCTTTGCTTTACTCTCTCCGGTATATTTATGTTTCTCCTGAGCTGAGGAGCCCAGAACGGGACATATGGTACCAGATGTGGCCTCAGCAATACTGAGTAGAAGACAATATGCACAATGTTATGTTAAAATGTTTTGGACAAAGCAATGGACTTGAAGCTTATGTGACAACTTCAACAGTTGTCTGTTACATAGCATTAATGTGCTCAAATTTCTTTGAGTTTTTAGCATTGCCAAATGGAGTTTTTCAGCTCTAGCAAATATATCTACACTGTTGAACAGCATAGCTCTACGATTTTTTCCCAAATGCTTAAAATTGGACTTGCTATTGTGTATAACTATTCATTTTCCCCTGACTGTGTTTTGGAGTCAATGATTTAGTCATCTATCCAGTTGTCTCTACAGATAAGATCCTGGTGACTTTCTCAAATTCAGAACAATTAATTTTCAAATTCAAAACAGCTTCTAAACCATGATAAATGGATTTCTTTGCTGTTTCTTCTGTTTTGCAGAGTCCTTTAACACTATCTCACAGGACTCTAAAATCACAAAAGTGCCATGGCATGAATTGCGTACCCCAGCTTTGTTAAAACAGCAGTACTGTGGATGCTTGCATCCTTTAAAGCACTTGGAATGAAGATGAAACTTTCACGTGTGAAACATCCATATGTCCCTGTGCATACACATGTATTCCTGTTATTGTGTGTCTGCCTTCAGTAAACCACTTAAACACCTCCTGTGTCATTTCAGTTAAGCTGTTAAGAAACTGTGAAAGGTTAAGCTATGGAATTAATATGCAGCTCATGAAAATCAGCTCTCAGTTGCGAGACAGAAGATGTTAAATCTCCATTATGCCTCCATAGAGGCAAAGGTTGAAATTTGAGCTTTAATCTACTTAGAACCAAAGTAATCTACACTACAAAGTTAAACATTAGGAACACTCTCACCCCAGGGACATGATAAAAAAAAAGCAAAAACAACCAAACACCAAAACACCAAAGGATTCAAGCGTGAAATACCATAAGTACATTGCAAAACAAATATATTGCTAAACAGCTTAAATAATTGTACTACTTATTGAATTCTCCAAAGGAAATGAGAGAGATAGATTTTCTCTCCTCTTGATACATTGATCTCTTGCTGGTGGTCTCTCCCACCAGAGTACATATGCACCAATATATTTTAATATTTGATCTGTGCAAGGTTTTGTGGGTTTCAGAAGGGCTGAGGTAAACAAACTCTAGCTCTGCAGAATCTGGCAATTCGTATTCCCTAGATGTCTAAACTTAATCTATTATCAGTAAAGAGAGGTACCAAACAGAGTGAGATTAACTTATAACAGGCAAGGAAGTATTTGCAGTAATTTCTAGATGTTCTTATTTTGTGTAGAAGGAGCCTTCATAAATTGCTGAAATGCTTCAGTTTTAGATGATTGAAGATTTTAAGATTATGGTAGAAGTTAAGTAACATTAATCTCATTTTTACTTGCTGCTTAGATGTATCTTGTTTGTTAAAAGTATCTTTATTTAGAAGGACAGAACTGGGAGAAATCTCAAAGGCTACTGCATCCCTTCTTTTCTTCAAACCACCATATTCTTCACAAAATTCTTTTGTTAGCAAGCTCCAAACACTTGAAATAATTCAGTGTACTTCATTCCTTTAGAATCTGATCAAAACTCCGAAGTCAATGGAATTCATCCTATTAATTCAATGGGGTTTAAATCCTATTAATATTTCTTCTATTATCCTCTCTGCTTTTTTTGTTTGGGATACCAAAGAATGGGAAAAATTTGTTATCTAAAATTACTATTTCAGTTCCTCTTCAACAAATGACTTGAAAAATAATAAAATTTATGGGTTGGAATTTCTTTTTCATTTAGATTTTCTTTTTAAGATGATCATAAGATACCCACATTGACAATGATAAAGTGGAATGAAATACTTTCTTTGCTGTGATAAATAGTTAGAAACTCAAAAATAACCTTTTAGATCAGAAAATTTTCACTGGTACTATAAAATTTACTTATTTACTGATTAGAGGCCTTCTAAACTATCCATGTATACTTCAAGTGGATAGGGTCTGAGTGGTATGGTGTAGCTGATATATTGCTATATCTGCTTTAAAATATTTTTCATTAACATTCCTTTTCTAATATCTACTGTTTTCATCTCACATTTGAACCAACTATTTCTTAAATAAGACAATATTTTCGGTACTGAAACAGAGTCACATTTAAGAAGGAGAAATATGTTTGGACTCCATTATTTAACCACATAAATTTGGAAGAGAAAATCCAAGCTATTTTGGCTTGATTTGAAACTCAGATGTTCATTTGATAAAATGTTCATAGCACTCCTGCTGAAATCAAGTTATACTGGTGAGCCTAACAGCAGATCTCTCTTTATTGTTATATTTCCCAAGCTATTAGTATTACAGGACATTTTTAATAAATGAAAAGGAAAATTGATTTGCTTTGTTAAGTTTTTATTCATAAAAATCTGTTAAGGTTGGGGAAGGCTTTCATCTTTATTAATGAAAGAGAATACAAGTCATGGATCATTAGACTGAAATACAGTAATGAAAATTTGATGGTAGTTTCTCTGAGCAAAAAGAAAATAAAACATGAAATAAGATTAAATATTCCCAAATGCCTAAATTACTTAGGAACTTGAAGTCAGTGTGTAGATGTATGTAACTATCTTAGAATCTATACATCTGGAAAACAAGAACTCCCATTTCTTGCTGTTGGTCTCTAAATAGTCATCCTGGATTCCCTGAATGGGATTCACCTCATCTTCCTTAAACATCTACATCGAATCTGAATTAATCAGCCAGGGCTCCCTTTATACTTAGTTGAGAATAATAGGCACTCTCAGGGTGCAGTTCATCCGACCTACTTCAGATGCCTATTTTAGGATAAGAATTGTGACCTAGAAGTGCCTGCTTCTCTTCTTTGACTACCAGGGAGCCTGAAGTGATTAGCTCAGGTGCAGGCATTCACACTCTTAATGTATATGCTTAGCCAAATTAATTCCTCCTTTTTTCTGTGATTATATCTTTGGGAATTTTGCATAACAGAATACCTATCCATACTTATCTGCTTTTCCTTCATTAAGAAAAAAAAAATTATCTGTGCAAAAACATTTCTTAGCACTGATATTAGTGCTTCAGTTTTCACCTTATTACCAGAAATATAATTAATTTACAAAGGGATAAAATATAGCTATATAATTTCATATTTAGTCAAGTGAACAAAAACTCTTAAAATAAAATGCAAGTTATAGGACCTCAAAGACAACATGACATTTTTTGGTTTTCTGGGAGGGGATAATGAAGGATTAGCTCCCTTTCACCCAACTCCCCATTACCTTTCTTAGCTCTGGTTCCCAAAAGTCAAGTGCTATAATCTATACTATGAGCAAATCCCCTTAAAAAACAACCAAAAAAAACCCAACAAAAAGGCCAATAAAAAACCTCCACAACTCAGCAGGGAGAATATATCTCCCTTGTGGGGACCTCTACCTGCATATTTTTACTCATCAATTAATGGGGCAGAGTTGTAGTTGCCTCTTGCTCTGACTGACACAGCAGGAAGGGCCACCTGTGATGCCCTTTCATTTCAGGCTGCAGCTGTTCCTAGGAAGCTTTGGAAGAAAAAGCCAGAACAGGGAGGTCAACACGGTTTTATTGAAGGATTAAAAAACCTCAGTACTTTTTCTTATGTCTTTTCTTATACACCTAACATTGTTTATCACCTACTTTTCACTGGTCCACCCAGTGTTTTAAAACTATTTACATATAACATGAGAGAAGTAAGCCAACAACAAATTTCTGAGGCACGATATACTATCTGTGTCAAGCAGAACATTTTATCAATTAATTTAGCAGCTTTTGCAACTAACTTAACTATCCTGAGGAAGAAGATCTCTGGTAGGACTTTTTGTATAGGGTTTTAAAGTCACTAAACACCACTACTTAATCGTTACCTAAGTTCAAAGTAAGCTATTAACGAAAAAATTATAAGCAGACGTAGAAGACTTGCAAAATCCAGGAAAGTTATGTCAAAGACTTCAAACAACGACAGCCAGTTTTTCTGGGCCTTTCTCTTTCAAATTATTTTTATCTTTTATAATTAATTTATTTTAAAAATAATTTCTATCTAATTTTCATGTTTCTTTCTCCCTCTTCTCATTTCAAGTTTCTTTGTCTGTGCTCAGTTCCACCTGCTTGCCAGAAGGGCACGCTTAGGCTTGTCTGTTTTACTCTCATGGCTTACTGACTCTTGACTGTATATTGAATGAGATCTGGGCACAAGACAATCTTTTCTACCCTGACCTAATTTCCATGGAAAGGAAAGCATGGTGGGAGCCACTGTGCTCTCCAAGAGTTCAGTCTACAACTCAGAATTTCCTATTTCATCAATGTATGTGACCAGCTAATAAACAGAACAAGCAGAGAAAAATCTCTATATCCTTCCAAGAAAAAAATTTAATTTTTTGAAATTTCATCTTTATTCACTGCTTGTAGCTAGTGCTCAGACCCTTCAGGCTATGTAGCTGTCATATAAATTCATAATTATGCTATACCAAATTTTTATTTGTTTGGGAAAAGTAAATACTGTAGTTTTTTTGAAGGCAACTAGAGAGTCATATTGCTTTGTTATCTGCCCTGGAATGAACAGAATAAGTGCTCATGTGCCTTCTTATTTTCTAATAAAAATATATTTGTTGAAAAATGTTATACTATTTTAATCATGAATTAACTATCCTAATTCAAAACTCATTGTTATTCATAATGGAATGTATGCAGATGTATTGTTTCTGTAATTTTTTCTGAGATCTGAAGGTTTATGTATAAAAAGAACAAAAAATACCCCTCTGTTAAAAATAAATAACCTAAACCTGAGGTTGAAGATTTATTTTTCCTTGAAATCAGTAATAATAACCTGTAAATATGGTACAGGAATCATATATATACAGGAGTCTACTATCCATAATCAGGATAGGTTATGGACGATGATGTCAATTCTTTGAAGAAGTAAGGAATGCATGGAAATCAACTGGCCTTGTCCTTATGGGGGACTTCAGCTTACTGGATGTTAACTGGGAACACAACAGCTGGCACAAACAGGTCCATAAGATTCCTAAAACACCTTTAATATAAATTCAGGGTACAGGTACTAAGGGACTCAACTAGGAAAAATGACCTCCTTGCTTTTTTAATGGAGAGGGTTTTGTGACTGAAGTGGAGATTGGTGGCCTTCTTGGCCACAGTGACCATGAAGTGATCTAGTTTAAAAAATCTGTTGAGAGGAAGAAAAGTGCCAGTAAAACCTCAACTGTGGACACAAGAAGAGCAGACTTGAGGTTTAGGGTTAGGCTTAGGGAACTACTGAGTAAGGTCCCCTGAGATAATGTTTTTGCAGGTGCTGGGGCTCAACAGTGCTGGAGTTAAATATCAACCTCATAGGACTAGGCAACTCCCAAATTTGGAAGTCAGACAGGAAAGGCAGAAGTTTGGCTTGGCTGAGCAGGGATCTTCTTCTGGAAATAAGGCAAAAAACCAGAAGATGTATGCCCAGTGGAAGCAAGGTCAGGTGACACTGGAGGAATACAAAGATGCTGCTTGCTGCTGTAAGGAGAAAGCTCTTGTGGCCAAAGCTCCACTGGACTTGAAGCTGGCCAGAAATGTGGAGGACAATAAAAGGAGTTTTTTCAAATATATTAATGGCAATAGGCAGTATAGAAATATCACTGGCCCATTACAGGATGAGGATGGTGACCTCAATAACAGGGGCATAGATAAGGCAGAGGTATTTAATGCTTTCTTTGCCTCTGTCTTCAACACTAGGCTAATGGGGTCCTAGTTCCCTGAGCTGGAGGACTGTGCCTGTGTGAATCATAAACTCCTAGTCAACCTTGAACTGGTGTAGGATCTACTGCTCCAGCTGAATCCCTGATGGAATTTATATGAAAATATCCTAAGAGCTGATTGATGTCATTGTGAGACCTCCTTCAACGATTTTTGAAAAGTCGTGGGAAGCTGGAGAGATCTCAGTTGACTGGTAGGTGGCAAATGTTGTCCTGATTTTCAAGGAGGGCAAAAAAGATGACCCAGGACACTACAAGTCTGTTGGTTTCACTTCAGTGATTGGTAGTTATGGAGAAGATTATTCTGTGAGGTATTGAAAAATACCTCAGCAACAACACAGTCACTGGTCACAGCCAGCATGGCTTCATGAGAGGAAAGTCCTGCTTATCAAACCTGATTTCCTTTGATGAAAAGGCAACCCACCTAGTTCATCAAGGGAAGCAAGTTGATGTAATCTTTTTGGATTTCATTAAAGCTTTCGATACTGTCTCTCACAGGGTCCTTCTGGACAAAATGTCCAGCACACAGCTGGATAAACACATCACATGGGTGAGCAATTGACTCGCAGGTCGAGCACAGAGTGAATGGGGTAACATTAGACTGGAGACTTGTCACTAGTGGGTTCCACAGGACTCCATCTCAGGCCCTGTGCTCTTCAATATCTTCATAAATGACTTGGACACAGAACTTGAAGGGATACTAAGCAAGTTGGCAGATGATACAAAACTGGGAGGAGCCTCCTTTGGAGGCAGGGACACCCTGTAGAGAGACCTTGACAAATTAGAGGATTGGGCACTCAGCAGCCATATGAAGTTCAAAAAGGGAAAGTGCTGGATTCTGCACCCAGGATGGGGCAAGCAAGGATGTACATAGAGGCTGGGGAATGACATGCTGGAAAGCAGTGCCACGGAAAGGGACCTGGAGGTCCTGGTCAGTGGTAAATTGAATCTGAGTCAGCAGTGCCCTGGCAGCCAGGAGGGACAACTGTGTCCTGGGGCATCAGGCAAAGCATTGCCAGAGGGTCAAGGGAGAGGATTGTCTCGCTCTGTTCTGCACTGGTGTGGCCTCATTTTGAATACTGTGTGCAGTTTTGGGCACAGCAATATAGGAAAGATATTAAGATGTTAGAGATCATTGAAAGGAGGGAAGACTTCAAGAAGCATTTGGACAATGCTCTCAGTCACATGGTGTGACTCTTGGCGTTGTCCTGTGCAGGGCTAAGAGTTGGGTTTTGGCGATCCTTGGGGGACCATCAAAACCCTTCCAGCTCAGGATATTAAATGCTTGTATGTGTACTTAAAGAAAATTACCTCCAGGTTTCAGGGACTGTACTAGCAAGACATTTTGTTTCAGAACTTCATCCTTAGAAACCTTTCTTTTGCTCAGCTGGTTCCTATCAATGACATCCTTAGGGAAATATATCCATTTCCCCTTTTTTTCCTCTTTGAAGCTTTGAGCTTGTTTCTGTATGATTCCAGTTCCAGGTAAGCAGAAAAGTGTTTCAGAAGGAGAAGGAAAATGTTATCGTTTCCTCATAGTATACTTATACATATTGACTTGGGAAATACAATTTTTGTGAATGATCAGGAAACAGTGGCCAGCAGTTAAATGTATTCAAAATGAGTTTTTGTCATTTTTGCCCCTTGCTGAAATAAAGGTGCCTGCAGAAGTAGTCAAGCCAATTTTTGACCAGTCTCAAAGATGAGCAGAAATATCTACAAAAAAAATTGAGCATTTCTTAGAGATGAGTTGGCAAATAAAATCTTAGTTGAAAAGGCTTATCAAGCCTAGTCATTTAATTACTTTAATCCTTCAGAAATTCTTTTAATGAGGCAATTATTGCTATTATAAACTAGGGAAAAGAAATCTGTGTGCAAAGTTGTAGACAAAATAATCAATAATGAAACCTGCATCCTGCCTCTTTTTTTTAATCAGTGTTGAAACTCAGGGGAAAGAATAAAGCAGTATAAGTAACCATATCTCAAATGCACAGCTAAATACGATTATTCCTGGCCAAACTCATGCTGATGTTTTTCTATTTGGATATTTTCTTTATGACTAATTGGACAGCAAATTTAGCATCTTTATGAATTAGATAATTTAGGATGTTTTCTTACTGCTTAGAATCAATAAAAAACACTTTTCTTGTCTTAACTGATTTAATTAAATGCCTCACCATTTAACCTCAAATGCTAAATAAACAAAATGTTTTAGGGGATAACTTCCTATTATTCCGCCATTTTTTATGAATAATGACTTAGTATTTCATATATGACTTCTTAGATTTTTTTTTATCAGCTTCTTTGGAAATTTGACAGTATTTTAAAAAGTTGCATTTGTCAAAGATACTGTATTTGTCCTCAATGAAAAGATGTCATCCAGTTGCTGTCCCATTGCATACAGTTATTACATCCCAAGCACGACTTAATGTCTATTTTTATTAAATTTCACAAGGTTCCTGACAGTCCATTTTTCTAGCCTTTCCAGGTCACTCTGAATAACAGTCATGCCCTCCCATATTGACTACTCCCACAAATTTGGTTTTACCTCCCATTTCTTCACATTCATTGCTATTTTGCACTCCAGTTGACCACTGGCTTTCCTAACTCCAACTGTATAGATTCAAGAAATGTCTACTGCTTCCATTTACTTTATATTTCCTTTCTGTGCATCCAGGCTGGATTTTTGCCATGCTCTCTTGATTTCCTGATGACAGAAAAAGATAGCTTTTCTGGTCTGAGAAGACTTTTTGATGATCAACAACATCCTTGGCTTTTATGTCTCTGATCAGTTCTTCCTGCCCAGCCTTGTTTCCAGATCAGCAAATATCAAAGTGTTTGAAGTCTCTTATTAAGCAGCAGGGCTGACAATTGGGGGACTTCTTTGACGTATCTAAAGAAGGCTTTATCTACTTCTTCTTCTTGATTATGTAGTCTGTATCAGACATTTACCAAAGCAGTAGCAGTGTTGTTCTGTCCTCTAATCCTTATCATTAGCTCTCGACTGGTTCATCACCTATCCCGTGCATTCTTATATACTCCTTAGTGTAAAGTACTAACCATCCTCTTTTTTTTTATCTGTTTTTCCTGAATGCTTGCATAAAAACATCTCTACATTTTAGATCTCTAATCTATCAAATGTGGCTTCCAGCTACCAGTCCAAACAAATATTCCTAGTGTGACCTGCATTCCACATACACAAGGACAATACAAAGGACTACATGGGCCTTTCTGAGGACAACTGAAATAAACATTAAAAGTTTATTGCTTATTTTCTATGTTTTAATAATTATATAAAATTTTCCATTCACTGTGATGGAACCATAGTAGCCTAGACATTGTCTCATACATAGACTTCCACAAATAAAGACCTAAAATAAGGTATCATATTACAGAAAGGAATCCTGTCTGAGATCTCTACAGTGAATGTCTATCCATATCTAAGTTGAACATCCCAATCTTAGCTAAAGGAGGGAAATAGGCAATTTTTCATCTTCTTATTTTAGCTGTCTATATCAGGATGAGATGAATCTTATCAAGATGAGAAATGCATGTGTCCGTTTTGTTTACAAAGTGATCTAACTGGCTGTGTTTAGCTAGCTCAGTTATGTATGGACATATTAAAGATATTTAACTATAAATAAGATTAATTAAACATTTGTGTGTTCACAAACACTTAATTTTGTAACAACTACATAACCTGAGTCTTCGGGAACATTTGACTGTATCTGTGGTTGAAATTGTGATGATTTGTCCCCTTGAGATTTCTGATTCCTTAATCTGGCAGTTTTCAGACTAAATCTCCATTAGCAACGGCATTTTGTCTGAGAAAAGAATGAAGTGTTAAGCACAGTTCTCTGCCTAAAAGCTTAAGTTTCAGTGACAAATAAACTGACTAAGAGAGATTGAGCTATGTCATATAAAATACAATCACCTAAAGGTTCAGTGTTGATGGCGATATCAACAGAGAAAAGTAACTAAACCACCAAAGGCTTTGGATAGAGAATAAATTTAAATGAAAACCATAACTTTCAGAGTTAGTCTGTAACAAAGCAAAGACCTACAAAATGAAAAAAAAATCTAATTAGGAAAACCTGATATTAGTAGGCAAATAAATGTTCTTATTCACAAAGGGTTGCCATAAAGGGTTGCCACCTTAGCACCGGTAAAGCAAACAAAACAAAAGAAAGGTGAATTAGGGTTAAAATCTTTCATCATTAAAGTCTTTCCTCATGGACAAGCTGTCCTGCCATTGTCTAATAATGAAGAGCTGTCCCATCTCTATTTGAAACAGGGGGATTCTAGACATTACTGAGATGTGATCTTCAGGTGCTTCAAACATTAAATATGGTACCTGCAAAGTGTCAATAGCTGCATTGTGAAATAAGACAACAAAAAAAAGCAAACAAAAAAAATCTCACCTCCCTTCCCCCAATTTGTTCTTGTAATGTACAGCCCTATATGCTGATATGAAAAAGGAACTGACTATTCATATCACCTATTTAGTGACAATGCCATCCAATAAGGAGTACAAAGTTAGGCCTGTTGAGCTATTTCCCGATTACAGTTCGTCTCCCTGAGCTTCAAAGCATGTCTATGTGAGCATGGGAGCAAATCTGTGCTTGCTGTATTTTGTAAACTCCCTGAAGAGCTTACATAACTAATTGTGCTCTGAGTGTCTTGGTCTGAAAATACATTTCCTTATAATGTGACGTTATGAAAAGGTTTGTGCAGAAGAAGCAAAGACAGGACCACAAAGTGACTTCAGAGGAATAGTCCTTACTATCTTGTACTATCAAAACCTCATTTGCAAGAAGAATGCTAATGTTTTTTCAGTGTCCAGTACAGCAACAATGTTCAGCTTTGCAGTCAGTGTTTCACTCTCACTGCAGTGGTAGTGCTGTCAGAGTACTACAACTTTATAATGAAGAGTCTTGAAGATTCTGGGGACTCTGTTGTTGGTTTTTATTTTGTTTTCTTGTTGTCATTTTTGTTGTTTGTTTTTTCCATTTCTTCTATTTGAAAATTATTTCATGATTGTAGTATAGGAATAAGAAAAGATAAAAGTTTGCATCCCTAAAAGAGAACACCAAAAAATAGGTGTGGGAGGTTACTTAGCACCGATAAATATTGCCTAAGCCTCTGACATACAAAAACCTTGAAAAACATCATAAAAATATGTTCATCGATTCTCCACTCCTATAAAAAAAGCAGAAAACTGAAGCAAGTGAAAATTGGAAATCCCCTTTGTTTCTCATGCCTGGTTTGCACAGAAAAAGAATATATTTGCACTATGTGGAAGGATACCATGTGTTTTCACTCTATTGAAATCCACATTTCAATCCATTTTTCCTTCTGAAAACATTGTGACTGCAATACTGACAAGGTCAATGTCAGGTTGCATTTTCTGGTGTACTAGTGTCACTCAGGCAAATTAGTTTTGCCTTAGGGTCTAGTCTACTGCCCACCTAGTTTTCTGAAACCTTTTCCTTCCTGAATTAGCATTTCTTTTGTTGACATGGCACATACTGTCTCTTTCTGTCCTTTCCTTGCTATTCCTAATCCTGTGTCGTCTTCTGATTCTCACACAGAAAGAGATCTGCTTTTAATTTTGGGGATTTTTTTCTAAGATAGATACTCAATTCTCCCCCATTTAATTTTTCCATTTAATGCAGTTACCATAACAACACATTTGTGCAATATGGGGCATTGCAATTACAAATTTACAAACAGGAAATTTATGCAAGGTGATTACATGCATATAAACCGATTCCTGGGAATACAGTGGAGACAAGGTGTTTCCTGATCATCTTCTGACTCAACATCATTTAATGGTCAACTGTGAGAAGTTTACCCTCAGCCAGTTTGCAGATGACACTAAGTTGGACCTGAGTGCTGATCTGCTGGAGGGTAGGAAGACTCTGCAGAGAGACAGCCTGGATTGATGGGCTGAGGCCAACAGTATCAAGTTCAGTAAGGCAAAGTGCTGGTCCTACACTTAAGTCACAACCCCATGCATTGCTACAGATTTGGGGAAGAGTGGCTGGAAAGCAGCCTAGTGGAAAAGGAGTTAGGAGTACTGAATAATAGCTGGCTGAACCCAAGAGAGCTGTGTGCCCAGATGTCCAGGAAGGCCAACATTATCCTGTATCAGAAATACTGTGGCTGGCAGGACTTGGAAGGTATTGTTCCTCTGCACTCAACACTGGTTAAGCTGCACCTTGAGTGCTGTGTTCAGTTCTGGGCCACTCACTGCAAGAATGGCATTCAGGTGTTGGAGCAAGTCCAGAGAAGATCAGTGAAGCTGGTGAAAGGTCTGGAGCACAAGTCTTTTGAGGTGTGGCTGAGGCAGATGGGGTTTTTTGTCCTGGAGGAAACAAGGCTCAGGTGTGGATTGGTCTCTTCTCCAAGACAGCAAGTGTTATTTTTGTTATATTTTGTTATATGAAAGTCCTCTTTTTTGCTTAGTTCGATGACACATCGAATTTGAGAGCACATTCTCACGGAGGGCAATAACTGAGTCAGTGACAGAATATTGTGGACTACTACCATGTCATGTTTTCTCTCATCTGAGAGAAAAAAGCATGAAGTGTAAAGCTGAACAGTTAGTTAGGATACCCATTTGAGAAACAAGTTGAGAAGAGTCTGAAGTAAAAGGTCAGAGGGAAGAATAAGGAAGGTAGAACCTGGAGGAACTATCTAAAAAAAAAGTTATTTGGTAAGGGAGCAGAAAATAAAAGGAGTGGGAGAAAAATCAAGTTATATAGATGTTGATAGAAAAATCAAGTTATATAGATGTTGATAGAAAAACGCAAAGTTAAAAACAATAATGGAATTTTTAAAACTTTAATGAGTATGATATTAAATTACATCGAAGAATGCCTTCTTCCAGAAGAATACAGGCTTTGGATAACTATTTGCTGATCAACCATATGTAATGTTGAGGCTTTTGATGTGGGTTTTTCTTTTTCAACCTAGATCAATTTGACTAGCCTCATATGTGTTGTCGTTCTATGCAAATTCAGTTGAAAACATTTTTAGGCCATAAAATGCAATGCATAATGAAGGGAGTTTAATAATGAGAGCCCTTGGTTATGATTTTGTGGATTTTTTTTGAATAAATAATTTCAGTAGGGAAACCATGTATCCAGCTTTCAACATTACAGATAAGGGCAATTGGCTATATTTGCAGGAAAGATTATTATTTTTTTTTTTTTAATATTTGGTGGCAGGTTTCACTTTGGAACCTATGGAAACTGAAAAATGCTGAGATATTGAGATGAGTTTACTGCTTCTGCCTAATGAAATACATTAAGCACAACTATAAATCTCACCATTTACATGGATTAAGTTTCACAATCTTTCTAATGTTCATGTTGTCTCTGGGTCATATCTAGAGCCTCTGAAGCAAAGGAACCCTTGATAATACACAAATTAACCCAGTAGCAGTTTCTGCAGATGGTTCTTGCTGTGGAATTTGGGAAGATGGTGAGACCAAGGATTACGGGAAATGCTGTGACCCAAAAAGCAGAGTGTTTCTATGAGAAGGAATTGAAGAACTGCAGAACAGTTAGGAACAGATCATGAAATTCAGTGCTTTCCCAACCTTGCAGAATTAAGAAATGCTTACATAAAGAAATGGAAAACTACTACTACATCTTTTGATCACTGGAAAATTGGAGGGGGGGGGTATTATTTTTGTTTGTAATGATTTCAAAGTATTCTTATTCATGATATGATAAAATGAATTACAATGAGTATAAATAGATAAAAAATTTAAGTGTGATGGATCTACAGCAATGTGCCTAAACTTTCAGACTGCATTGCACTTCACATACAAGATGACAGTGAAGGGTAGGTAAATTAATCAATTCTGAATGTAAGAAACAATGCATGACTACTTTAGAACACATAGGAGTTTATACCTTTGACTGGTGTTGTACCTATGGGCTATAGTCAGCCATCAGTTATGACCTTTGCTGGTATAATCTGTAAATCCAGATGCTGATGTGCACTGCAAATGTTAGAACATAACAGAGAAGCTAACTTCACTTCTACTTTCTCTTCATTGTTTTTGAAACTCAAGGAAACAGCCATACATAAGTGCCTATTCAATGGGCATGAACTAAAGGAGACATAGCAGTCTGGTTTTCACTCTAGAAACTGACTGACTTCCCAAATGGATTTTATGACAACTGGGACAAAGTAGAATTTGACAGCATAGAAGTGGGGAGGAGTAGACAAAAAGCTTCTGACTTTGTGATTCAACTTGTTTTTGATAAAAAATGACCTTATAAGTTCTACAGTACACTGTTAATCACATGTGTCTGTCTTAATACCTATTTTGAAGGCAACAAAATATTTCTTTCCAAGGAAAAAAAATCAATCAAGTGTGATTAGAATAAAGAAACAACAACAACAAAAGACGTTTATAGTTGAATTGAGAAGAGGAAGATTACCAATTAGTTGACAAACTGCCGTAATGAAATATTTTTAAAATAGGACAAAAACACAGGAAATTAAGAAGTCAAATCAGTCATGTAAGCAGAAAGCATGGTGACAAATGCTAGAAGAAACAAAAGTTGTTCATTAGTTAGAATGTTAAAAATATACTCATCAGTTATTCTAAACTTAAAACGCATAATAGAATAGTTTTCAAAGAGAAAACATCAAGAGAAACCATCCTAAAAAAGAGATTGTTTCTATAACTTTCAGAATAATATTTACTTATATGCTTTTATTGGATTTATTTTTATTTTCCTCATCTAACTCTCCAGTTTTGAGAACTGGAAAAGCTCAAAGGTACATTTTAAAAGCAGACAGTTATGTTTGTTAATTAAATATTCTGTGATAGAATTAATAAATAGCCTGCCTATTTAATATAAGCCATGGACAGATCACTCATGACATAAAAAAAAAAAAAAAAAAAAAAAAGCAAGTTACAAGTCAGAAAATTTTGTGAGATTCAAGTTCTAAAATTTATATTTCTTTAAAAATAAATTTCTGTGTACATAAGTAATTCCTGGCTTCCTTGTTTTCTTGTTTTCTTGCCTTGTCTTGTTTGCTTGCTTTCTTACTGGTTGCCTTTCTTGCTCTCTCCTCTGTATAACTTTTTGTAAGGAAATAAAGGAGTACTTCAGGAAAAAATAATTCAGAAAAAAATCTGGCTCAGCATTCTGTTTTACTAAAGATTGATCTAAAAAAGTATATTTTCTATTTCTTTCCAACATATAGGACCTAGATTTAAATGGCATATTTCAGATATCTAGTTTACTTAGTAAGTAAAATGCAGTAGTGACACTATTCCATCTTCTTAAACCTTATTACAGTAAGGACTGTGAATAATAATTTTCATATTTTGGTGCATAAATCTATATTTTGTCTTATATTAGATGCCTACTTTTTAAAATTTTTTATCTAAATAACTTGACTTGAAGCAGCAGAAGACTTTTCAGAATAAAAGCACCCAGGCTGTGATGGTCAACACTACTCTTATCTTTAATTTAAAGCGGAAAGGTTTAGAATTGAGAATATTTAGGACAATATATTTAGAATGTATTTGTTATTTTCAAATCACCTATTTGATATTTTATATGTCTAATTATGTATTTAACTTGTATTTATGTGTCATATGTATGCACTTTTACCTATATGGAAGTGCAAATATAAAACTAATTTTTGAGAACCGTTGAATTCTAAGGGAGGTAGAATAGTGCTGATCTATATATCCATCTGAATCACATAATGATATTGATTTTGCATACAACTGTAGTACTTTGAAAGATTTTAATGGACTTCCTAAAGTCTGAAGAAACTTAAATACTGGGATGTTTAAAATATTCCTTTGAATAGTGTTAAAGAGGAGAGCTAAGGACACAAAGGACAAATTTGCAGAGCGTATTTAATTTTAAAGCTAAAAATTATATTTTAATAAATAATATATTATACTGAGCATATAATACTGCATGGAATAGTTCCACCATAGTTATATTCAAGGAAATACACCTTTTCAATAACTGTTGAATGAACTGCAGTCCAAGTACATTCAATATTTTTATGTGAGTACTTACAGAACCTTCATCACCACAGCAGCTTGGCATTAATACCTTTATCCTTACAACACCTCTGAAAGGTAAAGGTAAATCTATTTCATTCAAAGAGCTGACTGAAACAGAGGACAAGTAAGTTACCAGACACCACAGTGGACGCTGGTAGCTAAACTCCCATGTTTACTAGTCTTCTCAGTCACAGCCTCATGCCTTAATAATGTCATTTTTCACCTGCTTCTGAAAATACCCTTTCACATGCTGCAGAGACGTAGATTAGCAGTGCTTTTAGAAATCAAGTTGCAAAATTTATCATATTTTTGAAAGTAGTGTACCATCCTTTCTCATATATATATTCACTTATTGAAATTGTAAACATTTAATGAGGAAAAGACTGGTTAAAAGAATTTTACATTTCAAAAGCTTTTTCAGTGAAAGTTTTAAATTATTGAAGCACCAAATTTTAATGTCTTGCAAATGGGAAAAGAAAATTGTCCATTTTAAGAAAACCACCTTTTAAAATATTTGTTATAATTAACAAGTAAAAAAAAAACAAAACAGAAAAATTAAAATATTTTCAAAACATTACATGAAACCATTTGCCTAATTCTATCTTTTCTAAAGAGAGAAGCACCACTTATAATATTCAATGTTCTTATAATTTTAATGGGAACCCTAAGTGGGTTCCCTGTGGAACAGAAAAACTATTCTCTATTAAACTTCATATAAAATTTTAAATTCCCCGCCCTGCCTATTCCCCTTGGCCCATTTCTCACTCTGTCCACTCCATCACCAAGAAAATCATATATTTGAAGCAAAGTAGTCTGCAGTGCCTACCCTTCCCTTGCCCCAGATTATTGAGTGGCTATTGATGATAAATAAGCCCAGAAAGATATATGCTTAGGAACACGGTAAATGCTGCAAACAAATAAGCTACTACTTGATATATATTTCTCTACTGAACTATATTTAATTTATATGTGCTTTCATGTATAACTGAAATTGCTTATTTCCTTTCCTTCCTACTAGACTGTAACATTTTCTCTACTGATGCAAGGTAGGCACTGACTTATGTAAGTGCGACTACATCACTGAATAGCTGGAGAAATCAGGATAAGGATCTAAGGTACTTCTCCAGAGATGTCAAAATGTCCTGAAGATCTACTAGTTGTGATGGAGTTCCTCACATATGGTTCAAAATGCTAAAGTTCCATGTATTCAAGGAAATTAAAAAGAAAAGACAATTATTGCAGAGTTGTCAGCATGGGTTTCTACAAATTTTCAAGACCAATATTGATTATAAAACTACAGGGAAGCAAAACAAGACACTTGGAAATGAAGAGTCATTGCAGAAAAAAGTTTTCCAAACTTATTTTTTGGTTCCCTACTCTATATATTCCTTACGCTAATAGATGTGGAAAAATATTTTTTCTTAAATTAACCATATTAAATAATGTACCAGCTTCTCTATTTATGTTCCTTACCTTAAAGAAATCATAATAATGAAGTGAAGGTCCAACAGGAAGAAATATTTTACTAAGAAAAGACTAAAGTGCTGTGAAATCTATTTTTCCTATTACTTTTCTGAGAGAAGAAATGATATTCAGAAAACAAGCAAAACCTTACAATAAATATGTTTCACCAACACTTTTAATCTAAACATTGTCTTACTTCAATGAGATTTTAAAGACATGACACTTTTTAAAGTGATTCTTTGTATCGATCTTTGTAATGGACCTAATTTGAAAGATTATTCTTATTGCTGTAAAAAGAGAACACATATTTCGTGTTGTATGTAGGCAAAATTGCTTAACCAGATATTCAAGCATAGGGTCTTGAAACTTGGTGCATACAAAAAGATTGTTCTATCCTAATGAAATCTGAGAAAGTAATAGTATTTAATCAGTCTCTAGAATTGAGCAAAATTTGGTTATTGATCCTACGGATATATCAGACCATATAGTTGGAAAAGTATGAAACAAAGCTGTAGATGGCTCTACCATGCTAAAGGTCTGGATCCTTTTTGACACTCAAGGTAGCATATACCTTCTTTAACTGTTGTGACATATTATAGTTACTGTTGCAGTGGTACAGGTATGGAACTGTACTCTTTTTAGGGTGTGGATGAAGTCCAAAGTAACAAAAAACTCATGTTATAGCTTATTTTGTTCTATTACATGTGGACGTTTCCAGTGTATTTTCAGTATTAGCAAGAAAGGAGTCAACTTCGAGCCTGAGGTATGCATACTCTAGACTGTATTTTACAAATTTTTATCTTAATGTTACTTGCTTTCTTACATGATCCATTTAAAGACTAATTGCAGTATATGTACTGATATATATAGAGAAAACAATTTTGCAGTAAGAGTTTAACAGCTTGAAGCGTCAACACCACACAGAATCAAGATACTATGGAAAAGGGAACATTCAAAGTAGATATATTCAGAGCAGGCCGGATCTCCATTAATTTTTTTGTTGTGGTGGTGGGTTTTGTTTGTTTCTTTGTTTTTTGGGTTTTTGCTTGGTTGGTTGTTGTTTTGTTTTGTTTTTTGTTTCTGGTTTTTTGTTTCTTGTTCTCTGATGTAGAGAAAAAAATTTTTCCTTATTAACAAGAACAGGGCTAATTTTATAATTAAGGCATGCACATAAAATTACTAACTCTGCACAAGCACATTGCTGTTGAACTGTGCAACTGCAGCATGTGTAGTCAAACACGAGGTCTCTTGAAAGCAGTCAGCTTAGGCACTAATAGCAGTAAACAAGAATAGCTGCCTTACCTTCTTAATTTCCTTGAACAAGTGTAACTTCTGCAGCTTAGGACTATAACGCATCAGACATTATCTTCTGAATACTTATCCAGTATTTCATAGTGCACTCACTATGTATGTTGTCATGGGTAGACTGCCAGAAGTCTCAGAATTAGGTAGCTTAGCTTTTTCCCCTTATGTTTACATGAACTTTGGTTGCACTTTTGAAGTAAAAAAAAAAAACAATAAAACACCTTCTATCCTTAAATAGTACCAACCTTTCATTGAAGTAGAGCTGCAACAATTTTAAGATTAGATGCTGTGAAATCTTGGTGCCACATAATGAGTTTTTGCAAATGCAAGTAGTTTTCATAACAGTTGGGGAATAAACACCAAATCCTACATATCGAGGTCCACTATGTTTTGCATAGTAAATACAGACATTTATGCATTCCTATGCCATACAATGCAGTATTATGTGAGCAATGTCCAAACAGCCTGGTATTTATAAAAAGAACTATGCAGTATCAGATACACACTTGGGTCTTGGCATCAGAGCAGCCTCCTAACAGGATTATTTGGCTCTGGCACAGCAAAATGTTGGCACAACAGCACTGCTTCTAATTCCAGCTCCAGCTTGTGCAGGGGTAGCTTTAATGTCTCTCTCTGGGACTGAGTGATGCAGCATAGATCTGTATAGCTTATGAACCCAGAGTAACAGTTTTGCTATTATACTACACCCAATTATAACATTTATTTATACATAGTGAAATTATTTATTATGTGGTGTCTAATAATGCGCTTCCATCAGAAACCTTTGAGAAAGGGCGTTTCACCTAAACATCAACCTCACTGGAAAGATTCAACAGAATAAATCAACACGTATTTTTCTAGGAGTAGTTTAAATGAAGATGAGTTGATTTCACATTTACTTAAAAAATGAAAGAATGGTATTTTTTGTAATCTGTGGCTGTACCTGTAAACAGGTCTTTTGCTTATTATTTGGGGTGGAAATTAATTAAAAGTTATCAACCTTCCCCCCCCCCCGCCCCCAAACAGCTGGAATAATAGCACATTTTAGGGAAAAACAAACAAACAAACAAACAAACCAACCCGAACCTAAGTAAAACCACATGGAGATTATTTTACTGCAGTGATAAAGAATACACCAGCCAAGGCTATATATTGTGAATAAAAATATAGACATATAACAAGATATCTTAAAGCTGTCTGTGTATTCAATAGCATAAGATAACATGTCAGATAGCTAACTACTCTTTAACAACATCCAGATGCATCTTTTTATGATCTTTAGGGTTGCTGATACATGAGCATGCTGGTTTTAACACTATTAGGGGCCTAAACTCTAAATAAGCCATGCCTTTTTCCCCACCCCTTCCGGTAATGGAGGGAAAAAAAAGGAGAGATTATGGATTGAAATAACAATTTACTAAAGGCATAAACAATGGAATGAGATACACTCAATAATAACAACAGTATTAATAGCAAAGCTATACAAAAGAGAAAGGGTTTTACCCACAAAAGGGTATTCACCACCAGGAACAAAAAATCTCATGTTGGTGGATGCTTCTGGTAAATCACACCCAGGTGGTCTCCAGATAAAGGCAATATGGTGACCATTCCAGCACCCTGTGCCACGTGGTATTCAGGAACAAAGGCAATAGGGCAGGGGGAGCTCCCATGGCTGACGTTTCAAATTCCCCATCCTGAGACAATGGAAAGCAATGACAGACAAGCCAAAGAGAGCTAGATTGTCTGCATCATGCTGGCCGTTTTCTCATACCACTGTGCTTGGCTGTGTTGGCAGTATTTGGCTCGGCTTGACTCCTTGCGCCTCAGTTCACTGCCACTTTTTTCCCTACTACTGTTCCCAATCCACAGATCCTCTGTTCCTGCTGCAGCTACTTCAGCTCTGGTGGTGCCGGGGCCACACGCTCCTCTGAGCTCAGGTGCACCACTGTCACTGTTCTCAGAGCAGGCTGCGCACCCCGACAGGCTCAGGCTTGTTACTACTTTTCTTGGAGTGGCATCTCAGTCTCGTTGCTGCTGCCCCTCTGCACCATGTCTTGGGAGCCCCATCTTGAAGGAACAAATAGGGAATCAGTGGTGGCAGAGCAGAGGTGCTAGCAGAGAGGCTGGGTCTGCAGGGGCTCATCCCAATACCTTCACACTGGAGGTTGCCAGGAAGGATGGCATACTTACCATTCCAGACCCCAGCTTTTCCTGTCAAAACCACCCTCCCAGTGATGACATGGGTGGTGGAATGAACAAATGGCAGGAATTTCTTCCATTACAGGAATGAAGGAATTGTTAATTCCTTCCATAGCAGGAATGAACAAATTGGTGACACCCACACAGTGCTAAAACTCCACCCCCTTTCTTTGTGACCAGGACAGTGAGCATAGATGAATAAGCTATATCACATTTACTATATAGTTGGTTTTGCCTATAGTTTCCTGTATTTGTAATTAGATATAGAAGGTAGTTAATATGCTATTGATTCAGACTTTTGCTAACTTCATGTTATTATAGTAGCTGCATGAAAAAAGTCAGACCTTGACTGGACCTTCATCTACAACTTGCAATTCATTCCTGGTTATCTTATTGACTGGCCGTTATGTTTGGATCAATCATCATAAACCTGACTAAATGGCATCATACCCAATTTACAAAGCTAAATGTAAAGTATTCCAAATTTGTCCTAGCTCTCAGTGTTGGACAGAAGAACAGAACTGAGGTATTCATCTCTGTTCTCAATCACTGAGTTCCATTAAGGTCTAGTAGTTACACCACTTCTCAGGATTTGCAGCTGATGAAATGAAGTCTTCTAATATTCTAAGATTTCTGGCAATTCTTGATAAAAATGAGACACAAGCCTTGCTATAATCACTAGCCTCTAAAGCAACTCCTTTGTAGTTCCAAATGTTCATCAACAAATAAATACCAATGTAACTGAGTGACAGAGTCATTATATGTGGGGCAGAATTTGGAAGTGTATATTTTACATGTACAACCAAACCTACCTGAACCAATAGTTCTTCTTATCCTTTGCCGGTTTTGGAGGAAGCAGACTGATTTTACAATGCAATGTGCACTTAGTGCTGATAAAAACTAGGACCTGTATGACCGCTGTTAATAATTTGTTAAATTCTTATCTCAGAGGGAGGCAGATCAAAAATTTTTTTATAATTAAAGAAATTCCAGTGGCTGAGGTGTCCACTTTATTTTATTCTGAATATGAAGTTGTGCCTTCATTATTATATCTTCAGCTCTTCACTCTCGACAAAGTCATGTCCTCTCCTGGTGACAATTTTGCAATTCTTCAGTACCAACAGTATTTTCTATTTATCAACAGAAAACTCTAGTCATTTTCTGAAAGGAGGATTTATGCTTGTGCAAAGAAATTTGTAAAATACAGGTCTTGACACATTTAACTTTAATACATGTTTTTGAATGCCATTTAAATCCACAAAAGGAACCATATTTCTTTGTAATCTTTGTTTCTTTACTTGCTTTGTTGATTTTTGAATCTTTTAATTTTGTGATTTGTAGCAGACAGTAAAGACTGTAGAAAAAAACAAACCAAAACAATTCCTCCCCAAAAAACATGCAATAGATTTATTAAAGGAGGGAATAGCAAATCGAACTAATAGTAATGGACTTGAATGAAAGCCCTGCAATTTTCACATCTACCCTTTTTCCTATTCCCCATTCTTTTTATTTTTACTGAGACTCTAATAATCTCAGGGCATAGGAAGTCTAACCAGTTTGTAAAAGTGGGCTTGTATGTTTATGTCACTCAGACTATTACTGGCATTTAGTATCCAGTATATACATATTCAAATGTTTTTCACATAAAAAGAATTTAATTCACTTATGTTCGTAAAAAATATGCTTTTTTTCCTGTTTTGATTGTGTTGCATGTGTTATGAATTTACTAGCAGTAGGACTGTGACATGAGGAAGCACCTGTTCTACTGTGGAATGATACCGTGATAATTTAATATAAATAATCCTCCCAGTGTTAAGAATCCAAACAAATCAAAAGTGTTGCTATGCTGAAGGCCTATCAACCAGCACTCTTTAACCTTTGTTAAATGTCTCATGTTTACTATGCATCAGCTTTAAAGATCTATATAAATGAATTAATTCACCTTTATCCCCTTGAGAAACACTATTGATTTTTATGAAAATGAATTAAACATTCACTATCAATTAAGCTTTATGTTTGATTTTTTAGAAGAGCTATCTTCTCACTAAATGAGAAATTTACCTGCCAGCAAACACAATAGACTGTTGTGCTGTCCACATATTGGCATACATATTGGATAAACAAAACTCAATTACACTCCTGCTTATACTGCATCAAGATTGCACATTATATGCAGACCTCTTTTTTTCAAGAAGCAATGCCCAGCTAAATTGCATCATTTATCCTAGGCTTCTTTATTGCTTAAACATGTAGAAAATTAAGTTATTGAGAAGCTTGGTCCTGTGAAAAAAATAATAAAACAAGAAAAAACCCCTCATTTTGGCTAGATGTAGTTTACATTTTATTTTTGCCCACTGACTACATCAGTTTTGTTTTGGTTTTGTTTGTTTTTTTTTTTAAATTTTCTGTGATCATAAGTGACTTCTTTGGACTTTGTATTATGAATTTTTTTTTCCTGGAGTTGCCTTGGCATCAGTTCTGAAGAGCTCTTTGGGACAATCTTGAGCAGTTCTTCCTATTTTTTCTCTCCTTTGATTTATACCATTAAATTTGATCCTAGATGTCTCTTTTGCTTGTTATTCTGTTTGAAGTAGTAGTGTGTAGAAGTCTGGATGCAAACCAAAAAAAGTTTTCCTTTTGAGAACAGATGATTAATACAAAACACTGACTGGAAAAAGACAACAATTTTTCAGAGCAGTAAATATATCAGATACATTTCACAGCTCTCACTGTAGATAATGTGGTAGTGCAAATTCAAGGAGTGACACATGCAAAGAAGAGTTGAAATAAATCTTTTGGGATGAGCATGTACTGAAAACATACACCATTGTAAAACTGTTAGCTATTTTTTACACCATTGCAAAAAGTTACCTAGGTTGTTTTCTGACCAACTAATTTTTACAAGTTAATCTTTTGGTAAATAACTTATAGAATTTGCTTTATAACTTTGACTTGTCTCGAAGAACCATATTCTTCAATCTATTAGCAGCATTTAATTTCTTTTTGTATGTTACTTTACCTATAATTTATGTACTGTGTTTACTGTTCATTTAAACATTTCCATTAATTTAAAAAACAACAGAATTTGTAGGTTTCACATCTTATTTATAACTTTTAAATATTTAGAGACATATCTGTGTAGAAATATTTTACTTGTATTCTTGGGGGGGTTTTCTGTTCATTTAAAAGTATCTGATGCTTGTTAAAGCAAAGGTGAAGAGACACTATGCCATAACAACACAAGTAGAGAGGCTGATAACAGACATTTCCCTTCCTCCTTTATTTCCAATTACTGAAAAAAAATTCTTTAACAAAACCAGTCTTCTCCTTATTTGTGTACATGTCCAGTGTCACAGAGGTGCAATCACTGACTTCAGGCTTAAAGCTTTTTGTTGTCTTTCACGGTACTTCAGTAATACCTGACTATACACTTTTATAACAGTATCAAGAATCTTCTGCATGTTGAAGAAGAAAAGCTAATGAATGTTTGGCTTCTGGAAGATCTTTGTCTGAATTATGAAGTTCAGGTACTTATTTTTTTCCATTTAGTACTTAAGTTATTTGAAATGTAATCTGGGCGATTTTATTTCCACAGTTAGTTCTTTCTGCCTTAGGAGTGTGCTCCATTCATCTTTTAATCTACAGGTTCTGGCTGTAGTCATGAATCAGAAACAATTAATCATTAGCTTTGCTGAGAATTCAAGCACATCAGCTCAAGAAGACATAGCAAAGATTCCTGCATGTTTATGTATATTCTAAGATTATTTCAATTTCTTGGCATTTTGTTCATCTGAGTCTCTTGGGGACAACTCTGCATGAACCTAACTACAATTAGAAAAAATGTTAAGTTGCTTACTTTTACTTTTTTTTTTTTTTCCACAGC
Source organism: Pyrocephalus nanus (assembly GCA_038380795.1). Taxonomy (NCBI): domain Eukaryota; kingdom Metazoa; phylum Chordata; class Aves; order Passeriformes; family Tyrannidae; genus Pyrocephalus; species Pyrocephalus nanus. Next base: position 57,182,252 of record CM076259.1, on the reverse strand, counting down.
AATGCATAGACAAAACATGATTGTAAATATGCAAATTTTAACTGCAAGATATTCTTTGGCCTAGTAAAATTTAAAATAGCAAGTTACTCAAACACACAAGTTTTAAGATGTTTAGAGCTATGATCACTAGTTTATAGCTTTATAAACTGAGTTGCAGTGCTCTTCCTAGCAAAAGTAAGATCCATACATATGAGAAAATTATAAAATGCTTTATTTTACTGGATAACAACTTAAAGAAGACAAACCTTTGCAAAAGTATTTTTGGAGTTGAGCTCCCTTCCTGCATGCATGCCACCCTTCCCTCTAGAATTGATTCAAAATCATTAGCTTCGTATTCCCTTATTCTTTGTGATTTTATATGACTGGAGAAGTGGGGGGGAAAAAGCTAAACAAATCAAACATGCACGTCACTTCTGAATCTTTAAAAAATGATCCTATAAAGCTTGTACTTTTTTCTCTAGCATCATTCAAAGAAGATTTTGGCAAAAAGAGAGGACATAGAAATGTGGAGACCGTTCACTGTCTGGAAATAAGTTTCCCTAAAAGAGAAGTCTAGCTTTTTGCTAAACCTCTGTAACATTCATTTTATGTAACTGCAGAAATCAGTTTCCAGATGGATGTGGTTGGAATTGGTAAGGTAGAATACGAAGAAAGAGGACTGATGATCCCAGAGAAAGTACTGGCTGTGATTTTTGTTTTTCTTTTAGTTCTTGGAATATCTTTTAGGTACTGAGGAGGTGCAAAGTACTGTATTTTTCTTAGTCATACTTTATATTTTCCTTATTCCCCAATCCACTGAAACAGCAAAACCAATTTTTATATAATTCTTTTTTCACATTCAGGCAAATAGAATATTAATCAGTCTTCATGTTTTGTCATTTATCCACACAATTTTATTCCTTCTGTTTTCAACTGACCTATTAAAAGTGCTTCTTCTGCCAAAAGATGTGTTAGTTTCCAGTGGTTCCACTATTTCAAATTTCACGTAAGTTTTTGAGGAAATTCAAGTCACGTATCTCTAACAAAAGAATGCAAGGTATTTTGTTGAAATCCGATAGAGTTGGTCCAAATATTATCTGCGCATTTGGTCCCTTACATAAAAAATCTCTGTCAGAATAACCACCTCATAGAGTAGTATTAATTTACAATAAGATGTTAATGAGTCTAATACAAGAATTAGAAAGCATGAAGGGATATGTGTAAATTAATCTCTATTTAAGCTGTTGTTCAAACGTATCATACAGGGCAGTGTGAATAAAATATTTTCCTGAATGAAGAAGAGTATGCAAAAGTGAACAAGTCTGATAAAAAACTTTCAAAAAAAATTAAGTAAACAATTCTTTCTTATACCTACCTGTTGGATCTAACTAAATGCCTTCATAGTATTCAGTTATGTGGTTTGCCTGAAATTCATATTTTTCAATGAATGTGTCCCTTATAGTAATTTTCTTGCTATTTAAACTCTAAAGCAGTCTTGGCCATTTATATATAACATTTTAATTACACAGTATTTAAAAAAAAACCAGCTTTGTGAAGGTTAAATGCTCTTTGGGTCTAAAATAGAGCAATTTTATTGGTGATTTTATTGGTCAGGATGGTGAAGGGCTTTGAGGGGAAGCTATATGAGGAGCAGCTGAGGTCACTTGGTCTGCTCAGCCTGGACAAGAGGAAACTGAGGGGAGACCTCATCACAGTCTACAACTTCCCTGTGAGGGGAAGAGAAGGAGCAGGCACTGATCTGTTCTCTGTGGTGACCAGTGACAGAACTGAAGTGACCAGAAATGGTCTGAAGCTGTGTCAGAGAAGGTTGTTGACTTGCCCATCCCATCAGTGACTCCTGTCTCTTACTGTTTCTGCAGATTAGTAGAGCAGTAATAATACTAACTTCTCCTCCTACTCCAGTTACTTTGCATGAGATGAAGGGGAAGAATTACAGTATGAAGTAGAGAGGTCAGAGCAATAAGCCTCATGGTAATCTGCTTACTTTTAGCCTTTCACTCCGTAGATAGAAAACTTAAAATATGTTGTAGCTTCATGTGAAAAAGTTTGTAAATCCCTATACTGGAAAAGAGTCACATAAATGGCAGTTTGTCAGCAAATATGTAACACCGTGTTTCTGACTGAGAATGTCTGGATTTTGATCATTATGTATTGCTTTTTTATTATCTTAAGATGTGTGCGGCTTATGTTAATAATCTTATTACATGACATTCTGTATAGAATACTAGACCTGATCCTCCATTCTATTTGAAGAGTTTAAGGTGACAAGTCTTATTGAGGTTGGATCATATGAGCTCCTGAGTTCCCTTCAGACTTACATTATCCTCTGATTTGTAATCAGTGCTTAAAAGAAGGAGAAAAAAATAGTAGAAATAGCACTTTTTTTTTAAATTCACATAAACTTTTCAAATCATTAGGTTGATTACCAGAGCAAAAACTAGTACAACCAAAACAAAAATTGAATATATTTTTTTTGCTACTTGCATTCAAAGTCAAGTCTCTCTTCAGTTGTATGTTGATCAAATTGTCACTGTGTCTCAGAATGACTTTTTGAATAACAGTTTGAAAACAGTGTGAAGCTGTAACTTATTCTTCATAAAATTCAACACTGTGCTTTTCTCAAATTTACTCTTAAAGAAAAATTTCCACCCACAGTTAATTGTTTTTCTCATGTGTTTGGGAACCGACTCATTGGGAACCACTTTTTTACAGCTGTAATTATGATGGGAACTGTTAGACCAATCAAAATTGCAAAATATTGTGCTCTTCTCTGTTTCTGTAAAGGCAAAAAACTAAAACCTGGCAATGTGTGATAAACACTTTGATAAGAAATTGAGGTAGCAATTCATTATAACAAGTATTTTCAGGACAAAAAACCTTTTAATTTTGAATCATAGAATATTAACCTTAATTAGTGACCCAACTGAACAAGCCAAGCTGAATAAAAACAAACTAAAGTTAGTAACAGGCTAACAGCTTGACTATTTCCTTGGGCAACATGTGGCTAACAGATGATGTAATGTTCAGTGGCAGACAAATTCTGATCCTCTTTGCCACTTTTAAATTCTATAAACTAAGAAAAAAAAAAAATTCATCTGTATCATCAACAGCAGAATCACTCAAATACAGAAGATATTTCTAATTTAAAAGAAGGGACAATGAGAAATGACTGTGATTCAATATTCTTAACCTGATACTAATGATATACAGGTGGTAATGTAGATAATAGTAATTGAAGATTTCATTACTTAATTGTTTATTATCACCTCTCCTTATTTTGGATCAGACACTCCTCCTTTATCTTATACCCTCTTGGAAAATAAATCAATTATTCTTCCACAATTATCTCATAAAATTCCATATGTTCATTCATTTTCTTCAGTAGAAATTAGAAAATCTATTTACTTCTACCTATGTATTTGTTCTGAGAACATCTGAATTTGCAGATCAGAAGAACAGTACCAAATGAGCAACTTCAGCTTTCTTCATGCAATTGTTTGATCTGCTCCCTTCTGATGTTTTTCCGCTTATGCCTGATGATATTCTTCCTTCTGAGGCCTCTGTATACTGAGAAAAATTCCTCTTACTCAAAGTTTGGTATTTCAAGTGAATGCAGCTATCACAATGCTCTTTGACTTTTTGTCTCCAGTACTTCAACACACAGCTGTCTTTTCATGGTAGGTAAACTCAGAAGTGGGAAAGAAATTCAGTGTTTTGGGGTTGTTTGTTTTTGTTTTGGGGATTTTTTCTTTGTTGTGGGGTTTTTTATTTGTTTGTTTTGTGGGGTTTTGTGGTTGGTTTGTTTGTTTGTGATAAGTACTGTCTATTTCACAGAAGTGGTTTAAGGGCGGGGTTTGTTCTGCAAAGAACTTCTATGCACAGTAGAGTTAATGAAGTCTGGTTTTATACACATCTATGTTCACTTCCATCTTCCACTGTAAATATCTCTCAGTCTTTCACATATGTTATTTTCAACAATAAAATGTGGCATGTTTGTGTCATGTCTATAATAGCGTGCATGCCTGCTGGTTATCTGGGCTCTGCCCAATGGATTGCCTTGTAGCTTAGCTCTGCTAGTTTCTTCCAGTATAGATACATAAGGAATAAGATTCCTACTGCATTTTTTTACTGATATTTTTCTTACTGTTAAATTTGGTAGTTACTAATCAGTAGTTTAAAATACTTATGTAAAGACATAGAGAATTTTGAGTTTGCATGTCTGTGTATATCTGAAGGAAAAAAGAGGGTTGAACAGGTGGACAAAATATAACTAGAGGAACACACAGAGTATGATAAGGGATTTTTATTTTATTTGAAAATTGATGGGAAGAAATTTTAGTACTTATAGAAATATAGCTCTACTTCAGGAAATTCCTGCATCTGTTCTTAATATACTTGGTGTGTATCATCCATTTATGTATAAATTTCATAGGAGGCTTAGGGTCTTAATGATTTATACTTACTTCTACTTTTAGACTGTTGATAATAAGTTTTACAGAGCTAACATATTTTTTAAATGCTACTGGATCTTTAACTTAATCATTTACTTACAGAAGAGCAGAAATTTGTTGGCAAGTTATCTAGATGCCCAACTCTCCTTAAAGTCAAAGAAGTTAGGTATTAAACCATCTGTTTCTTCAATCATATATATCTCAGAAAACTTCACAGAAGTGCCCAGGTTACTCAAATATAGACGTCTTTAGAAGTTGAGTCAACAGGCATCAACAAAATTTTTAAAGTTAAGAGAATGGGTAGAGAATCATTCAGAATCAGAAATTTCCTTTCTGATTAGTGATGCCTCTGAATTTTTTTGGATTTTTTTAGCTTATTTAGACTTTACGCAAGGTAGGCCTTTATTCTATTTAAGAACATCTGCACCCTGACTTGAACAACAAGATAAACCATAGGCAAAGCAATCTTCAAATCCTTAACCTTGGAGGAGCTCTAAAAGACTGTATGTGCTGTGACAAAAATAAAGATGAGGAAGAAGGACTCTTAGAGAGCCATGACTCAATTTCCAGAGGGGCGTGCTGGAGGCAGAACTGGGGAGGATCTGGGTAGTGAATAGATCTGGGATTGGGTGGACAATAACACAAATTGTGGAACCCCTGGACACAAGACACTCATGTCCGTACTCCCTGTGGTTGAAGACCTTCATTAAAGAACATGTTCTCTTATCTCTACTGGTAATTGCCTGGTGAGTCTTTTTTTTGGCTCCCATGATTCTTTAAGGCATCATTAGGTTCCATGACTATAGTTTTTACATAAAAATAGAAACGAAATAACAATGTAACCCCATCTAAAAAAATTATTATTTTTAATATTCAAGTTAGTGACTTATGAAATGTCAATGGAAATTTTATTGAGCTATGGCTAAAGTGGATTTTAAATGAGTAGAAATTTATCAAGTGAAATTAGATGTCTCTTCTTTAAAAATATGTATTTTTGCTTCAGGAGGGACTGATTAAGAGTACAATTACAGTTTTTATTACACAATAGAATAAAATCAGTTACTGTGGTAATTTTTCTTTCTTCATAGAGAATGCATTAGTCCTACATTCCCCATAACAGACTAAAATAAAAGGAAATCACATCTTTCAGAGACTATACTAGAGTGGCAGAGCAAGACTAGTAGACTGTGCTTTGGCCTCAATTTATTTTATAAATATATCTATACATTTGAACTTCATTTTTCAAAGAGGATGGAAAGTTACATCTGGTTTCCTGAGAATTAGGGCTTAAAAATGTTTTCTCTTAAATAGTGCTCCATGGAAGCCCAGCCCCCTTCTTTCAGGCCATGCAATTCTCATGCATTTTTGCATCTTTAAATAAATAAATTTTCTTATACTTTTCATCTTGTAATTGAATTTCTAATAGTTTTTGAAAATGCAACTGAATGTAGATTTAACTGAAAGTCAAGTATTTACTATTCAGGCATTCCAGTAGTTAATGACAGTTACAATCAGTCAGTGCTGGAGCTACTGGCAGATTCACAAATAATCCCCTTAGGTTTTTTTTCCCAATATCCAACCAAATTTTATGAACCTCAAAAGTTTTTAGTTGCTTCCAAGATTTTGATTTTAATGATATTCAAGCATCTTCTTTGTGAAGAACAAAATTTTTTAAAGTCATTTGCTGATACTTGATTTATTCAAAAGATTTTATCAACTCTTCACCTAAAGATCTCTGTTGTTAATAAGGAGGGAGAGACAAGCCTTTCAGAAAAAGCCTTAAATCCCATAGTTTGGAATTCTGTTCTGAGTGACTCTGTAGAGGTTAAGTGTAAAGTAAACACACTTAAAGTAAAAGTTTGGTTTAAATGGAGTAACCTCAGTGCCTTAGTGAAAGAAACCTATCTTTTTTTTCCTCACTTATTGGCTAGATTTGCACCAAAGTAAGACATCCACAAATGCTAGGAATGTGGATCTACCTAAACAAGCCAAGAATATGAGAGCAAACCTTTTAGGTTTGGCCATTAGGACTGGCCAGTGTTGTATGCACCTAGTATCACAGGAGGCAGTGAAGTCTGTGCACATGCAATTTAATCCTCACGGTTCTCCTGTTTGTCTATTCTTATAATAAAATGTAGTTTTCTATAATTAAAGATTGCAGTTTGCAGTCCTGAATTGTCCCTTTGTTTTATAGACAAACATTTTCTCACAAAATACATGTTGCAGTTATATTGGAATATTGAACAGGGCCTGAATTTGTTCCTGAAACTAGAACTGGTTATCCATATTGTGAATTCGTTAGAATTGTATTTTGGCACAGTTTTGACACAGGCCAGCCAGAACAGTCCCATATAATCTAATGGAAGAGTTAGAAGACACTTTTCGAATGTACTGTTTTTATGCAACCACAGTGCAAAAATATATGTTGATTCAGCATTCCATATGAGATGAGCTCTGCACCAGAAAATGGTCCTGGACATGTTTGACTCACTACTCCTAGCATGTTATGTCACAGTGTCATAACATTGACAGAGTATGTGTCATATTAGGGGATGGCTACAGAGAAGATGAAGACTCCCTTTTCACAAGGAGTCACATGGAAAAGAGTAGGGGCAATGGGTACAAGTTACTCCCGGGAGATTCAGATTAGACATAAGAGGAAAATTTTTCTCAATGAGAACAAACAACCATTGGAATAATCTCCCCATGGAAGTGATAGTTTCCTGAACATTGAACTCTTTTAGGATTCAGCTGGACAGGGTGCTGGGCCATCTTGTTTAGGCTGTGTTTATGCCAAAATAATCGTTGAGCTTCCCTTCCAACCTGGTATTCTATGATTCTATGATACTGTTAGTCATAAAATATTCTATACCTTACATACTATCAGTTTATATGATAAATAGCTAATCACAGTAAACACAAAGACAAAAGAGGATCAGAGGAACAATAAAGGGTAGAGGAACAAAAGGAATATTGCAATATTCCAATTGGAATATTTTCTATGGCTATCAAAGGATAAGACTTAGACCATGGTTCTTACAGTGAATCTCACCAGTGTAAAACTGGAGAAATGGAAGAGGAAGCCCAGCATGAGCTGAGGGCAAACAAGTACGGGAAGTTGGAGGCAAAAAGATGAACCCAAGGGTAAATGGTCTGGGACACACATTGGTACAGCACTGGGACACACTAGTTTGTGAGGCTGGATGGCATCCACCCAAGGGCACTGAAGGAGCTGGCTGAAGAGCTCGCCAAGCCACTCTCCATCATTTATCAGCAGTCCTGGATAACAGCCAGTTCACAACTCACTGGAAATTAGTAAATTCACCTACAAGAAAGACCAGGAGGATCCAGGGAACTACAGGCCTGTCAGCCTGACCTCAGTGCCAGGGTAGGTCATGGAACAGATCATCTTAAGCGCCTTCATGCAGCATATGCTGAACAACCAGGGGATCAGGCCCAGCCAGTAAGGGTTTACGACTGGCAGGTTCTGTCTGACTAACCTGATCTTCTTCTATGGCAGTGTGACTCAGTGATGGGGGAAAGACTGTGGTTGCTGTCCACCTGGACGTAAGTATCATCTAGTACACTGATGTGACACAATATGATTTAATTTATTAGACAGCGGCAAGTTAGAAGAAAACCTAGTTTGAATTAGATACTTGTTATCAATTTCAGCCATAATATCGGAACTGATTTGCTGAGTACGATGGGACTGGATGTCTGAGAATTTCAGGTCATTGTAGATAGCCATTACAATCCAAGAACAGCAATGCATTCCTGCCTCTTATCCTTTGAGGCTCATGATGCACTCAGTGACATGTGAATAACTGTGGGGTTTATGAGAGAGAATTAACACTAGAAATAAGCATCAGATCTGTGAGAGGAAATTAAGTTTTCCCCTGTACCATCAGAAGAGACATCAAAAATATAATGGTCCTGAGACTGATTAACCAGGAGGTCTTTAGAAATAAGGTCCCAGTAGTGTGGACTGATTACTTGTTATATCATCAGTAATGGACTCTCGAAGTAGTACTATCATTAAGGCAATTACAGTTTTCCTTATGTTAAAACACGAATGTGAAAGGTGTTTTTTTCTGAAAGGGAAAGGAGAAAGAAGGAGCATTAGTTTTCCCTTTTTTTTATTTTTCAAAGACCTTGAAACAGCACTACATCTTGTAACATCATTTTCTACAGAAGCTGGATCTTCTCCAAGGACAGCTGGTACTGACCTAAGCCAAGTATGCTTAATGTGCAGAATGGTAGTGTTGGGTTTTTTCCCTGAATTCTGTTGACTGAACAGCACCACTGACTTATATACTATAAAAAACCAATATTTTTTAAGCATCAAACTTTCTCCCATTATTCTGAATCTCCATTTGAAAGAACTGATTTATTTTTGAGGGGTAGAACCACTTATGTTTTAGAATATGATAGGAAATCTAGCATCCAGATTGAATATAACTTATTGAAAGTGAATCCAGAAAATACAGTGTTGCTCCTGGGTTTGTCTATAGGAGCTTTCTTTCCTCAGTTCTTTGTTTCCTGGCTGATATAACTGATTTATAGTAGTCATGAACTATAGTCTGATGTGGTCTTATTGCTACTCTCTAAAGCATTTCTTTGTTCTGTTGTATAGAAATGTTCAAACTTTATGCCAACTACAAAAATCTCCAATTTAAGGGTGAAAGAAAACCCAACCTATGGGTAATCCAATTCTGGAAGAAGTATCGAGTAAGAAATAGTGGATATTTTACTTTGTCAAATAGTCCATCCTCTAAAATTAAAAATAAATCTAAGATTTATAAAATCCGATTTGTTAAAAAACTCAACATTATTAAATATAAATTTTCTTAGTTTATTTATTTTAACATTTTTTTCTGCCCAGAGATATTCACTGTATGCAAGAAATACGCATCTAATGGAGAACTATGCAGCTCAGGTACCTGTGGCCTCCACAGGTCTTCCCTGTGGACATACACTGGTATGTTAATACATCCATCAAGGAAAAAGAGACCAAATCACATGAACCAGTAAGTTCACATAGGGAGGATGAACCATCAAGGACTTTCTTTGTTAAGAGTCCTGGAAACTGCAAAAGACATCACTCACAGGTTGCATTTAGAGAAACAGAATGGGAGGAATGTTGCTACCGATGGCAGGGAGGATAGTGAGTGGGCAGAAAAATTGTATTCTGTGGTACAAGTCTGAGAAAAAGAAGGAAATACAAAGAATCTAGAAAAACCCCCAAACTTAGACAATGGTTCAATAGAAGACAGAAATTAATTTGATAGGAATAGATGTTGTATATTTATTACACATATTTCCTGAATACAATAGGATGTAAAATTTTTTAAGATGGCCTTTCAAAATCTCTGTGTTCCTTTACTTATGTTACATTCCCCAAAAGGACAAATAAATCTAGAATTTAGTTGGCACAATCTGTAAATTTATATTACAGGAGAATTAGGAGTTCTAGAAAAAGATAGGATCAGAAAAGCTAGGAAAAGGCAGTGGAGCTTTCATAGTTATGAAGAAGTCACAGTCTAGAATGTCTGCATCCAGAACTCTTGGATGAACTCTCCCAGATATGTGTTAAGTACCTGGCAGAGTACTACAACAAACAGGTTAAGCAGACAAGATGCATGAGATGAAGAAAAAACAAAAATGTTCATGTAGGGAGTTATGCTACAATCCATCTTCAGAATTTGTTTCCTTGGGCTGCTGTATTCCAGAAGAACACAATCAGCAGCAGAGTGGCCCCCATTTTAAGCTGCTAACAATGTTCCAAGCTGGGACAGACCCCGAGAAAGTGCAGGCTGCATTATTTCTAATATAACCTTCCTGACTGCAATGAGGGCAGTTGCTAAACAAAAGTCACAGGTTCAGATCTGAAGGTCCACGTGCAGATTGTTTCTGTGCTGAGCCTTAGATTTACTGAAAGTTGGTGAAGCCTGAGATGATTCAAACAAAGAATTTTGGCCTAAATGAACACTTCTAGTGCAAGTAGCAGGAGACAGCGAACTTTGTAGTTTAAGTCCACCTCCTTTTTTACCCTGTTCTCAAGAAACCTAGAGAAATAAAGGAAGAAACTCTTCAAACTTAATTACAAATTCAGTGATAAAATTAGCAGGGAGAAGAGTAAAATTCAATTTTTCTGTCATTGCTCTGGACTCAGAGCAATTTTTTTCCCCTTCCTGATTAATTTCACTCTCTGATAAAAAAATAAGTCAAACTCCACATATAAAAATAAAATTACTGACATCTTTCAGTCTTGCTTCCTAGCACAAGTCATGAAGGTAAGAGATCACACAATTTCCTATGTAGTTCTATTCTATCTCTTCATTTACAGCTCACCAACATTATTCCTCCATTGCCTTCAATATTCCTCTCCTGAGTATTATATACTGCATCAGTTTACATAGAAACTCCTTTTTTGTAGTTGGTTCGCTGAACCTACTGATGAGGGCATGATCTGGAGAGGATTTTCCTCCACTTTGATTGCAGGTCTTTAATAGCTGAACAGGACTTTGGGATGCACCTTTTCTTAAGCTGTGTTGCCCCATGTCCCCCACACCTGTCTCCCCCTAGCCCCTCCATTTCATCCCTACCCTCTCTGAGATTTGAAGGGTGCTGGTTTACTGCATTTCAACCAGAACTTCAGTTCCAAACTTTTTTTGAATAAAAAAAGCAATAAAATCAAGGAAATGGTGAAAGAAAAGAAATCACTGAAGGTTTAAATTGCGATTGTAATTCATGGTTTATGGCAATTACATTTTGCTTTCCAATACTAACAGGAACAAAGACATGACAATATTTTATCAGTTATCCTGTATTACATTAGTCTCAAAACCAGAAAGCCTGATTTAGGGAGCCAAAAGCTTTTAAAAATCAGTATATCCTAGTAAATTCCCTTTGTCTATCATATTAAATATGTAATTTGCTGTGATGGACAAATCCCTTTTGGTTTAATCTTTTAAGAATTTAAGAGCTCAGAAGAAAATGTATTTGAGCCCAACATTATGAGTCAAAAGATTGCCCAAATTAAAATTCGGAATATAAATACAAAAGTTGTAGGATTTGTATTAAACATTATAAAACTCCATTCATCTGTAAAGAATAGATGTAGTGTACCTGTCAGGCAGTTGGCATTGATGAGGGCTGCATCTCAAGTCATGTCACAGGTTAATGCCTACACAGAAGTAGGATGAGGGATTAATAGACCCACTGTAGATTACAAACACATCAACTTTGTTGTGTTCAGCATCACAGCAACCTTATAAACAGGATAAAAGAAAGGTTCATAGTTTTAATGGTCAGTAGGGCACACTCTAATTTATAAATCTCCAAGAGTTTTTTCTTGGTTAATGTTCTTAATTCGCTGGCTTTTATGACCTTAATCAATTATCTCTGCATTTTTTAAAAATAGACAGTGCAGGAAGTTCTGATATTTCCTTAGAGGAGATTGTCAGAGTAGATTAAAAATAACACAAAGCCAAGAAATTTACATGTATAGCGCATAGTACTGTGCCACAATCCTAAATTAATATTTTATTCATGAGGGGTGGAAAATAATTGTTATATACTATGACTACCTAATGGTGGATTGTAGAAACAGATGTACTTTTTCCAGGGGAACAGAAAGTAGAAAGCAGTTTTAAGATCTGTTAAGCCATAAACAGGATGCACATAGTACATCTGAAGGGAAGTATAAGTTGATTCAATTGTAAAATTTAAAATTTATTTCTTTATTCTGTGGCTTTCTGGGAACCCAGTTGGTGAAAATTTTCATATCTTGTATTGCCCACATACTAATATAGAAAAAATTTAGAAGAATACAAGGTCATATTTCCACTCCAATTTTTCTCTGAATTTTGAACAAAGTCAGTAAGTTTTTTTTAACATTTTTTGTCTCTATCCTATATTTGGTTAGTGATGCTTATGGATTTCCTTCTAGAATATAAACAAATGTTATTGATGTGTTATTCTGTGTCACTGGGACAAGAACATTTCCAAAGAGGATTGGACTGTCTGGAAATTGTAATTTCTTTATCCAATTTTCAATAAAGAAAGTATTCAGGAATACCTGAAGCATTTTACTTCATTTCTCTGCTTTTTGTTGAATGCTCCCCTTGAGACTCTTAGGAATGTGTTATTTCACATTTCCTGGCAGTGTCCCTACAAGGGTGTAAGGCAGTCCTTTGTTTCTTAATGTATCTTGAAAGCCAACATAAAATTTCTTCATCCTAATATCATCAGCACTGAACATAAGTACTGCTGATACACTGTCAGGGAAGATGAACCAGGCATCTAGGGGGAAATCTCAGGGCCAGCAGACCCTGTTCCACAGGACCCAGTGAGTTGGGTAGGGTACGCTCAGAGAAGATGGTCAGAGCCAAACAAGAGTCTGGATTATAAGGTATATATCAAAGTGGAGAGGCAGGTCTGAGGTCAAGCTGGAAAGCCAGTCCATAGATCAGAGCTAGTATTGGGTCTTACGGTGACCAGGCAGGTCTGTAGGGACAGTGATGTCTGGGATTGGACCAGGAACTCAGCCCAAGGGTTGGAGTTCAGATCAAAGGATACCACGACGGACAGGACAAGGCTCTGGCAGAGCTGGAGACCAACGTTCCTGTGGCATTGCTGATGCCAGGGCTGATGGCCTTGAGCTAAGCTGAAGTAGGGCTCCTGGGTCCTTGGGTAGAGTGTGGGGAGGTCCTTGTGAGGCTGGACAGAAGCAATAAAGCATATAGCTCCTTTATGGCCCTGACAAAGATAAAGTATCAAAAGAACTCATTAGGGAATGCTTTCTATGCCATAAGAAATAGAATAACAACTATATTTGAAGTTTCTAATTTTTCAGGAAGCAGTGGCAATTTTGCAGAGTTTGAATGAGGAAAATTAGACAGACCAAGGACTTTTCATAATTAAACTTGGCACTAGCCTTGCATAAACTGGATGAATTTTCAAATGTCTGAAAATCCTCAGTAAAGCACTTGTTTGTGTTTTCTAGTGAATGCTATTATCATACATTTTTAATCTACACCCACCCAAGCAAAACATTTAATAAGCTTTCTGTTCATGCAGTGGGTGAATGGGCATTCCTCTAAAATATTGTATGCAACATGGTGACTAGTAATACCCCTTATAGTCAGCAAATTGCTTTTTTATAAAAGTCAGAGTATTGCTTTTTAAAAGGAAATTATGCCTGCTTCTTTTAGAAGTGTTCTCAAACTATTAATAATATACCATACTCTTTGCTGATTGAGATGTCTTGAATATTAAAGAATTTGTTTTAATCAGGATGAGAAATGAAATAAAAAATAAATGCAAGGGTAAGCAAAGTCTCTTGGCAACTTATTCACCAGGCATCTTATTTGAATAGTATATATTAAACTGTTATTTAAATTTTGGATCATGTCATTAAAAACAAAGTCACAGGTTCACCAATACTCTCTATCTATCCATTCTGAATTTATTACTTCTCCCTTTTATTTTAAAATTATTTCTGTATTTCCATCCTATAATCTCCTTATTAAAATTCTCAGACCAAAAGGAACAACCCTCTAACTAAGGTGAATTACACAGAGTAAGAGTTGTACATTGCTCTTACCAGCACAGGCCAGAGCTGCAACTCAGCAATTTTATGTGTCTGTTGTTGAGGCAGTTCTAATAAAAGGTGTAACCAGAGAGGCATGGGGATAAATCTTTGTGGTTTGCTACTCTTATTATTTTCTCCTCCAATAATTTTAATGACCTGCTCCCAATAAATAGCATAAACATAATCTAAAAATTAGATCAGTACTGATATAAATGTATACTGTAGTCATCATGTTGAGGCTGTATTTGTTGTATCATGCTTTGGAACGACATGAGAAACATACAAAACTCTAGGTACTAAGGCTAGGATTAGTCTTACTTAACTTTAGCCATCTAACCATCAACTCTAAGATGACTTTACAGTTTCTCTATAGCCACAGAACTGTGTAACAGGTCAGTCTCACAAATCCTTAAAGGTGATCCATCTGACCTACTACAGTTTCTTGTCTCAGAATGAGATTAATTGCTCTCTAACAGTAACTACTTTCTCTAACTTCTTTCCACTGATTATGAAGGAAACTGAGATCAACTCAGAAATCGTTGGGGGGTTTTTTATTATTTTAAGGAGGAAGTGAATTTACTCTTACCTTAAATTTTCAAAAAGTTTCCATAACTTTACTGAGCTTAAAGTTAAAATTTTTCCTATATTTGCTTTTCATCTCCATCCCAGGTATATATGTAGAAGGATGAAAGGTGCTCACCTTCTGTTTCATGTAAGTTATCAAATCTTGAAAGATTAGATGACCTATTCAGATTTTACTTTGCCTCTGTGCAGGAAATGAGTTGGACAGTAGTTAGAAGGGAACATTCATTGTAATTTTCAATTAATTAATAGAATAAATATCTTGAAGTTAACATTAGCATTATAATATGCAAATAATACTCCTTAGTGAAGGGAGATGCAAGCTACCCGATTGTAGCAAAGTGCTCACATTTTCAAATATTCAATGTATTTACTGTCTTGAAATCAATCAAGAGAACAAATGTTTATTTCCCTCCTAAATGCACAACAAATACACATCAAAAGCATTTTAACTTTTTCATGGTTTGAGGCACTACCAACCATTCCCTTTTAAATAAAATCTTCAGCTAAAGAGGAAATAATACTTCAATGTCAATAAACAGTCATTCTAAAATACAGAATTCAGCTACGCATGAATGTAAGAGCATATCTTTTTATATTTTAATTTTGCAGTTAAATATTCCACACAAATGACAGTGGGCAACATGATGGTATATACCAGTCACTCCTGCTACAACTGTTTTTACTAACCCACATGAAATAATTTCTCATTACAGACTGGAAAGAGTATCCTGAGATTTAATGGAGACATCTTCATTTGATGATGGAGTATTACCAAAGTAGTCACTGTCACACTCATGATCAACACATAGATTGTTATGTAAGAAATGAGAAAAGCACAATTGACTCCAACTTGATTTTCTGTTTTTGTGCCTCTATATCTACTATTTCCTATACTGGGTTTATGTTGCCAAGTTTTAGTAGTGGAAGGACTACGGTGGTGGCTTGTGAGAAGCTGCCAGAAGCTTCCCCCATGTCCAGTAGAGCCAATGCCAGCTGGCTCCAGGACAGACCTGCCACTGGCCAAGGCCAAGCCAATCAGGAACGATAGTAACACATTTGTGATAGCATATTCAAGAAGGGGAAAAAAAGTTATTGCACAGATGAAGATTGCAGCCAGAGAAGAGCAGAGTGAGAAGATGTGAACAACTAATCAGACACCAAGGCCTGTGGGGAAGGAGGGGCAGGAGGTGCTCCAGATGCTAGAGTTAAGGTTCCTCAGCAGCCCATGGTGGGTCAGGCTGTGCCCCTGCAGCCCATGGAGGACCATCGGGGTGCAGAGATCCACCTGCAGCCCATGGAGGAGACCCACCCTGGAGCAGGGGGATGCCCAAAGGAGGCTGTGACCCCATGGGATGCCCCTGCTTGGACCTGCTGACCCATGTAGAGAAGAGCCCACACTAGAGCAGGTTTTCCTGGTAGGACTTGTAGCCCTGTGGGGAACTCACGCTGGAGCAGCCTGTGCCTGAAGGACTGCACACATAGAAAAGTAATCCATGTTGCAGCAATTTGTGAAGAACTGTTGATCATGGGAACAACTCAAGTTGGAGAAGTTCATGGAGAACTGTCTCCTGTGGGAGGAACCCTGTGTTAGAGTAGGAGAGGACTCGTCTCTCCAAGCAGTGGGTGGAGAACATGACTAGACTATAGTTTGTTGTATAACTGATACAGTTATAGGTTTCAGGATTGGATTCTGGTAATGATGATGGGCTTCACATGTAGGGAAAAAATTTTTCTTTTGAGTTTGGGCTGATTAGATCTGCTCAAAGGTTTGAAATAGGAGTTGTGCCAGTGGACATGAATATACATTATGGAGGGCTATGATAGCACTTTTGAAGTGAATACTCATAATTGCACTCAAGAATGTGTAATCAAACACAAGAACACTCATTTGCACATCAGTCTCTGTACTTCTATTAATTAAAGCTCTTTCTAAAATGTTTGTACAGAGCAAAATCTGTCTTCTAAATGTTTGCAACATGCAAGCAAACAAACAAATAAACACAACAAGAGCTATTGAATTGGACAAGCAGTTTTGCAAGCAAGATTTGCCAAACAGCAGAATCACAGAATCACAAAGTCGCTAAGGCTGGAAGGCACTTTTGCAGACTGTACTGCAAATTCTAGTCCAAGCCCCTTCTAAAAGCAGGGTTGGCACAGTAAGACCGTGTCCATTCCTGTTTTGAATATCTATAAGGGTGGAGATCCCACAGCCTCTCTAGAAAACCTCTTTCAGTGTTTGATGATCATCACAATAAAAAAAAAAGATAACAGAATTTCATTACTTTTAATATGTGTGACATTTCCTCTTGTCCCATTCATGGGCAATGAGATGGTCCCAGCTCCATGTTTTTTATTGACCCCATAAGGTCAATGCACATTATAAGATACACACTGATAAGATCTCCCTGGGCCTTCTCTGGGCTAAACTGTCCCTGTTCTCTCAGCTTCTCCTTATATGTCAGATGCTCTGGTCCTTTACTCACCTCTGAGACCCTTAGCTCAATAATTTTGCCAAGCTTTTTTTGACAGAGAAATAGATGATATAGATAAAGGGAAGCAGCTAACAGGGGAGTAAAATGGCATGCCAGCAGAAAGATCACTTGATGTTTATGTGATTTTCATGTTTTAAAAAGTTCTTTAACAAATGCATTTGACTAAAAGTGGCTTATCTTTCTTTCTCATCCAGTTGTCTGTTTTTAAAAAAATAAATCAATAAAATTTTTTGATTGAAGGACTTGAAAACTGTATTTTTTAAGGATAACACTCTCATTTTCTTTCCTTCTTAGTCTAATGGAAGGTGTCCCTTCCTATGACAGAGGAGTTGGAACTAGATGATCTTTAAGGTCCCTTCCAACCCAAACCATTCTATGACTCTGTGATTCTATGATTCCATCCTAAGCTTTGGGATAAATAGTTTTCTAGTTTGTTAGGTTTTTGTTTAGTCTTGTTTTCTGCTGCTTGTAGTGTATTGATGCTTCTGAAAGATTAGAAAGCAGTATTAAAATTTGAAGAAATTGGTGATAATAATCAGTGAAAGAGCCAGTTTTCTTGGTATCTAAAAGCTGGGAATGAGGGCATATGGCTCCTCTTACCTGAAATCAGGATGATTTCTACATTCCAGGTTCAGCTCTATGAAAATTTTTGATTAATTAAATTAATTTTTAAAAAAGAGAGATTGTGTGGTGTTGTAGACATTTTACTTCAGATGGCAATACTATTTTGAGAGGGGTTCTCCTTATTATGGTTGGAAAACACATAATGGCTTGAGTTGGAAAGGCCCTTAAAGATCATCTAGTTCCAGTATTCCTACTAGAGACAAGGTTGTGGTTTTTTTCCTTTCCCCTCCTTGAAAAAGATAATTTTTGATTGCTAATTTAAAAGTTTACAGAGCAAGTTTTAGCAAGGAATTCTGGTTTATTTTTTTTCTATTTGTTTGTTTATTTTTTACATTGCCAGCTGAATCAAACTTGCTGACCTTCATACACTACACATCACAATTTTATACTGTTTATATGAAGAATCTAATTGTTCTTTCAGTCCAGAGAATAACAGGAATGCAACACATTGTCTAGAACCCAAGCCAGTATATATCACATTTTTAGCTATATTATCTGCTTCAGCAACTATTGTCATTCTGGTTAGGTTTTCACTCAAAACAGTCAGCTGATGAGAAATGAAGATTAATCTTTCTAAACTTCAAAGCCAGGAAGACAAAAAAAAAAAAAAAAAAAAAAAAAAAAAACAAAAACAAAAACAACCAAACCAAACAAAAAAATTAATAATAATAAAAAAACAAACAAAAAAAAAACAACCAAAACAAAACCAAACCACAATTACAATTGTCTTACACTAAACTTACCATGTAGCTTACTTTGGAAAAGGTAAATATTAGCCTTTTTCTTGGACTCTGACATCTTCCCAGTGAAAAACACACTGCTTTAGTCTTCCTCTGCTAAACTACTTCTCATGCCAGGCACATGCGCATGTCTTATTTAACACAATACTTTGGAGGATTTTATGTGTATAAGCTTTGTTGATTATTAGTTTTGTGACAAATCTTTGTGGAATACAGCATTCCTCTTGGGAAAACTTCTGATTTTGAAGGGGAAGTATTTTTATAAGCATAAGTTTCCATTTTGAAGAGAAAAGAAACATAATTTCAGCAAATAATTGATGTTAAGGAATTCTGGGTAAACTCTCAATGTCTTTTCAGAGAACAGATTTTATCATTTGGAGATGACAGTTTGCACTAGGAGAACAATCATGAGAAATTCCTCTGCAATTATGTATGTCATCACTTCTCAATCAACAGAATTTATCATTAAAGACACTGCTTCAGCAGAGTTATGCTTTAGGACATATAAAAAATCCTATTAACTTCAGTAGATAACAAAATTATTCTAAACAAGGCAGCTATTTATAATACTAGCATGGAAATCTCATTCCCACAGAGAAAAGACCAAGGAAGCAATTCAGCAGGTGTCATACAAAAAGAGGGAGTTATCCCAGTCCTCTGTGGAGCAGGAGTTTCTGAAGGTACCTTCAGTTAGTTGCATGCTATGAATAAACTGGTCCCTTTTCTTCAGCACCTGACTATGCACCAAGTGACATGTTTCCAGTTCTCAGTTCTGGCTTTATGCTCTATACTTGTTCTGTGCCAAATTTCTGCTCTTCACACAGCTCTGAATTTGTTCTCTGTTCTCATTCTTTTTCTTTTTATCATCAACTTAGTAACTAGTGGGAAGTAGTGAACAAAGTCCGTCTTGATTTGCTTCTGCACACAGCTTTTACTTTTCCTATTAAACTGCCCTTGTCTCAGTTAATGAGATTTTCCATTTTATTTTCTCCTCCTATCTTATTTAGGAGGGGGACTGAGAGAGCTGGATGGGGTACTGGCAAGCAGCAAAAATCAACCCACTACATGAACCTACAAAAGCCATGAGATCTTCAGAATGTCTTTTAAACTATGAATGGGACTGGAATTCCTCAATGTTTGTCAATAAGGTATCTTTAATGTTTAACATTAGACATGAAAACTGTCTGACTGTCAGTGTTTAGTCATCATATGCCTAAATCCTACATTGGACTACAAGTTCTCCACAGTCTCCCCTACTGGAGCCTGATTTGGTAGGAGCTTCTGTGGAATGACTACCAGACTCACAATTCCCTGAAAGTCAAAATAGCATTTGTTTTTTCTAGTAGACTCTTGACTGAAAAGCAATAAACCTTATTTGATATGCTCTCATGTGCCAAGTAGCAGGAAGTTCTATCAAAATCTTTTTTACTCTAAGTTACTTGGGGGAAAATAGAGAAAAGTCCCTCCCAGTCGCAAGTGATCACTAATCCATTATCTTTAAATAATACAGAGTTTACTGGACTGGAGAGATATGAAGTGTGGTTGTTTCTGAAGGCTAACATTTTTTTTTTTTTCACAAATGAGAACCCTATGGTTAAAGATTCTGTCCTAGGAATAAGCAATTTTTTTAAGGGGGAAACTCATCACCATGATTTATGACTTTGAATCCAAAGAAGAAGTACTAAGCGAAATGCTCACAAGTGGAACATCTTCTCCACTGATTTGACAGAGAGTTTGTGCACTCACTTAGGAAGACTGATTCACCAAATATCTGAAAAAGGTATAAGTTAAGAGTGCAGTGTCAAAAATATAAATAGACAATACTTTATAATGATAAGTGATTTCGTTAGCACAAGTTTTCCTAGAGAGATTATCAATTATAATTTAAAGAACTGTATGTATCCATACAGTATTATTCTGCTCTCCATTGCTGGTAAAATCCTTGCAAGAATTCTTTTGAACAGATTAATACCCACCATAGCAGAAGATCTTCTACCTGAGAGCCAATGTGGTTTCCGAGCCAACAGAGGTACCACAGACATGGTATTTGTTCTCAGACAACTGCAAGATAAGTGTCGGGAACAGAACAAAGGACTCTATGTTACCTTTGTTGATCTCACCAAAGCTTTCAATACTGTGAAAGAAAAGGTCTGTGGCAGATTTTGGAACGTTTAGGATGTCCTCTCAAGTTCCTCAAAATGATCATCTCACTTCATGAGGACCAGCGCGGTCAAGTCAGATATGGTGACGCACTTTCTGAGCCATTTCCAATAGCCAATGGTGTGAAGCAAGGCTGCGTTCTTGCACCAACTTTATTCACAGTCTTCTTCAGCATGATGCTCCAAAGGGCCACGGCAGACCTCGATGATGATGATGAAAACGGTGTCTATGTTCGATATCGTACCAATGGGAGCCTATTCAACCTAAGGCGACTGAAGGCCCACACTAAGACCTTAAATCATCTTGTCTGTGAGCTGCTTTACGCTGATGATGCCGCCCTCATCGCCCACACAGAAGTAGCTCTGCAGCGTTTGACATCCTGCTTTGCAGAGGCTGCTGAGCTTTTTGGTCTGGAAGTCAGCTTGAAGAAGACAGAAGTTTTATATCAGCCTGCACCTCAGGAAGTCTCCCATCATCCCCATATCATTATTGGTGAAACAGCACTCAAATCAGTCCAGCAGTTTAATTACCTGGGAAGCATCATCTCCTCGGACGGTAAGATTGATGCCGAAATTGACAACAGGTTAGCAAAGGCATACAGAGCTTTCCGTAAACTCCATAAAAGAGTGTGGCAAAACAAACACCTGAAGAAAAGTACTAAGATCAGTGTTTACAGAGCCACTGTACTGTCTACTCTTTTATATGGTTCTGAATCCTGGGTCATTTACCGCCACCACTTGTGTCTCTTAGAACGCTTCCATCAACGCTGCCTCCATGCAATCCTAAACATCCACTGGACAAATTATGTGACCAACACGTCTGTCCTTGAACAGGCAGCAGTCACGAGCATTGAGGCCATGCTGCTGAGAACACAGCTGCGCTGGGCAGGGCGCGTCTCCAGGATGCAGGACCACCGCCTCCCTAAGATCGTACTCTATGGGGAACTTGCCACTGGCTGTCGCAAGAGAGGAACCCCGAAGAGGAGATACAAGGACTGCCTGAAACAATCCCTCAGCCTTGGCCATATTGGTCACCACCATTGGTCTACCCTGGCTTCCAATCGGGAGGCCTGGAGACACACCATCTATAACGCTGCTGCTGCTTTTGAGAACACACACAGGATCACTCTCAAGGAGAAAAGACAATGCAGAAAGAATGACGTCTCGTCGATATCACCTGGGGAGTCTTTCCACTGTGCCTTTTGCAACCAGACTTATCTATCTCACATTGGCCTTTTTAGCCATCAACACACTTGTAGCAAGCATGGGTAGAGCCCTTCTCAAATCTTCGTTCACGAAGCCTAGCCATGATGATGATGTATCCATATATTTTAATGATATTGCAAACTCCAGGAGGTAAAATCTTCTCTCTATACCTATGCTATACCTTGTAGGAATTTTTGAATGTCATCCCGTTTGTTTAAAATGTGATGAAATGTAAGGAAAGGTATAGCAGTATGAAAAACATGTTATTCTTTTTTATGGTTATCATACTGTGACATATCTATCTAAAGAACTTCTGGTGGTTTTCTTATTTTTCTAATCTGAAATGCTATCAGCTTCTTTTCTGTCCTGTAGACATACAGGTGAAAAATTCAGGTGGAGGCATAAAATAAAAGCTTTTTAGCTTGTTAAAACAATGAAAAATATTCTTTCAGGTCAGAGACTGTGTGAATAAGAATAATAAAGTTAATTCTCCTGATTCTAAGTCTGAATGTTTCTGACAATTGTTGAGGCTTAAGGTCCTTTTTGTAAGAAAGAGGAAGCTAGACTTTCAGTTACAAACCACTTCTTACAGTGGTAAAAGTTTCCTTACTTTTAACACGGAAAATATACCTTTTGTTATATTACTAGACATTATTATCCCATTGGACACATTCAATATATATTAAAATATCATTTGGAAAAAATGATGACATAAAAATACTCCACAAATTGGTTGTATGTCTATCCAGATACTTTACTGTGCTTTCACAGAGCAGCTAAGGAAATTTATCTGCATTTAACAGAGGTAAAGAAATAATTTCAGATCTTTGTATGATAATGTTTTTGCCAATACAGATATCAATGTTTAAGATATTAGGTTTTTAGACTTAACCTCTTCCTCTCCTGCCATAAAGGTTTGAAACACCTCTGCCAGGATTAGATACCCATAAACAGGTTTTCTGAAAAACAAACAAACAAACAAACAAAAAACCCTGCTGTCACTGTTGTCATCTTCTCATTTTCTCTCTCAGTACAGGCAAACACTGATTCAAAATATACAAGATGATTTTTTAACACATATTTTTGCACTGGTACATAATCCATAGATGATTATTAAGACAAGCTCCAGATCCGGAATAAAAAAGTTAATGGCAAGCACCGAAGTGCTCAGGGTAGAAGTAGAGGGCAGTGAGGATGAGAATATGGTACTACACAGGCAGGGTTTGATGTAGTCTCCAGTTTTATGCTTAAATGAATAGAGATGTGAGGTTTTAGTCAACATACAACATTTATTATATACTGCCAAATGACTCTTTTTGATGGGGGTTAAGCATATCTAGCCTTGCTATCAAAGATAGGTGTCCACTCTGACACTACCATGCACAGAACTTAATCACGCAGATTTCTGCCTAATCTTCAGTGAACTGCTTAATGCTTACATCTTAAATGTATGTAAGTGTTTATACTTGTATGCTGATAGAATTACAAATGGTATCAATCAAACTCCAACTAAATCCAGTAGCCTATGTTTTTTACAACTATTCAAGTTTTAGAAAACTGTTCAGGGAGCATGGACTGCCTCCTAGATTTTTCTTCCTCCAACATACCAATTAATAACATGGTATTATCTACTTCTTTGATTTTTATCTTTCTCTTTCTACCCCGAGATAACCCTTATGGCAAGGTGATATGGCTAGTACTGTTCCTTTTGCAGCACAATCAGTTCCACTCTTTCTCCATTTGGCAATCAGAAACGTGTTCAGTAAAAGTGTCATAGATAGTAGCAGTAGTCGTGATAAAATCTGCTGGTATTTTGTCTGTGTTAAGTGCCTGAGTGGTTATAAAGAGTTCTTTAAGAAGATTCACACTGAAGGGCAAGTTCTTTACCTATTTTGACTCTCTATAACTAAGAAATAACCAAACATTTTTTTAAAAAATAATAGTATTACCAAACACAGATTTTGAAAATAGTCATAGACTGGATCAAAATTTCATTCTCCTAGATAAAGAAATAACTGAAACAAATAGCATTATTGCTGACCCTAACATGCCCCAGATTTCACTACCACATGACTGCAAATTTATCAAGATTTGTAATAACATTAGAACTAACTTTGTTCCTAAATTATCCATCTGCCACAAAATCTGTTTGTCTCTCCTGTTCTCCATTTAATTACACTTCCCTTACCATTCTACATTTGCTGGGATAAAGAAGTCAGATTTTGTATCTGAAGATGAATCCAACACAACTCCATAATGTCCTTCCTTGAGAATAAAAATATAATGAATATACTTTCTATAATTTGTTCAGGGTTATGGGTTTGGGGATTTTTTTGTGTTTGTGTGTGTGGTTTTGTGGGGGTTTTTTTTGTTGTTGTTTATTTTGGTTTGGTTTGGGTTTTTGTGTGTGTGTGTGGGCTTTTGTTTGTTTGTTGGTTGGTTGGTTTTTGTTTTTGTTTTTTTTTTTTCAATTTGCATATTCATATCCTCAGGCAAACTTGCCTTAGCAGCACAGTATGCTACAATGCCTTTTTACTACAAGTTAGTAGCAAAAATGTATTAGATTTCCTATATTCCTGTGTTCCTGCTTAGGTTTAAACTATTCTTAAAGAAGACTTGCACATTTTAATTTATATTTGGACATAAAGTGAACAATTAGCTGTAACACCATGACTTCAAGCACATTAATTAATTAAATTTTATTATTTGAGAGAATAGTAAGGTGAAAATACCACCCTTCCCAAGTCTTTGGAAACTTCAAAGTGAAGCCCCTTTGAGAAAATGTATATTTCTTGACTGCTATAGTGATCCCTACAGGTTTTTGGTACATCTGATGTAGACTTTCCAAAGCAATTTGTCTGTGTGAGTCAGCAGTTAACATGGCTAGCGGACTATTCCAAATCAAAAGTTTGAATGTTGACATGTTTGAGAGAGTAAAAGAGTTTAAAAGTATCAACCCAGTCTAGTCTGTGCCAGTTGGCCTCAGGGACGGATAATGGCCATGTACACATTTACTTTCCTAATACACACACATATAGTAGGCAGTTAATTATTGCTTATCAATCAAATTGAGTCCTAATTAAAAAAATTCTTTATTATGTATAGTGAAAAGTCTAAAAATTGTGTATTTTATAAATACTGTGTGGGAAATCAGTTAATCTAGTGAGAGGAATAACTCATAAGTAGGGAAGCACAAAGTAAATACAAATAAATCATGATGGCACTGCAGATAAATAATTGTTCTCACTGCTTTTCTGTCACATTCATTTATAAGGCTTCTTCCTTTAGCCTTAGGTTTAGGAACATCTTATTTTTAGTCAGATTGGAGCAGTAACTTTATTTTGAGAATTAATGAAAGCTATCTTATTAAAGTACTTTTAAAAATCACGTCTTATAATGTAGCATACTGATAGGTGTGGTGGAGAGGTTTTACTGCCCTGATGTTAACTCTTATTGAAAGATGATTAACTGGATTTAGGATACTCTTCAGCTATTCAGATCACAGCTTTCTTCTAAGTCATTACATATTTTCCTTTTGTCAATTCAGTGTTTCCATTCCATTTATGAAACTGTACAGGCTGCCACATATTATAAATTTATTATATTCACAATCTATCCTTTCCTTAAATCAAAAAAGCTTTAGGTTAGACTGGTGGTTAACGTGACTGAAATGAGTTAAAACATGTCAAGACCGGTGTGTTTTGCTTTTATTTGAAATAGAAAGCTATTGAAATGGGTACTAGGCAGGTCTCTACAAAAGAGTGAAAATAAGTGCTACCTTCTCTGTTCTAAGATATATGGACATGAAAATTTAGTGTGAAATTGTACCTATCTAAAACAGTACACTTCTTATTTTGCTTCTCATGTCTACTCAACACTTAATCTGTTCTTTTATTTTACATAGCCGTTATAGCCCACTTCTAGTTTGAGAATTCATTAGTAGTCTGTGTAGCTGCATTGCCTGGTTCATCAGAGGGACAGCATCAAATTTTCTTTTATTACTTTAACCTCTTTTACCATTCCCCTCCAATCTTAAGGGAGAGGTGAAACAAATGGGGGACTTTTTCTGTATACATAAATTTTATGATGCAGGTCAGCAGTGTAGGGTTACAGTTCCTTTAGATTTCCTGAAAATGACACAGGAGATAGACTGATATTGAAAAACAAAAGTTCATATTCTGACCTACCTTGACTTGGCCATCTAACAGTTCAGTGTCTAACAGATTTACGTCATGTGCTGGTTGTGCATTCAGTAAGATACAGTTTGCCACTTCTTGAAGGTATTTCATATCATGTCAGGATAGGCTAATAGACTCCATTAATAGACCTCTGGAGCTTCCTCCTTTTTTAACTAGGACATGAAAGAAGTCTGAAGATGACTATAGTATAGATGTCTAACTTTTAGACATAAAAAATAAGATGAAAGTAATTTTCCCCTATGTCTGACATCTGGTAAAGTTGCCTTACATGTGATAAAGATAACATTTTGACAAATTATACAGTCACATAGTAACGATCCCCCTCCCCCCCATCCCCCTTGAAACAAAAATTCTTCATATTGGAAAAAGTCAGGCAAGAAACAAGGAATTTTGTGCTTTATGTCAATAAAGTAATGAAATATATCAAGCCCTGCTATGGAAGATGCAACAGGCTTATCAGCTGCTTATGAAGCTGGATTGGAGGAGAGACAGACAGACAAATCTTTATGCCAGATGCTGGATACCGAACTCCTGATCAGTTTTTAATTCATGCTAAAAAACACATGAAGAAGTCCCATGATTGCAATACAAAGTTATCATGGAGGTCTTCAACTACTTCAGCATCTTCTGGAAGGGCAGTATAGTTGAACACAAACAAAGGAGGAGACTTCTGGGCTGCATTAAGGACAATATTTTGATGCAGATTCTGCATGGATAGAAGTTGGTAAGTCAGATATGCCAGAACTGCTACTTCTGAATAAAAATGAGCATTGTGATTTGTCAGCAGTAGTCCTCATTTCAAACATCATCACATGATAATGAATATCCTCAGGAAAATGAGGAAGAGAGAAGGCATAATAAAGCAGTGGGACTTAGAAGATCAGACTTTTGCTTGTTCAGGGAATTCGTAGAAAAGATCCCTTGGATGCTGCTTAAAAGGAGAAAAAAGAAAAAAAAAACAGCACAAAAAACAGCACAAAAAAACCCAACAAAAAAACAACAAACCAAGCCTCAAGAGAGCTGGTTATTGCAAAGGACAAACTCCTCAAAGCACAAGGAAAGTCCATCTTATTATAATGAAGTCAGACTGGTTTGGCATAAGGCTAAAAAATCCTAATGGAGTTCAAATGCAAATAGGAAGCCTATGGAAGGAGGAAATTCAGATTGCTTGCCCAGAGGAAAATAGGAATGTTATATGAGATGCATGGACAGAATTAGGCAATTAGACAATATAAAGTTCATAGCTGAAATTGGAAATGTGAAAATCAACAGGAAGGGCTTCTGTAAGTACATTGGCAAAAACAAGAACAGAGACCAAAGATGATATAGATTTGCTATAGAATTGCTGATGATGAAGGGCAGAGATACTAATTTTCTCATTTGTGTCAGTTTGTATTTGCTGTCAGGCCTCCCACATCTGACTGAAAGAAGTACAGCTTAAGAGCAGGAAAATATTAAGTTAGGAATCATGTTAATAAACTGTATAAACATTCAACGGGGACAGACTGAAGACATTCAAGACTTCTGAGAGACCTTTCAGATGTCATTTCAAGGTCCCTCTCTGTCTTCTTCAAAGGGTTTTACCTGTCAAAGGAGTTCCCTGTAGCCTGGAAAAAGGCAATTATTATGCCCATCTTCTATAATGGAAAGAAGGTCCAAGGTAATACAGGCTCTCTGTGCAGAAAATACAGCAAATTCTTCTGGAAGTTATTTCCAAGCAAAAAGGTAGCTGGAAACAGCCAGCATGGATTCACTAAGGGCAAATCATGCCTGTTCAATATGATTGTCTTCTACACTGAGTTAACTGGCTGAGTGGGCAAGTGCAACAGGGTCAACTGTAAAATCTCTGTAGTATAACTGCAAAGAAACAGCCTAAAAAAGATGGAGAAAAAGTAGGTAAGGCTCGCTGAACTGATAAAAAGTTTTCTTATTAGTTATCAGCAGTTTAAAAGCATATTTTTGAGTGTTGTTCCTTTGGGATTAACACTAGGGCTCATCCTGTTTGAGATCTTTACCAATGACTGTGATAGTGTGATCCCTCCCCTCACTTTTTCTCCTTGAGCAATGACCACCAATGGTTGTAGTGGTGGCTGAATCTTTGTTATAGGTAGCAGTACAATAGTTAAGGGCCACAAACCTTGCTCAACACCTAAGTCTTGCTCAACAGCTGAGGGATAGTTGGGCATGTACCAACTCAAAATATGGCTGGTTTGCAAATATGAGTGCAAGTTAGTCATCTTACTCCATGAATAGTGGACAGTCCAGGGCTCATCCAGCTCTCCTGCATGGCAGTGGGCTGCACACCAGGATCTTGCCTTGTATAGAGAAACCTCATAAGGTTACTCCTTGAGGCTAAGAGAATCATTATCTTATCAGGCACTTGGTATGTGAATAAGTATGCTGAAACTTTGAAATCTTAGGTAAGTGATATAAAGGACTGATTGTGCACATGTAGTCCTTTAGACATAAACCATTGACCAAGTCTGGTACTATGTGAATCTAGCCTCACCTAAACTCCTCTCAGAAAGGAGCTTAGAATGCAAGGAGGTCCTTTCTGAATCTCATAACCCTGTCATCTCTGCAGTAAACAAAGAAGGCCAACCATGCCATTGAATCTTGTTGAACTACGGTTGCTTTTACTATCAAACTTAGTTCTATATCAATAAACACACTGCTATTTCTCTCTCACAAGTGAAGTGCTTCATCCATGAAAATGACCTAGAGACTGGAAAAGAACACAGTGAGTTTGCAGAAGAAAGCAAATTTAGGAAGTAACTAGTAAACTGTCATTTAGAGAGAATTCCAGGAGCTGGAGGAATGGGTTGGCAGAAACATCATGAAATTTAACTTATGCAAGCAAAAAGTCCTATGCTTGTGATGCAGTAACACCATGCCACAATATAGGTGGATGCTGGCTGGATGGGGAGTAATTATGTACAAATGGATATGGTGGTCCTAGCTGTCAACAAGCTGAGCATGAATCAGCACTGAGTCTCTTCTTTAGTGAAGGGTAACCACTTATTGGCCTGTATCAGGACAAACATAGCCAGCAGGCAAAGTGAAGCCATTGTGCTCCTCTGTGGAGGCATTTCTGAGGCTGCACTTGTAGTATTGTTTCCAGTTTGGAGCTCCCCAATACAGGAGAAAGACTGACAAACTGAACAATGAAGAGGTAGGAGGAAAACATGGAATAAAGAAAGGCACAGAAAAGAGAAGGTTGAGAGACAACCTGTTTGTTCCACTCAACTATCTTTTAGCAGTTAGAGAGAGGATGGTGCCAGAATCCTAATAGGATTGCAAAGTGTAAAGTTAAGAGACAACAGCCAAAAGCTGCTATAATGGAAATCAATTATGTATAGATAAATTCACAGTGAGGACAAACACTGTAAAAGACTCTCCAGACAGGCAGGATAATTTTGAAGGTCCTGAGCAATCTCATCTAACGTATAGCAGGAGATGAGATCAGATGACTGTCCAATCTAAAGCACTGTATGTTTATTGTGAAATACTTTGTTTTCCTTTAATATTTCATTTTGTGGCATAATTTTAATGACAGCATAGTGTAACATATCTTATCCTGCCACATAGCCTGCTATCCATAAATATTGTTATGTGATATGTGCTGAAATTCTAAGGGTGTGGTTTCTTTGGAGTGAGGGTTTTTTAAGGAATTTTTGAAATATAATGTTTCTCCATTGCTGCTTAAATTTCCTCTGAAAGAGAACTTGTGAGTTTTCAGTTTCAAGACACTATACATGCCTAATGAAAAAATTATTTAGTTCAGGAGCAGCACACAAAATTGGAATCAATGTGCTACAGTGTGAATGTGCACCATCTTAAACAAAATTACCAGCTTATGGATTAGACCTAGTTATTCTATAAAAGATGTAAATAAAAGCTAACAAACACATTCTAATATTGCTTATTATACACCTACACCCTATCTTTTGTTCATTGTTGCCACTTAACATTAGCATTCATAGCATGTTATCTTGAAAGCAGAGATAATAAAACAATACCACTTTGGTCTTTCTCCATAGCAGAACCCTACAAGAGATCTGAGTCCATGAGACCTCAGTGATTTACAGCCAGTTTTATTCCATTAATTTTTTTCTCTGTCTCCCTCAAAGTAACAGCACTATAGGCAAAAGATGCTTTCAAACTATACAATGAAGTTAGAAACATGTCAATAATAGGTTCACTTGATGATTTTAGAAATCATAACATGGTATCTTTTTTACAAATAAATACAAGACAACTATCTGTCTGTCTAGTACACATAGGAATGCTTGCTATTAAAGCACTTTAATATGTCCGTAATACCTAATTAGTATCTGTTTCTTCTTTTTTTAGCCAGGGAACAAAAAACTCTTTGCCAAGGAAGAACTGGAGCTCATTCCAATTTACTGATGAAGAAATTAAACTTCAGAGACCAGCTATGACTTCCCAAGGTCCTTATGGCAGAAAGGAGGGCAAAGAAACAATTTAACTTTGTTTTTTCCCTACACCTCAACTGCCTTAGATGTCACAGTACGTCACAGGTTGAAAAAACCACTGTGCAGTAATCCTAGTACAGCTTCAGATAGAAAAAGAGGTGTCTCTAGGGCATCCTGCAGAGCAGAGTGCTATTAAGATTTTCAGCAATAATGAAAGAGTCAAAATATGCTATCTCTTCCTGTAGACAGGCCCTCAGCATTATTCCTACTGTACCAGCTACCTCTCCAGCTCTGGGTTCAGGGTTTTGATGAGGCTAGATGCTGTTGATCTGAGCTGAACTTGCAGTGCTGGGAGAAGCCAATCCATTTTCTAAGCTTTAAGAAAATTCAGGACTCCCTGTATTTTTATTGTAGCATTAAAGGAAGTTTCCTTCCAGGTAGAAAGTATAGACAGACAAAAAATTTGATCCTTGTCTCTTGATAAGCACATTGGTCTAAAAGGAAATATATTCTCTAAGAAGAATACTTACCAGCATTTAGAATATTGATTCAGTTTCCTAACTTAATATCTTTCTTATTCTCCATTCATAAAACTACCACAGGTTCTTTGGAAAAATCAGGTTACAATATTTCATTTTAATTAACACAGATACTCAAACATAAATATTTGAGATAGGGATATTCTCAAGGGGCATGCTATCTGCTTTTCTTTTTAATAGATATTGTGTAGTAACCAAACTCCTTTTTTGTGTGTTTTATTTTGTCCTCCACTTTATGCCTAAAGTCTACAGCAAGTCTGGACCACGGTATTTACTACACAGATACATTAGGATCACTTCACATACATGCATTTTTTTGGGGCCTGGAGTGCATAGTCTTGCTTAGGAACTCTGGTGTAGATATGTATGTGCCAACATTTTCTAAGTGTGCAGCTTATACATTTTTGGAATAACGGTCATTATAATGAGAATTCCTCTATATCTCTGTCAAGACAGAAAAGCCAGAAAATGTATGAAGAACTGGCTCTCACTTTCTCAGTGAAAGAAGCCTATAGAACTCATCTATAAGTAGCTATTTTTGGGCATAAAATACTTAAAGTTGATCATAGCACGTGTTCTGAAAAAGTGTCCAAGTGATTTAGCTTTTACAGGTACACCAAAAAAATATATATTTACTTAATTCCTCAAAAGGTTTTTATTATTTTTCACAAGAACTGAAACATAGACATTTAAAATTATCAAAAAACTTCAATTACAATTTTGTACCAAAGGAATAGGAAGCTCAATTAAGAGTATACATTATGCTATTGTGGTATTTCAGTTGAAAAATTCACATTAAGACTCAAAATGCTACTTCAGTTTTTGCATTCACCCTAAATAACTACTCTACTTAGCTCTGAATAACTATGAGTAGAACAGGTCACTGTATGTTTGCATTAGGATGTCAGGTACATGACAGTGGGATAATGAAAAATGCAGAAATAGAAGAGAAAATGTAGCCAACTTCAACTCATGAATCTTGCAATGAAATAAGAGGAAAAAATCAAACTTGTGCTTGTAGAGCTACTAGCAAAATCTTGTGCAGAAAGATTTGTGAATATGGATTATACAAGAAACTCTAATCTTTATTTCAAAATTCAGCTAGGAATAGCAGTCCTGTTTCATCTTCTATTAAAGAAAAAACCTCATGCATATTTTTTAGTAGCATTAGCTCATTTGACATTACAAAAACAAATACACAAAACCCCTATTCTCCATTAGGAAAAAGACAGCACCAAAACATAGCTTAAAAATTTTATTTAGATAACTAATCAGAAACATTGCGGTATTGATTGAAGAAAGATAAAGTTTTACACAGACAAAAAGCTTCTTAGAAGTAAATAAAATAATAATATATTTTATGGTTGTATTTATGAACTCTGGGTTATTTTAATATTTAATGACAGAATCATCAGATAGTTTCAGTTCTAAGGAGCACTGAAGATCATCTAGTTCCAACCCTCCCTGCCATGGACAGGGACATCTCTCACTTGAACAAGTGGCTCAGAACCCTATCCAACCTGGCCTTCCATGGACAGGGTATCCACAACTTCTCTGGGCAACCTGTACCAGTGCCTCAGCACACTCACAGTAAAGATTGTTTCCTTATATCTAATCAAACCTACCCTCTTTCAGTCTGAAGCCGTTACCCCTCATCTTATCACTACCTGCCCTTATAAAAAGTCTATTGGAAAAAAAGATAGATTACTTGAACAAAAATATTTTATTATATTTTATAAAATAAACAAAAAGAACCTAGTATTTTTGTGGCTACTATTTAAAAAAAATAAGAGAATTATAAATAAATTTTCAAAAATAAAAGAGTTACTCGGTCATATGTACCTGTAAATGCCAAATGGTGATTCTTCCATGCAGTTCTTTAAAGCCATATTATGTTTTCATGTTCAAAAATTACATGCTATTTCAGACTTTGTATAACCTATTGAATACTTGAGAATTTTCATGTTCATTATTTTCTGATGTTTAAGTTTTTTGTCTTAAGAAACATATCTTAATGCATATGTGCTTATCCAAATTATTAGTAAATGCATAAATATGTTCTGAAGCACCGTTCCCACAGTTTTGTCTAATACAAAGGGTGAAATAAAATTATAAAAATAAATAAACTCTTTTTCTCCTGTTTTTAAAAACATTTTTTCCTACTTTATTTTTGTAACAGGTTAATACAATAACCCAATCCAATATATTATTATTATCAATATATACTGATATAATTAATAGCAATATTTATTAATATACTGAATAAATAATATTATTAATTAATATATTAATATATTAATTAATATATTAATTAATATATTTAATTTACATAAGCTATAATTTATAAATATGTAATTATTATAATTTTATAAATATCAATAAACCATATTATTATATTAAAATATATTTTATATGAATAATTTAATGTCTTTGGAAGAATTTTATTGGTCTTCAGAAAATGATATATTTTTATTGGCTGTAATTAAGATTTCATGTTATTGCCAGTATAAAGAACTGCATGATTTCATCCAACAAGCTACTTCATTGCCATATATGAGCCAAGTATTTATAGAATGATGACTGAAGGAGACCAAAATCACCTACATGTAACACAGATATGATTAACAGCTTCCAGACTTTAAGTTTAGGAAGATGTATTAAGCAGGCTTATTAAAGAGATTGAGGTCATTATGTCTAGATTTAATCAGCTGGACTTGGAAGACTGGCAGTTTGGAACATCTTTATCACTAATTATGTCCTGGATGATCAAACCTAACAACAAAAGAAAAGATACTCATCAACCTATTGCCTCTAAGTGGCTTATAGAGATCAGACAAACACAGGCAAATGGTTGGTTTTTGAAGTTGTTCCAGTAAGCCTGTCTTCCCATTTGCTTCCAGGCTTTAAATGCTTGAAACAGAAAATAAGATACTAAAACAGAACAATTCTTCAAATAGGGAAAACTGCAGGTGTCATTATGATTCAAATACAATAAAAATAAACTTATGTCTCTGCAGTTTCACAAGGCGGATCTTCCACGGTTTTCAGTCTATGAATTTGTGAATAGCAGGAGTCATACAGTCATTTTTGGGTTCTTCAGAAAATTTCCTTCTTTTTTTAATTTCTGAGGCTAGGATCTCACTTGATGCAAGAAAATACGCTATTCTCAGGAGTTTCCTGACTTCATCATATACCAGAAAAACACCGTTTGCTGTATACCTTTTACTGATTCTGTTGATCTAAAATTCAGAACTGAGGTAGTGCAAAATATCTAGCCTTCTTCAGTGCTGCCTATCCAGAAAGCATGCAATACTTAGTCCTTGCACCTTAAACACCTCTGCAATCTATCACATTTTCCATCTTAGCCTGAGACTCAACAGTGTTGTGTAATGCTGAGTGTTTGTTACCTGGGAGCAGAGCAAATACTTTTTCTGGTAGCAGAGGGTTGTTAGGCTTTCATCCATACTTCTTGGACCGAAATTCCTCTAGAAGTTTCAAACTGAAACTCAGAGTAGGATGGAGAAGAATTGCCAGAACAGTAAGGAGAACTCTGGTTCACAGGCTCTTACCTTGCTTCAGATAATATATGGAAAGTTTCCAGGGTACTGCAGATTCAGATGCTTTAATTTGCTGCCTTGCCTTACAGCTTACGATCCTCCAGGTAGGTACAGTTTATGTCATTTTATCATCATCTTCTTTTTAGGCCAGTAAGGCAGCTGCTACAGACACCACTGCTCACAGCTTAGTCTTGAGTTAGAAAAGTGGCATGTGACAAAAGCTGGGTCAGAGGATTTCTCTGCCTCACATCCAGTACATGAGTGACTGAATAGCCTACAGAAGCAACATATCCTGAAGTATCCTGGTAAATTAAAAGGGGCAAATATGGGTCTGGGAGTGGTGAAGACATATGTAAAATTTTAGCTCATACAATCTTACACATTGTTATGGTGCTTTTTTTGTTCTATCCCTTAGCGAACATGTTACATAAATTTTGCCTTCTTAATTGAGATAGTTAATGACTTAAAGTGAACCTGGGTCACTCTGAAGGTATGCCCAAAGATAGAGAATAAAGACACAGAATTAGGTATATGGTGGATTTGAAGGAACAACCCTGCTTAATAAGTTGAAAAATATGTCGCCAAAGCTTCAGCAAATTTATATTCAAGTTTTGAAAGTAGGACTGTTTTCTTACAGTATATTCTTATCTGTGGCTACTCAGGAGCTAATGAATTTATGCTAAAATGATTTGGAATTTCTTAGTGTCTGGGACATGTTTTCCTTTCTTTCTCTGCACCAGTTTTTGGTAGGATGATAAATAATGGAGTATTGCTCTGCTACCTCATAGCTGTACCATCAAAAATAGTAGGAAAACAAACAATCTGAAATAAAACTGTATCTATGGAAACTGTTTACACAATAGTATTGAAAAGTTCATATTGAATAAGAGACATTAATTAGTAGCATGAGGAATAAAACTCAGATTTCCATTTGTCTAATAAGTGAAAGATTTACATGGCCTTCCTTTATTTAGGAAAGAACACAGTTCTACAAAATGTAGGGCATCAAGATAAATGGATCACATGACCTGATTTTTTCTTTCTTTTGTCAATCCCAGACAAGTGACAGGCTGCATAGCATGTTTAATTATTTCCATAATAAGAATTTTCAGTAGCAATGCAGAAAAGTGTGTCTAGAGTATACATCTGGACACTGACAGATTTGCTCTGCTGTATCTCAGCAAAGTTTTTATATGGGTTAATCCATATGATCCTGTTTAGATAACACACAAAAATGCCACCCTCTACTTAGTATTCCTCCAAATGTCATGTTCCTCAAATTAATAAAAAAATTGCTTTAGAATCTAAGAACAAGAGAAGTTATATGAGGAATTATTAATAAATCTGGAAAAGAACAGTGAGTGAACAGGGACTTCTAATATTAAAATAAAATCAGAGCTTTACTTAAAATGGATTCTGAATGAAAAGTATAACAATGTCATAAGCCAATGACTACTTTTTCTTAAAAAATAAAGATGGGCAAAAAGATTTTAACTCCAGAGTGTCATTTGCGTAGTGATTACACTTGTGAGATTACCTTGAAAAATACTGTTATGACTCTGGGGAGGAGACACTGATGATTAGCAAAAATATAAATATAAAAGCAAATGGAAGACTTTTATTGATCTGTGTAGAGACATCTTGTAAATTTAATTTAAACATTTATGGTTTTAATGTTTTATTTTACCTTTTGCTAGAGAATACAGGAAGATACTTTGGTTTTCAGTGTCACACTTTGAGTAAGAAATTTTGTTTAGAAGCTGCAATTAAATAATTCAGAAATAATTAATTCAGAAGACAACCCATTAAATTATAACCCTCCCCACTGGTTAACTTGGTGCCAAAATGTATTGTTTAATTTATCATTCTTAGTATTTTTAGAAGGCCTCAAGGCAGGGAATGAAGCAATAATAAATAGGGAATAGTGGATAATTAGAGAAGGAAATGTGGAACAAAATTACTAAGGGCTTTAGGTGAAGTTCATTATTACTATTTAATAGTGCCCAAGAGCATTTGATCAAATTATGGATCATGTTTAAAAGTGGGCTGAGAGAAATCCTGGTGGAGGAGAGTTTTCTCACTACTACTTTCAGAATTTTGCAGTAAGTTTTACAGAATTTTGGCAAGAAGTAAAAAAGCAAAAGCATATTGACCAAACCTTTACTCTTTCACACACTGTGCTCTAGTGAGATTTGAAGAAGACAGAGATTCTTCATTTTCTTAGATATTGTTCAAGATGAGAGTATTACATGATTAAGCAGTTAAACACTTCAAGTATGAGTGATAAGGTGACTCACTGTAACTGCAACCCTTTCGGGCTTTTAAGCACAAGGTGAAGTGCATTTTTTATTTTTTTTTTTTTAACTCTCCAGGGTTTTTGGTTTTTAGTCACATCTTAAAAGAAGCCCATTTTTATCATAGATCTTTGAAGCAGACTTGAACTTCTGGTATTTTTTTTTATTCTATTTATTCAATAATTTTCCTTATGCATCTAATTTTTTAAAATATAGTATATATAAAAAAATCCTGAAAGCACTTTTAAATGGAAATATATGTGCAAAAATACATAACTCACCTTTTCATAATTCAAAAATCTAAATCCTCTACGACACTTTTCAGTTGGAACACTTAAAAAAATGAGAGTACAAAATACATGGCACACAATAAAGAAGAGTATTCAATTTAAACAGTAAGACCATGTTTAATTTATGGAATATTTTTTTTCTATTTAAATAGGTTTTCTTTAATATTAAATAAGAAAAAATATTTTTCTATGTCTTTCTATGTTTTTAAAAAAACAAAGGAAAGAAAGAAAATTAGAAAGAAGTTAAAAACTCTTATGATTGGTATTCTACAGTAAAACAGAATAATAAACTTAATTATTTCTGAAAATTTCCTTTCCAGGGGAACAGCTACCTTTTCATATATGTATGCTGACTCAAATTAAAATGATGTCTGTTAAATATGAAGAATTTTGTGGGATGGAAATTGCAATTACTCTGCAGTCCTGTTCATTAGAAAACAGAGATCTCCATCTTTAGACATTTGATTTCATAGACATAGCAATTTGGATATAATGTTACTATATATTTAGTTGTTTTGGTTTTGTTTTTTTTTCCCCTCATAGTCTTTGTTAACAGCAAAATAGTCAAGTTGGTTACCTTTGAACTAAGTTTTTATGACTGGACAAGCTATTTGATGTGTTTCATTTGATATTCTGGAGGTTTATGAAACCACTGGTGCAGTTTAATAAATAATTCTAGTGGTAACAGCACTGGCAGTAAGAATAAAACACTATTCCCAAAACATGAAACTCCTTAATTACTACTTTAATCAGAGACACAGGGTGTTTACTACCTGTCAATACGAGAATTATTAAAAATGAATACTCGCCTGTATCCAAAACTGTGGTATAGTTACAATGGTTTGCGTTGCATGATGAGGTAGTACAGAAAACACCACCAGATTTTTACTCAGATCCACATGACAGAGAACAGAGAACCTTTAGACTTGGGAGAGTCAGAATGTCAAAAAGAAGTGGGAAGTCTCACTGTCAGGGGAAAAAAAGTCAGTTGTTAGGATAGATTTTGCTCCGAGGTTCTGTGCAATGATTTCTGAGCACTCTTTAAACCAACCGACAGTATGCGGAAAGAGAATGGAGCTATTTTGCTTGAGACTTTGTCCACAGTGCAGAGTGTATCTCATTAATGGATCCCACAGAGACTGGCTACAGCTCAGTCCTCTCTCATAGTCTGCCTTGCGTGACTTGAACTTATTCTCTCTAATGTATTCTCTGATTTCAGAGGCATTCTCCGATCTGCCTCTTGTATTCTGTAATGATATTCACATCAGTAACCTTGAAAATTAATTATTTACTTTGAAGGTTGGCTATGTTATCGTGTGTCCAAATCCCTCTACACTTCCTATCGCACACATGCAGGTACTTATGTCTGATTCATCATACATGGAAATTTGCTTAGACACTTTTACTTAAAAATCGTACTCTTTCTAAATGGAAAGTTGAAGAAAATAGCTAAGCAGATATCTCTGAGTACTACAAGGAAAAGATCAGATGAGCCTAAAAAATGTCAGTATACATTTTAATTGATTGGACTACTTTATTTTGGTCTGCTTTACTAATTTACTACTTCTGAAAGTTTCTCAAGTCATGATTTTTCCATTTCCAATTTTGTTTATATTCTCTATTAGTCATTTAGTCTTACTACCACAATCATCTTTTACTTGTCTATTTTATACCTTCTCTATTTAATATATAATTTGTTACTGAATTTTATTACTCATCCACTATCAAATTCACCTGTGTGTTCTTCTGTAGTCACTGAAGATGTTCACCTATAAATCTCAGCTGTCATGTAAATGGCCCATTTTTTAAGAGTTTAGTGAACTCAGAACAGATTTAAGAAATACTACCATTACTATTACAACATCTTTTCAATGAAGATTACAAAGGAATTCAGGATCATAAATTAAACTTCACAATGACCTTGAAAACCTGAAATATAAATTCCTGTTTTTCTACATTTTGAAAGATAAAGATGAGGAAACTGATGAAGAAAACAAACAAGCAAACAAACAACAACAAAAAATTATTTGCAATGGGTAAATTAATCTTTCACATTTTTCAGAAGGAAAAGTCACAGCTACTTTTAAAAACCAAGATGACTTTAAATATGAATTATTAATCTAAAGCTACAGACAGTCACTTTTAGATATAATTTACATTACACATCTTAGGATATGTAACTGTTACAGTCTGCTTAATAATTAGGTCAATAGAAAGACAGTGCCTTCCAGACAGGCAGAGGTTTGGGTCAGCATGTGAGGTAATTCATCAAACTTGGTACAGTGCCTCCCAGGCAAGTAACTATTCACTTTGGTCTGGAAGAGAAGGCAGAAAGTGGAGATGTCTCCCAGGCAGAAAATTAAATGGGTCAGCCTTGGAGGCAGCCCAGATAGGTGACTGTTCAGCTTTACTTGAAAATGGATTAACATACTAAGGTCATTCCTGAGTACATAACTATTGGCTCCTGCTTAGATGACAAGCCATTATTCATGGAGTTCCTTCCATTTGAAGGGCTGCTTATTGCAGCTTATCTTAAAACTAGACTCTGAGACAGTTAGCCTTTGATTCTAATAATAAGGTCCTGTTTGTGAACACGAGTGTGTGTCTTACCAGGACATAATGAATCATTGACACTGTTGGTTGCATCTTTGCCAGGGATACTAAAGGATATTCTCTCTTAACTGGTGAGAGAGACCACATTTTAATATACAAGAAAGAGGCAAAGTTTCAAACAGGGAGGCTTATATACCTTATAGACTTTGGCAGGTGCGAAAGTCTAATGAATGAGTATATGCTTACCTGGATTACATATATTCCTGACTTGGAAGAGAACATCAAGAGCTTCAAATATTTAAACTGGCCTTTTATTTGTGCCCATCTGAAAACAGAAAATACTGTATTATTTGAGGAAAACAGACTGAAAGAAACCCACTCTCGTTAAAGTTATAAAGTAAGAAAGACATATAAAACAGAAAACAGAGACATAAGAGACTTGACCAAAGAGGATAGGAAGCCTGGAAAGAGAGATTAGGAGTAGCACACTTGTACATAGCACAGTGAATTTCTTTATCTTATTTCCTCTCTTTTCTCTCTCATATCATTTTGTTCAGGATTGTGGCTGTAAGACAATAAAAGGGAGCATAGTATTATTTGAGGAGGGGGAGCCAAGTGGAGAATAGAGGGCATCCAGTACACTGGAAATTCTGACAGTCTTGCTGAGTGCCAAATGGCATATGCGTAAATCAGCAACACTGAAGCAATTCTGGCAGTAGAGAAGAAATTTGGCAGAGATGATTCAGAGAAAGGGCAGTTCATATGGGAAGTCCAAGAGAGACCAGGTAGTGAATGGCACATTTATTTTACTGCAGGTTATAAAAGGTGGCAACCGAAAAGGGACATTTTGGATTGGGATTAACTAGGAAGTAAGTAACTACTTACTTCCTGTGTAACTCAAGAAAAAACAACATTTTATACTGCAAGTCAATGCTCTGAGACATATGCTAGGATACTCCACAGTGTTGAAGTCCAGATTTTAAAATGGGATGCTAGAAAAATACAGATGTTCAAAAAGAATTACCTCAAAAATAAAAATGAACATTAAAGGCTATAATGAATGAGTATCTTAAGGCAGACAGCTTACTGTAATGTCTATTAGGATTTTGTACAGTGAATGTTTAATGTAAATGCTTTAGCTCTACCTAGAGCAGACAATTGCTTCCTTTTCAAGTGAATGCTTTCATTACTAGTTAATAAAATATTTCATGTATTTTGTTCTTTGTGTGGTCTCAGATCTCAAAACCAATACACATGAGGAATACAGAGCAACTCTATCGCTCCACTTTAACACTACCTTTTCCTATTCTCAGTGTTATATTACCTATAATGTATAAAATGGAGGTTGGGATACCTGATTGCTGGTCTCATGTCATGATTGAAGTCTAGGTTGTTTCACCAAAAAAGGATGCTTGTGGCACAGCCATGACTGTGCGACTCATCAGTAAAAGGTTAAATTTCCTTGGGTGGGATTAAACTCACTGTAGAGGTCTAAAGTTTGCTGTCAAAGTCACCATCAGTTGCCCTTTTATAGTCAAAAAAGAGAAATAAGCACCACTAGAATGCCATTCATAAGCCGTATATCAGATTCCATTTTTGAGAGACTGGAATTGCACCTGAAAAGGCCTTGAATTTCCTAAATGACTACAGATTTACTGTTCAACTGAAGGTCAAATGCCACAGCTATTTTAATGGGTGAAGAATTTTCTCTTTGTTTGGGGTTCTTCTTCCATAAACAAACATTCTTGGAAATCTTAAAAATCTTCTAAGATAGTAACTGTTATTAAAAATTTTCATTAGTGTCTGAGGCTGCAACTTTTCAACACTATAAGACATAGTTCAGAATTCACATTTTCTTACCTATTTGTACTATAGATGAGAAATCTATGCACCTAGTATATTGTCTTAGAACCTTGGCTTGGGATAGGAAAGATTTGGTACTCAGTTAAAACATGAATTAACTTTTAACACGTTTAAACCTAATCAAGTAAATTAATAAATCAAAAAGAACAGGAAGACCGTTGTCATGGTTATAGAATATAATGGTAACTAGTTTCTTTTGGGGGAAAAATTCAGAATATGGAATGAGCTGTGTGCTGCTTGCAGGCAAAATCCATTTTGTATTTGATTTTGATGTGTTTTCAACTGAATTATTTTCTGTGGTTCATTTAGCTTCAAAAAGAAATTAAAAGATCTAATTTTAAAGCAGCTGACATTATGGAACACCTAATGTGTCATTTACAGACAGATTATTTAGTTTTGTGCTTCCCTTAAAATTTTTGGGTACAAATGCCCTTGCTTTGACTGTGAAAGAGAAAGGCTTTTTCCTAAATATCTAGTTTCATCAAATGAAGATCAGGCAAAACGTATTTGTTTTTTTCTCCAGCAAGAGATTTCTAAATTCCAAGTGTGCCCTGGAATTGTCGCTGGTTTCTGCAAAGTGAGCTCTATCAACCCACCCTGCCTGTGTCAGATTTCAAAGCTTGTTGGGTAAACACTAAAATTGTAATTTTCAGCAAATATGGCATGATATCCACATTTTCTCTCTAGTCTTCAAAGTTACAGAAGGAATTATTCTTACTTCAAGCACAATTATTCCCAGAGTTTCTCTGGTGGAGTTTTGCTTCCTGTATTGATTCTGACACGTAGTCTTCCTTGAAGATACAATAAAGAGCACAATACGTGGATGCGGCTACAGACTTCTACTCCGCTCTGTTTTTTAAATTCGCATTATCTAATGCCTACAGGTAATAAGGAAGTAGATAAACCTATTAATCAATAGAATTAAATTGGAAAGTAGATGTTCTGTGGGCACAAATATCCTTACCTCTACCGACAAACTTCCTTGATAAGTAGGCACTCAGCACAAATCTGTGAGCCATTTATACTCTGTATTGGCATGCCATTACAATCAGTGTTTAACTATTTCAGTGTTGTGAAATTCATCTTTAGGTTGTCCATATTTCTGATGTGTTTCCACTGAAATACTAACCTTCATTTGACAGCTATGGCACTACAAAGCATGCTTCTGAGGTCTATTGAAGCATTAACAGGAGCACGCATGCCAATGAATGAACTGCTATGGAAAGAAATAAAAGTAGCAAAAACAACAACAGCAACAAACAAACAAACAAAAAAAAATCAAAGCCAAAAACCCACAATCAAAAAA
Organism: Pyrocephalus nanus; assembly: GCA_038380795.1. NCBI lineage: Eukaryota > Metazoa > Chordata > Aves > Passeriformes > Tyrannidae > Pyrocephalus > Pyrocephalus nanus. The sequence continues at coordinate 57,139,360 of CM076259.1, read as the reverse complement.
AAAAACCCACAACACCAAAACCCCAAAGAAACCCAAACCAAACTCTTCCAGTACTTACTGTGCTGTCATTCCCGGCAAAAAAAGAAAAAACTTGCTACAGATGAAGCTGCTAAGTACTCTGCCCCAAACTGAATCTTTGAGTTGGAAGCTGTTCAGAGAGACTTTTAAGCAGCTGTATTAAGAGACAAAACATCACACATATAAATTCTTTCATTGAACTACTACATATGAGACGCTAAAATACATTTTGGAAAACCCAAGCATAAGACAAAATCAGTGCAATCATAATGTGATGCTTGCATATCAGGTGCTTAGGGACATGGTTTAGTGTTGGGCTGGGCCAAGTTAGCTCAATGCTCTTAGGGTCTTTTCCAACTTTAACGTTTCTATGATTCTAAGATTTCACCTTGAAACAGTTTAGGGTTCCTCTAAATGTCTCTAATTCCATATTTACTCTGCAAATACAACTTTCATTAATGAAAATTGTCTCAATGTCATAATGTGCCTCACCTGTGCTGCCTAATCCTGTGCTCCCCCCAGGCCTCTTCACAACCTCTGCCCATTGGCCCAGGAGCCCCATTTCAGCTCAGCTCAGGTCTATGTATCCATTCCTCAGTGATGCTGTAGGAGTGCCAGACTCCAGCCCAGCCCTGCCCTGCCCAGGCCTGCCCTGCCCAGACGAGGGCTTTACTGATTTTGGGCCAACCTATAGTCTCACCTAAACTATGCATTCCTAAGAGAAACTTGGGATTCCTTGCCAGAGTTGTATGGTTGTCTGTTCTAAATTCAGTACAGAGACATAAGAAGAGGAAAGCTCTGTGATGAGAGAATAATGTCTTGATATCATTAGATTATTGAAAATAACTGTCTTTTGAACTAAAGAGGTTCATTAATATCAGGTTCCAGGTTTCTTCCACTTGCTTTTAGGCAACTGAGGCATCTAAGCAAAGAATACAGGTATGGATTCACCTTATCTGACTTCAGGCTAAAGCTGTGTGCCTAATTCAAACTGTCTGTGATTTTAGATGTGTTTGCATAGCACTGTGAGAGTTTTATTTCTGACATTTGCCTTTGAAGAGATCCCAATTCAAGCCACTGCTTATCTGAGAAGGTTCAGTGTACTGGAATAAATTTTTACCAAAGGGTGAGAGAAACTAATATGGCCATTCAGCTTCACCAACTCTTCAGACTAGACAACCATGTTATGAACATAATGATTTGTTTTTAATCTGTAACAAAAGCCAAAGATGTTAACAATGAGTGAAACTGGATAGTGGCAAGAGATTTATAGCTATGCTCTGCTGCAATATCACAAAGCACTGCTGAAAAGAGGAGACTAACACCCCTACCACATCTGTCACAGTTCTGGACCAAATGAAAATGTGGCAACCAAGTAGACTTAGACACCAGAGCATTTAATCACAGATATAGGCAGTTTTATAAATTACATGAGTGCCCTTGCACTGCAGCAACCATGTGATCACTCCCCCTCCATCTCTCACAACCCTATTAGGGCACAGGGACAGGGGGTGACATGCCAGTGTGGCTACAAAGGCTGCCCTGTAGCAGCCTGAACACCTTGTCCTGTCCCCCGGCTCATATGCCTCAGCCAGCCCATGATACAAGTACATTCAAGTCATTCCTACCTTTATTTAATGATTGTGATGGGGATTGCCCCTTCTGCAGAGCCAGCAAATCCCGTTGTTCTTGGAGGAGAAAAAGGAAGACCAGACGTCCCCATCCAAATTTGGAGGGTTCTTTTCTAGATGCCCTCTAGGAAAACTAGACTGAGGCAGAACAGGTGTCTTCATTAGTGTCAGAGTTCCACCTTAACTAGTTTCAAGAAATGAGAAGAACTTCTGAAGTGCATGAAGAGACTTAATGGAGTGAAAACTACACAGAGGTAGATACAAGGTAACATTTACAATTATATATTCTTTCAACTTCTTTTCCCCTTTACACTACTAATCTGAAGTAGGATTATGAACTACTTAGCAGTTAGATTCCTGCAAGGAATTAAAAAGACTGCCAGGGACCAGATTTGTCCCATTTGCTTTAGTCACTGTGAGGCATAGCAATTAATGAAGTAGCTGGCTTAGGTTTTAAACAAACTTAAACTTCAAAACTTTGTTTAGCTCATGTATGTTTACATTGCCCCCAGGAGAAAAAAAAAATTGTTCCTTATGTTTGCATAAAGGAATAGGGTAAATGCACTCATAACTTAAATTTAAATATAGATAAAACAGATTTGCATATAAGCGCCCTAGAAGACTTGTCAGCTTTGTCAGGATCCAAACTTACATAGGTCTAGACCTAACCTATTCAGCTTTGTAAATAGATATCACTGTGGATATTAATCCACCCCAAGTACTGTGAGCCAAGCAATCTGTGATTTTGAAACATTCTTACAACAGGTAATCTAATACAACATGGCAACAGCCTATACCACACCTATACCACAAATTTGCTAACATAGTCCCTAACATGTCATTGTTAAGATCAACAACTTTCTCCCAGTAAAAGCCTGAGTCAAGGATTTTCCTTATAGCAGTTTGAACACAGCTGCTCTATGAAGAAAGTAAAGAGAGATTAGCTGTAAAGAAAACTACTATGTTGTTCCAATGAGCCTGAGGTTCAAAGAGTCCCAGGACTACCTTATTTATTAACATAGACAGAGACTTAACGATGGAATTTGCAGTTGTATTTTTCTACATACTGGTTTCAGTGACAAATCTTTCTCCCCTTTTCTCACTGAATTAAGCATAAATATTTACAACTTTTATTAAAACTATCATGAGACAAATCCTATACTTCTCAATGGGTCTTACCTGCTATTTGATTTCTACATTATATATGGCTATGCTGGTCTTCTGAGAATTACGTCCTTATTAAGAAATTAGAAACTCAACTTCCCTGTCCTTGTTCAGTGCAAATAAAACAGATTTCTTCTAGAATAAGAATTATGCTAAAACTCATGATCAGATAGTAAAAAATATAAACAAACTAAAATAAGCAACCACTCCTCAAAATTTCCTCAAATTTTCATGACTAAAATTTCATTGTACTGAATATCATCACACAGCCATGCCAATCATTTGAAATTAAGTGTAGAATATGTGCTGAATTAATTGTCAAAGTTTACTTGATATGGACTTCATTAAAAGAAATAAATTAGACAAGAAAAAAATTTAAATCTGAAAAACATAATTAAATAATATTTAAATTCTTCTTTCATGGCTATCAGCAAAGAAAACCAATTCAACCTCTAAACAAAACACAAAACATTGTATAACCTGCTTTTCTTTATCTTTTTTCTTCTTCGTATTCCTCTTCCTCAACCTTGATCTCAACCTTTTTCTTTTCTCTTTTCTTTGTTCCTCCCTTCTGCCCATATTTCTCCCAGGAGTTTCTCCAATAACTTTTTTTTTTTTTTTTTAGTTTTGCCTCTACAAAAGACAAATCTGTGCTCTCTGACCAGATGAAAATAGCCTTGGGAATCAATCTTGTGTATGTAAATAGAGAGGTGAATGTTATTGCAAGGATGCATATATTTTCACTTAAAACCACCACAAAAAGAGGATATTGTTCTACAGTGTCTGTCTCCTGACCTGCAGATACTGAGGTAGCTTGTTGGTGAGTTGTGTGGTAATGAAGTTCAGAATGTGAATTACTGACTTGTTAATTTCTCCTTTAATGATGATAAAATGTTCTCGTGAGGAATTTGCAGGTTAACACAAGACAAATTTAGTCATGTATTTTTCACCGAACATTGTTTCCAGCAAAGTTCTCACTCTCAAAATATGCTAATAAATTTTAAATTAACATCAAGCTGTAGTTTCTTATTTTAAAACTGCAGGAGGAGTTTGTATGAAAAATATCAAAATATCTCTCTGGAGAAATGTAGATCATTTTCCTAAAGGAACTTTAATTAATTTACTGAGACTTCATATCCACTCTTTTACTCTGGGAACCCCTGACATAACTTAAAAGACAAATAATAAAATTCTCTTTATTTTGTGGGAATTACCGACTTTTGAAAGTGTGCTACATTTCTAGAAGCCCAAAAAATAAGCCATACAAATCATAAATAATTCTCATTTTCAGTCTGATTCCAATCCCCTTCTTTCTTCAAATACTACAAAGATACGCTGTTTTGTAATTTCACCATAAAGACAGTTAAAATGAAATATCTGTTATGAAGAAGGAAAAGACAAATAATAAATGGAGAAATAATGCCTGAATTTCATATGGTATCCCCCTACTGATGGTAAATTAGCCCAATCTATCATTTAGACTACACACTTAACAAGTGTGTAGACCTGCAACAAAAATATGGTAAGACAAGAATTTGGTTTTACCTCATGCAGATAAGTTGGTTAGGTATTTGGAATAAAAAAATCTTGAACTTCTTTCCTTTGCCTAGAAAATCTTAAACTAGAAAGGATCCGCCCCGAAGGTAATTTTTTTCTTGCAGATTAAAAAAAAAAAAAAAAAAGTAAGAAGTAAGTTTATTCAAATTTAGTTGTTTAAATTACATTTAAAGATATCTATGGATTACAGCAGTGCACATGATGCCCAAGTGCAAGCAATCATGATTTCTACATAAAAGGTACAAATGCTTTCTACCTTTACCCATCTGTTCAAAAATAGTTTCCCTAAACTATCAAATCAATTCACTGGGGAAAAAAAAAAATTACTACCTTCTAATCTCGGCCTCTCAGATTAAAGCTGTTGGTTCCTCAGTTAAAAATATTAGATTTCAGGTGAAAATAAATTACTTTCTTTGATACCTGAATTCCCAGATACCTGAATTTTTTTCTTCATAAAAAGAGATATATTCCTATGAAAGCAGCCTCTACCTACGTGTCATTTTAAATCCCACATCTTTTTAGCAGTTTCAGCTGATTGACCAAACAGTTTTCAAAGATAACTGGCAGAAGTAACACCAGTGATTATCTCATCAAGCTTAACAAGAGTTTGGAATAGATTGAGCTAGAGCTTTCCTTAAAGATTTACAGAAAAGCTGATACACACAGGGGGAATATGCAGCTGTTTCAAAAAATTCAATGGTATGGAAAGATGAATATATGTATGGCAATATTTGTGTTCATAACTTAATAAGCGTAACAACAGACATCTTTAGGAGGTGTGAAAATACAGAGAATGATTTTTCTCTATCTTAAATTTTTGTATTGTATCTGGCTGAGATGGAGTTGGTTTCCCCATAGTAAGCCTGACAGTGCTGTGCTTTGCACTATTAGCTAGAAAGGTGCTGATAACACACCAGTGTTTTGGGTACTGCTGAGCAATGCTGGCAAAGCATCAGCATTGTCTCAGCATTTCTCCCCTCTTCCAATCAAGGGCAAGATCCTGGGAAGGGACACAACCAGGCCAGCTGACCCAAACTAACCAAAGGGATATTCTATACCATATGACATCAGCTCAGGTGTAAAAGCTAAAGAAAGGAGAAGAAAGGAATTGCCTGCTATGAAGAGCATATAAGTAAATACAAAAACTTGTTTAGTAGAAAAGATTGTACCAGTAGCACAAGAATACACTACTATTTTTGGAAAAAGAATGCAGAAGGAAAGACATATAGTGATTAATTCATCTTGTCCTTTGTTTAAGCTAATATGAACTTCATCTTATCTGACATAGGAAATATAATATAAAGAATGCCATAAGAAGTAAACATTCCTAAAAAAAGGAGCAGCCAATTTTTACATGGTTCAAGCTTGTGAATTCAAATCACAGCTAGACAAGTTTAAAAACTGGACAATATTTCATGACCATATGTGTTTCTTTAATAGGAGGGCTTTTTTTTTGGCAACCAGTCACTTTTCAGGGAGCTGGTAACTCTGCATCATTTAGAACTCTCCGTTACAAAAATGTGACTGAATACTGAACTGTGAAAGCTCCATGTGTTACCATGGTTTGGCACCCATGGAACTTAATGCTGGTTTTAGAACAACAGCAGTATTTTTACAGTGCTATTCACACAGGATGTGTCATGGTGCTTTAAAATGGGAAGTAAAGTAACAAAACCAAGAGTCTAAACACATGCTCTGCCAAAGACTATCCACTAATATTAGATTTCAATCTATCCATATCAGGAGGCAGAGTCTCAGATTTTTTTTTTTGATGATGAAAGGCTTTGATTTTTGAAGTGTGGAGGTGCATAATGGGGAAGAAAAATTGCTTCCTCTCAATTGCTTTTAAAAATGAGAGATTGAACGTTCCATAGACTCTGTGCTCTGTGGGAGAAAAGAAGGACAATGGAGAATTATGAATTCATGAATACTGAAACAATATAAAGCCCTTAGACAATGCAGGGAAAAGATATATAAACTGTAAATACTCCAGGCAACCATTGCGGAAACTACAGTTCTGGAGCAATGTGTAGAACTTTTCCAATCTTAGTAAAAATCTTTCTGATAGCAATTAGTATTCAGGGAAAATAACACATTGATCTTCTTATAAGTCTAGAAAAAGAGAAAAACAAAACCACCCAATATCACTGAGCCTGATGTTTTAAACCTGAGAATGGAGATGAGAGAATAGGAGACAGGAGCAGTGAGGAGGGAAACTTATTTTTTGATGGAACTTCAAGGGAGAATTTTGTTCCAGTATTCCTTCCATCCTTTAAAAATGCTGGAAAGATTTTTGCTAGAATCAATTGGAATGAAAATTAAGGAGAAATATTTACTGTGGTTTAAGATTTGTGCCATACTTAAAGAAGAAAAATATAATCATGCAAACCCATCAAAAAAAGAATCGTCAAAATTGCATATATAATACGTATTTATTGTATAAGTGATTGCATAATTCAATCAAATTGAAAATTTTCAGTGCTGCTGTATTCTTGGGACTAGATTTTCTACTGTCAGCAGTTACAGTAATTTTATTGAAAACAAGGTGATTTTGCACATCAGATTAACCAAGAACCCATTTCTAAGAACTTTTTTTCCTTTAGGATAGCATACATATACTTTCCTGTTTTGTGGTGATCAGGTTGTTTAAAAGCTGGAGATGAGTGAGACTTGTTTGGGTAATTCCCAGCTAGAGTGTGATTCCCTGGAGAATCACAGCCAAGAGTCATAATTTAGAGCAATACCTAAATCATTCAAATTCATGCAAGTGCTGGAACACTTAGAGTTTTAAATAGCAAAAAATGTAATCAGCCTCTTGGTAACACACTACACACATACAAAAACATGAACAACATTCTTCAAATTACTTCAGTTTTGTAAAACATAATCACTAGTACTTTATTTTCATTCCCAGAAAATAAAGGCTAGAGCTCTTAGTTTGAATGAAGGGCAATTGATTCATGTATTGTGATGTAGATAACCTTCACTGACCTTGGATCTGTTAAAGGCATGTCTAATAAGTAAACACTTGATTAGCGAGCTAAAATTTAATAAACAAAAAACAAAATCATTTTTGAAAGATAGCAAAAATAGTATAACATTGTAAATCAAGATTCGTTTTCTTCTTATTATTGAGCCTTCTGCACTGTTCATTGTGTTAAATCAATGTATCATTTAGAGGGACATCTGCTAATTCCTAGTGGGTTCAACTCCCAGTGACCTATTCTCATTGTACAATCCCTGTTTCTCATTCGTTCTGCTGGAATTCTGTCATGCATCATTGTCCCAGAAAAACTCTCAAAAGCTAGGTCAGGAACAGTCTTAAATTATTTTAATTTCTAATGAAGCAGAGAATAAACAACACTCTGGAGACTGAGAAACACTCAGGCCAGCCAGTTCCTAAATTTCTATGGATCTAGGCAACAATATGAAGTGGCAGAGCACTTGCATTATACAGACTTGGCCTGTACAGAATTCTTTCCTCTTTCTTTCATAACACATTTCATAAGGGCTCTAGTAGCTTTTTGTGGGAAGTGAGTAACATTAGGAGAATGAATTGGTATCCACAAAACCATTTCTAGAGGTCATGGATTTGTGTGGGTGAACATACCGTGTACCTAAATGAAGCATGAAACTGAAATTTCTTTATGGATTTGTATATCTGGACTACTACACAGAAACAACATCATAGTTCAACCTGTTTTACAATCTGAGCAACAAAATAAAGGGTAGGCTTTTCTGGGTGATGTTGATTTTTGCTGATTTTTTTTCACTGATGCTGCTCATGGATAAGCAGTGATCAAAACTCCAGATTTAAGCCATAAGCTGCCCAGAGTGGTTACATTTTATTTAAGACTTTTTAAAAGCTTTTTGGTTTGTTATAACCTCAAATTAGCAAGCAGAGAAAGAGTCACACACTCTTCTCTAAGAGAAATTATTTTAATTTAGTGAGAACAATAAGATATTTTGGCAAAAGGTTTTTCAAGAGTAAAATACAACCAAGAAAAAGCATTTCACTAAAACACCCAGCACAAAGACCCATTCCACAGAAAAAAGTGCACTACAAACAATCGCTATACCAGCTTTGGGAAAACAGAGTTCATTGGTTTTAAGTTACTCATAAGAGAAGGAAAAGAGTAAAATGAGAAAACAGATCAAAAGAGTAAAGAAAGAGAGAAGAAGAGAGAGGAAAGAAAAAGTAGTTACTGATAAGATCTGATGGTTCACATGGTTTAGGTTGCAGGAGAGAAGAAGAAACTCACCTGGAGTCTCCTGTATTTATGCTATTTAGTTTTCCTTCCCAGGCAGGATATCCAGTCAGTGTCTTCCATGCCAGAGTGAGTTGTGCTGTAGCAGTCACAGGCTGCAGTGGTGTGGATGGGCTACCAGGCAGGTCTGCCTTGACCCACAGCCCGGCTGCAGGGCCTGTGGCTCTGCCCTGTGCTCTGGCAAGAGCAGGTGGATAAACGCTGAAGGAAGCTGCAGCCTGTGAAGGGCCCATGGTGGGACAGGCTCCAGTCAGGAACAGCTGCACATGAAGTGGAGCCCATGCAAGAGCAGATTTTCTGGCAGGATGTGTGACCCAATGGGGGACTCACCCTAGAGAAGCCCATTTCTGAAAGACTGGACCCTGTAGAAAGGAGCCATGCTGGAGCAGTTCGTGAAGAGCAGCAGTCCATGAGAGAGATCCACATTGGAAAAGTTTGTGAATGACTTTCTCTCGTGGGAGGAACACCACACAGGACCAAGGGGAGAGTGAAAAGCAGGAGGACGAAGAAGAAATATAAGAGATAACGCATAGTGAACTGACCACACGCCTCATTTCCTGTCACCTTGTGCCATTCAGGGGAGATCAGGAGATCTCTACCTTCCCTATCTCTATCAGGAGAAGGGAGTGGTAGGGGGAAGGTGTTTTAAGATCTGTCTTTATTTTTCATTATTTTACTCTGATTTTATAGATAGTAAATTAGAATAATTTCCCCAAGATGTCTGTTTTGTCAGTGGTGGTAACTAGTAAGTTCCTAGTGACTTGCCCTGTCCTTATCTCAACACACATGGTTTTTGTCTTATTTTTCACCCATGTTTTCAATAGATAGAGAGTGACGGAGTGGCTTTCATGGGCACCTGGTGGCTTCCCAAGGTCAAACCAACACACCCTGACACTGTTCAAGCACTACTCAGCAACAGCTAAAACATTAGTCTGTTATCAACACTGTCTTGGGCACAAATCAAAGACACATCTGGGCTGCAGTGAAGAAAACTGACTCCACTCCACCAAAATCCAGTACAATAGTTCAGTAGAACAGCAATTGCTTGCCTTATGAAAATGTTATTGTTTGTAAGGAAAATATATCAATAGTGAAAGAAAATTGGCATTTCGAACGCAGATGTCCTAACATTAAAATTTCTATATTCTTTCCCAAGGGAATAGGACACCTTTTCCTCTACTATGTTTTTACTTCTTAGTAGAGGAGACCAAAGTCAACATTTTTAATATTTTAAGTATAAATATTCACAATATTTACATATTAAATTAATCAGACTTATTCCCTATCTTCTGCTTTTTCTCTGGTCAAAAAAAGAACATAAATATCAAGTATTAGTATATGATATTATACAGGGGATGAAACAATAGATCAGACCATTTTTTAACTCAGTGGATGCTATAATGTTCCCAAAGATACACTGCTCATAAAGGCTCCATCAGTGACTCTTGAATTTCTTCCCAATGACATTATAATCTTTGTGAATGGTTGGCTCTTTTGCTAATGATATAGGAAAAGAAGAGATGCAGTACTCTGTTGATGAGAGTTGCTACTCTGGATGGTTCCTCTTTTTATGGTTTGATCCAAAATCCGTTAGTGTCAATGGAACTTCTTTCATACTCAAACGTCAACATGCTTCAAAGGGTTTGCAAAAATGGGCTGAATTGCTAAGTTGGATGTATCTTTCAGGTTTTCATGAAGAATTTTATGAGTTCCTAGTAAAAAATTCTAAAAAGTTTTATTAAAAACCCTTAGCCAACATTGATAACTGTTATCTACAAAAACATATCTAAGATGTCTGAATTTCTGCTTCAAAATAATATCAGAGGGTTTTTTTAAGGATGTTTAGGAAAAAGCAATTTTTTAAACTTTTACATAAACAAAACAAGGACAGGGCAAGTCACTAGAAACTTACTAGTTGCCACTACTGGCGAAACAGACATCTTGGGGAAATTATTCTAATTTACTCTATAAAATCAGATAGCAATACTCTAAAAATTAATAACATTAAAGAAATTTCTTTGTCAAAAAACCTCATGAATATTTGCAATGAAGGTGTCAACCAAAACAAACAAAGCATCACAATATATTTCTTTCCTAAACTTAAATTTATCAATTTTACCTGCCTCAATTTCTGCTGTAGATTTATTCCTACGAATAATACAACCAGGGCCAGATGAACGAAAGCAAATAATTTTGCAAGATTTCTGCCACCACACACACACTTTTAGCTATTTACGCATGAATTTGTTTGTTTGTTTATTTGAAATTTTGAGGCTCTGAGGTTTAAATACTCCAACTACTCCATACAATTTGCCATTCAAACAGCAAGGAGAATATTTGTTATCTGTGTTTGTATGACAACATAGAAATAGAAATACATAAAAGTGTCTAGATAAATTGCTATTTGTAGTAGCCAATACTGACTTTTTTTTTTGGAATGCCCTTGATTAGCTTTCATTGGACACACAAGCCATGTGTTATATGATTTGATGTTCACTGGCTGACTGCAGCCTTTTTATAATTAGGTTTTCAGTGTACATAATTTGTCATGAATATGCTTAATACTCAATTAAAACTGAATGTTTCTATGAAAGTTCCCACTGATAAACTTCTTTGATAGAACAAGCATCAGAGGAATGGGAAGTGGAAGATCTTAATCAAGAGAATGAAATTTTAGTTTTAAGGTTTTCCACTGAATATTCACACTCTGTATTTTTAAGATGTTTATCACTAGCACAAATTCTTATTTGTTTGAGCTAGACAAGCAAGAGAATAGAGAATATTAGTGGACATCCATGAAAGAACAGGAAATATACACAATTCATCAGAGTCTGTTGAGGACCAGAAAGCTTCTCAGACTGTACTATAATAGCAAAACCTGCCAAAACAATACAGAAATAAATCTGAAGCCGTTTTTGGCTTTAAGAGAACAAATGTGCGTATTTAAGTCATTTCAGGGTTCAAAAGGAACACAATTTAAGGCAAAATAAATTGTTTCTTAAAGATCATTTAAGATCTTTTCTTTACACTTTCTGGCTCAGTAAAAATGGCTGAATACTAAATGTGTTAATGATCTTCCTTAAGTTGCTATAAATACATAAATCAAAGTATAAATGTAGTTCTTGCTTTATGATGAAATATTTTTTAACTAAAGCCAATTATATTTGTGGTGGCTTATCACAGCAATTATATGAAGCAGCAGGCCAGTCAGTAATGACTTTTTTGTTAGGGGAGTGCTAAGAACACTTCCAGCAGAGCTCCATTACCTGGATTACAATCACAGTTTTAAATTAGGTACCAATGCAAGTAATTTAGTTTTGTTTTTGTATTTAATTGGTCATTAACTTGTTCACTCCAATAATTTTATTTCTATGCCACTCACTCATTAAATACTCCCTGAAACATCTATCCAGAAGCATTCCCTTCTGCAAAAGAAATAGGAATTTTTTAATAAAACATTTCTATGTCTGCATGCTACCTTTATCTCTTTGTGAACAAATTTGAATGAAAAAACACTTCTTTTTCCACCATAGTACCTGTGAGGTCATTAGCATTAGTCAGTAAGAGCCTGGTAATTGCTATTCCAGACCTAGCAATATTTATGTGTAGTCCAGCATCTTGTTGCTGTCAGTGACTAGAAAGACATGCTCATAAAGAAGCTGAAATGAACAATTATGCAATAATTTTACTGAGATCAGAAATTTCCTCCTATTCCCGATGACTACCTTTTGTTTTATGTCCTGAAATAAGATAGTTTGTAACTTTTTCTTTCAAGAAATAATTCTAATTCCATGCAAATGTAAATGCTCTCATTATCCGTATAAATGTTTAATCCTTTTCAAAATTCTGCTAATCTTTAAGGCCTCAGTGATATTTTTGGGGCAATGAGCTCTCTGGGTTAATTATGCATGTGCAACAAAGTATATCCTTTTATCAGTTTTAAATTTAAATCCTGCCTATTTACTGCTACACACAGGAACTTTATAAATCTATATTGTGCAATTTTCTGCTCCAGGCATTTTCCTCAAGTGAGCGTATGCATGAATATAATGCCTGGAGGATGCCTTAAAAGACTTTTCCCATCTCTGACTTCTCAGTGTGTTTCTCCATGAAACTAATTTTTGGATCAGTGGATTAGTATAGAGCTGTGTCTAAGGTAGAAAGTTAAGGGCAGACTCCTTCAAACATTTTTGACATAGGTCAAAATAAATAGCAAATAGTTTTTTCTGTAGTAAACACTAAACAGATTTTTGAAGCCATACTCAGACTAGCCTGCTTAGACCAGGCAATAATCAAGGAAAACATTATGTCAGTGCACACATAACCCGCAATTAGTGTGGTTTTCTTTCCCTACGTAGTGACTGGACTACAAATCATTTTTTAATCTAATCTAGCCTTTGAGCTAGGAATGCTAGGTCATTTAGTTCAGGCAATAAGTACTCCCAGCTTTTACATCCAGAGGTCCAGCTGCTCCTCCCCAAGAGACATCTATTACATTTGTTAAATTTTAAATGCAAGTACAGTTATATTCAGATATATGCTGTATCCAAACACCAAGGGCATTTGTGCAAACAGGTTTTATATAAGAGACACTGTTTTGAAGAATTATTAAACAACTGATTAAAATTAATGTTGTGAGCTCCTCCTGCTGACTTTTTAACATCAGCCAAATAACATTTGGAAGATTAAGTAATTCTCTATTCCTGCAGTATTCTTATTGATTTAAGAGTTTCTTACATGGAGACTTTGTAAGGTTGCTTTCACTCATGCTAGTTCAAAGGAAAAGATGTGGGAGAAGCAAAAGATGAAGGGAGATTATTAATAAGAATAGAGCATCCAACTCTTGAGATAACAGAAAGATGAAAGTGAGATATTCAGGTACGGGAATCTGAGAAGAAAGAACCATAACACAACAGGTACCAGGCCTATTCCATTAATGGGTTGTGCAAAAATTAGTTAGCCCAGTTTCTTGGAAGATAGCACCAGTGATACAAGCCTGTCTTACTTGGGATCAAGTCCTGAGGAGCACATGGACTCCTGGGCAACTGTGTTGCATTGATCTTGACTGGATGCTAGGTACCCATGAGGCTGCTCATCACTTCCCTCTTCAGTAGCATGTTGGGGAGACAAGTTGGAAAAAGCCTTATGAGTCAAGATAAAGGCAGTTTAATAAAGTAAAGACAGCGGCTGCACATGGAAGCGAAGGAAAACAGAAATTTCATTCTCTATTTCCCAGTGCTTCTCTACACATTCTGGCTGCTTTGAAAGAGAGTAATAATTAATTCTTTCTCCCTTCCTCCTCCTTTCTCTTAGCTTTTATTATTTTATATATTTATTATTTTATTATTGCCCAGGTGGCCAAAAAGGCCAGTGGAATCATGGCTTGTGTCAGAAATAGTGTGGACAGCAGGACTAGATCAGAGATTTTCCCCTGCACATTGCACTGGTGAGGCCACACTTCAAACACCATGTTCAGTTTTGGGCCCTTCATTATAAGAAAGACATTGAGCTGCTGGAATCTGTCCAGAGCAGGGCAGCAAAGCTGGTGAAGTTCCTGGAGCACAGGTTCTATGAGGAACAGCTGAGGGAGCTGGGGTTATTTAGCCTGGAGAAAATCAGGCTCAGGTATGACCTTATTGCTCTCTACAGCTACCTGTAGCCAGGTGTGGATTGTTTTTTTCTCCCAAGCAACAAGTAAAAGGGCAAGAAGAAATGGCCTCAAGTTGTTCCAGGGGAAGATTGGATATAAGGAAAAAATTCTTCACTGAAAGAGTGGTCAGGCATTGGAATGGGCTGCCCAGGGAAGTACTGGAGGCACTGTTGCTGAAGGTATTTAAATGACACATATATGTGGCACCTGGGGACATGATTTAGTGGTGGACTTCGCAGTTCTGGGTTAACAGTTGGAACCAGTGATCTTAATGGCCTTTTCCAACCTAAACAGTTCTCTGATCCTGTGATTTTATAAAATGGTCACTGGGAAGAAAGACAATACCACTACTGCTAAGATCCTCATGAATGAGACAGAGAAGGTGGTGAGCAATAAATCTTTGTCGGGGTTGTGAACTAACTTGCCTCTCATTGGTTTCTGTGTTGCCATAGTTATTATATTGTCTCTTTGGATTGGCTAGTTGAATGGCCAATCCAATCCTTCCCCCGCAGCCTTTATAAGCTGCGGGAGATTTGAATAAAGCTCTCTTTGTCTGCTCTCCGCTGCTGGACTCCCTGCGTGCTGTGTGGTCTCTGTCTCCTGGCATAGGGGCCTACGCCGCCCGTCCCTGCCACGAGGGACGGGCGGCGGGGGTAGGGGTGTCCTCAGCCCTGGAAACCTTCACTGAGCAGCCGGCAGGACAGGAGGACCCCCAAGGAACCCCCAAAGAACCGCAACAAATCTTCATCTCTGTGTTCATATAAGCTCAAAAAACTAAAAGGAAGAACCTGCAATATTAATGTGTACTTTATAAAGGAATAGTGGAATGGTAACAGAAACCTAGAAGAGCAGCAGTCAGGAGAGACACAAATAAAAGAATAATAGTGAGAAATATCACCCTATCAATGATATAATCAAAAAAATCATACAAAGGAAGCAAAGATCAGTAAAACAAAAGGAGTCAAAGATGATGTTGGAGAAATGCCATGAAAATTGTTCTACTGGGAACTGAGGGAGAAAAGTTAGTTGTCTATAAATACTTCTTATGATGCCCTTATGAAGTTAAAAAAAAAAAAAGAGAGAGAGAATCTATTAAAAGTCAGTGATAAGACCCAGGCCATAAAACTGTGCATGTTTTAAGAAAAATGTCATTCCAAACTTATCTATATTTTATCTATAAAGAAAAACTACTAAAGTATTGAAGGAATTAATACTATGTCTTATGGGGAAAAGATAGAAAACTTGAGTTTTGTTCACCAAAATTTGATGGGGAAACAGCAGTTGTCTTCAAGTGTATGGAGACAAAAATAACGAAATAAAAATTAATCTACAAGACAATGATAGAATAAGAATTAAATGGATTGGACTGTGGATTGATATAGTTAGCATGAAAACAAGAATATGTCATTCAGTCATCAGTGATATCCTAGAATAAGTAATTATTGTTATTGCTATTTTATTTCTATTATTATACAAAGAAACAACATTGATTCAATTTCTGTTTAAATATTTGGTAGTTTGATTGTATGAGGTGATTTCTCCATAAGAAAAGGTGGAGGGTTAATGAGCTGGGAGGTCTTAAAAAGTCTTGTTTCTTCAGAATACAATTTGGAGAGAAAATGCAAGCACAAAATGTCCAAGTTGACTGTGAACAAAATCAGGAGCTTAAAAACGTATTTTCAATCATCTGAAATTATATTCAAAGTAATAGAAGAAAGGTCAAGAAGAAAGAAGTGACTGTGCTTTTAAGCAGGAAACACGCAACATAGTTTTACAAAGTAATTTAGATGATAATTGTGTGCAGACAATTGACTCCAGTCAATGATTCCATTCCAATTCACCAACTGCACTTGGCTTACTTAACGCCTAGAGGTACTTCAGAGAAGAGTCAATCACAATAAAGGAAAGGAATTGTACAAGTGAGGGGGAAAAAAAGAAAGCTTTTTAAATCATTTATCCAAATATTGCAAGATAGTTCAAAATTTATGTGTTGGAGTACAGGCGCAATTTCATCTGAAAAACTCCAGGTATCTGAATAAAAAAATATCCAAGATTCATTTTTATTGGTTTTCTTACTTGAAGAATAATGCCAAATAATTGATGTCTATGAATTTTTATAATTTTTTTTAAATTGAAAAACTGAATAATAGATGTTGTTCTGGTGTCCATTTTTCATAACTAACAGTTTATAAAAAAAATCAGATTTTTCAAGCAACCCGCAGTGCAAAGCTGAATTCTGTGGATATACTTGCGTATTTTGGGAAAGATGCAGGCCATCCGTTGGTTTTGGAAACTTTCTTGATCTTTTTGAACTCCTGTAAATACTAAAGAGTATTAGTGCCTAATAATTAAAGAATAGTGTTTAACTCTGTCAGAGAAAGATGTGAAGAGTTGATTTAAGGGAAAAGGCTCAGTGTGACTCCTGGGCTAGGGTATTGATACTGATTTCTGGAATTCGTCTACTGGCAGAGTCAGAGATGTCTCCAGGAGTGTGACAGGACTTAGACATTAAGTGCCTAAAGATGTTGGTGCATATGTGAGTTGGCTGGAAGGAGGACAAAATTCTTTACCCCAGTCTCCTAACACACTGAACCTCTTTGCACATGTAGAAACCAAAGAAACCGGTTATGTTGTTTGAGCACCTACTTTTTTTTTTTTCCTTATTTCATTGCATTTTTTCCCTAAAAAAAAAAAAAAAAAAAACTTGAAATGTATGATTTTGCTTTTGTCAGTAGGTAGTATTATATTGGGAATACAGCATCATAGTTTCAGCTGGTATGAATCTGCTGAAGACAGTAGAGCTTTTATTATTGTTTATCATTGTCAGTGCAGAACAGCTGAGGCTATGTAAGACGTAGTCTAATTGCCACTTTGGGGTGTGTTAGGAGAGAATTAGGACTGTGCAGCCAATCCATCTGTCGCAAAGCACTTGAGTAAAGGTTAAACTCATGGTTCTACAACCTCTAGCTTGTACTAGCAGAAATCTGTACCAGAATAAATGTTAAGTTATATTTTTATATGTGTTTAAGCTAATAATACAATCAAAGCACACCTCAAATTGTTTGCACTGTTTATGTGTAGGGTATCAAAAAGAAGCAAGCATCTTCATACGAACAATGAAAATATTTAAATCAGTGAAAAAAAATCAAAGATTTAGCTCTTGAAACTAAGCTATACACATAATAACACTTTGGGGTCACTTCGTCCCACCCTAGTTCAAAGAATATAAAAAAAGATGTGTGTTGTAACATCTAGACTGTTAATGAAAACAGTGATTGATTTGCTTGATGCCATTGTTTTCCTTTTTTTTTCATATTTCACCACTATATTTTATCCTAATTTACTGTCTTTCTCCCAGCTTTGATCCCAACCAGATTAAGTTTCTAGATAAAATATTCCATTCTTTACAGAAGAAAATTGCTTTAGAATATTTATCTTTAGGTTTACTTACTATGTATATTATATCTTCCATATGTTCTGGACCCATAATTATAGTTTTGAAAAGCCAACCTTTTTAATAATTAATACAGTATGTTAAGGAAATGACATATGATTCAACTTAATGAATAATTATGAATGATACTAAGGATCCCTTAATGTTAATGTCATTCTGCTAATTTAATATGACAATTAATTTTGCATACGAAACACATGCAGGTGCATTGACTAATTTTTTAAAAATCCTAATTTCCTAACTCTCTTGATAGTTGTGCAAATTTGGAATTATTATTGAGTAACTTTCATGGTAATTTTTATTTTAATATATTATCACCATAACAACCACTTAACACTTGGAGAACAGCTTCACTTTAATACTATTTATGGTTATATCCATTAATTATATTTAGGATGATTTCTGTGGGTAAACTTACTCCAGTGATGGTCTTAAATTAATGAAATCGTAACTCAGC
Source organism: Pyrocephalus nanus (assembly GCA_038380795.1). Lineage (NCBI taxonomy): Eukaryota > Metazoa > Chordata > Aves > Passeriformes > Tyrannidae > Pyrocephalus > Pyrocephalus nanus. The sequence goes on along the minus strand of CM076259.1, from coordinate 57,121,161 downwards.
TCATTTCCTAAATTATGTGACATGATTTGCTATGTTTATAAGAATTTTGACTTTGAGAACTTGGCAAACATCTTGAGGACTCATCATCAGTGTTGTTTTCAAATTGAATGGGAACGGACAGATGAACTGTTTTATGTTGGAAGGTATCTCATGTTGCAGTTTCATGAACAGTGTTATGCTCTTGTTCCAACCAAGGTCAAAAAGGCAGTTCTCTGTAGTTCAGATTTACAGCTGCTGTTTACAATAATATCACTCTTTAGGCCACCTAAGGAAAAGAAAGTATATAACTCCAACTTTAACTGAGCTTAGAAAAAGTAACTGTTGAATAAACTAGTCAGATAACATCTTCTGTTCTTTTAATCAAAAGGATGGTCAAAACTCTCGATGTGCAGTCAAAACTGTCATGTGCTCAGATTGGTTACTAAGTGTGCAGTGTTTAGCCAAATAAAATGTGTCTATTGCTACACTACATAAAGGAAGGTAGATACATACCCACCTGCACATACCCATAGTCTTTTGGGGTAATACTATTGTATAAATATTAACAAGGAACAATATTGTCTTCAGAGATGGGATTCCTTTTCAAGTTGACTTGGCAAATCACTCTTTCTACAGTTCATCTTATCTGTCCAATATATCCATAGAACATTAAATAGTTTATACTAAATAGTTACCTAGATTAATATACTAAAATACTTTATCCACCCACGGTGGATATATTACTGTATATCACTATATATATCATAGATGTTGAGTAGTCATCAAGTTGCTCACTCATCTTTGTGGGCATTCTTTGCTCAAAATCTGCTGTGACATTTAATTTTTGCCAATCTTCTAAATCCTTTCTACATCACTCCAACAAAACCTTTTAGAATAGTTGAACTGAGGCTAACAAGATTTGTGTAGTGCTATACTAAGGCTCTAAAAACAGAAATGGATTTCTCTTTCCTTTACAAAATACCATTATAAACCCCCCCTGCATTATAGCTCATCTTGGCTTTCTTTTTAGGGAAGCAAGAAAGAACAAGTTCATTTTGTTTTGGTTCATCTAGAAATCACTGAGTTTGAATTGTAAAAGTGTTAGGACAAATTATAAAGGAATAAGAAGATAGCTGAAGTCTATTTGTTTGCAAAGACTTTAAGAGAAAACACCATTCCAAATAGTGATAAGGGAGGAAGAGAGGGAGGGAGGGAGGAAGGCAGGAAGGAGCACTGCTTGCAAGGAAAGTAAGCTGTTAAAGGCATAGCCTACTAAATATAAAGAGGAATTTGTTTACTATCCAGGGAAGCATAATGACTACTAAAAGACACCTTACTTAGCTAATGAGGCATCTAACTATTGTTAGATTGTTCAGTGGTTTATATATAGCATTTTCTGAGGTGTATTTTTTCTGTAATGGCTCTGTTAAAGGATTTCTGTATATCACAAAAATAATGTTGATTCATTTTTTAATTCAAAACATCTAGAATTCATGTGAGAACACCACTTAAAATATTAAATAAAAAAGGGGTTTTAACAATTTTTGATTGAAATGAAATAAAGCAATAGCTTTCAAGTAGGCTGGAAAATATCTGCAGAATTTATTTCTTCTAGCAATCAGAAACATTGTTGTGTTTCTTTTGGGGATTTTGTGGTGGTTTGGCTTTTTGGGTGAAGGTGGTTTTTCTATTTGTTTGTTTGTTTATGGGTGGCTGGTTTTGGTTTGGAATTTTTTTTTTTTTTGTGCTATTCTCACAGATATTCAGGTGCGTCTGATCAAATTACTGTCCTTTCTAAACTAACATTTTCTCCGAGGACACACTTCGGCATGACTTCACTGCTCAGTGGAGCACCTGACCTGAGTGCTATTGATCTCAGTAAATACATTCACACAGTGTAGCAAAAGTTTAGCTGCAAACAGCAGAACTGATTAGCTTGAAAATAGCACTCAGTACTACTAGGACACCACAGCCTAGGCAGTCCTGCAGTCAGAAGCTGTCAGCTCATCTGTCCAAACTGCAACCATTAAAAACATTGCTATAGAGTTTAAACTATCTATCTGGGATTTCTACAGTTAACCATCCAAAATAATATACAGAAAGAAGTGATTCACTGTCCCTTCCCCTATACAAGGGCCTGTAACATGTGGTATTTATTTTTCTTTCAAGTACATATCCTGTATCTTCACTGACTGTAGGGGATGTCCATGATTCACCTACACTATTTTTGAGATCTAAAGTTAGGTAAGAAAATTTCAGTCATGTTATTGATCTTTCTACTATGGGGCATCTATCTGAGAATTCATAAGATATTGTCCATGAATATACTTATTGATTTTAATATATTAATGTTATTTATTATAACATTTATTAAATGTCATGGCATTGATTGCAACACTGTACAGTAAAGGATCAGGCTATGTTTTAGAACCTTCAGTAGATAAATTGATGCTACAAAAGCAGTGATCTTAGTCATCCTTGTACCTCAGATATCTTTAAAAAGAGATTCCTTAACTGACAGAAGAAAGTAGAAGAATTGAATTCTCTTTTACCTTATTTATTTAAAATCAAAGGGAGACTTGAATGTGATTTTCATATTTATGTTTGTACTTGACTTTGAATTTTGTTATAGAAGTCACTGTGAAAGAAGCAATAGGGAGTATCACAAGGAAAAGTTCAAGTCACTCTCCTGCCTCTAAAATATTCAAATGGCCTTAGGCTATAAAGCTTTTTTCTTTTCTTAATGTGAAAGAACAGTTATGCAATACTGTTATAACCTGGGCTTTAACAAACATGCATTCAAAATTAAATATCTGAATAGTTCCTCAGGTGTTAAAGATAGCTTAAAATCTTTGCAGGTTTGGAACTATGCTAGGTAATTTCTTCATTTTTTTAAATCTCTGGACAGCTTGTTGACAAAATTTCTTCATTGTTGAGCTTGAATTTTCGTAGCATATTTTTATCATAGATGTGAAAAATTTCATACACATGGAGGCATGAAATAATTTAACTTAATGAACTTCAGATAAATGGCTTAAGGAAAAAAAATCTGACAGAGTTGACACAGTTTTGTTTTCAGAGTCAATTATTGGCCTATTTTTTTTTAAGAACAACATAAGTATGAGTTGCAGCTCATGTGCTCACATCACAGTATCTAACACTGAGACATTATCTGTGTTGCTTGGGATTCCACCTTTTAACCTTTGTATTGTATCTATAAAAGCTAAAGGAGAAGAAAACTGCAAAAAGGAAAGGAATCTCACATCTCAGGACGTAGAGCAGTACTCTGCCATAATGACATACACAAGCAATTAAACATGCAGTGTGACAGATGAACAGAAAGTTGGTAGAAGACCTTACCCCCCAAAAGAATTTACACCAGAGGTATATGTCTTTAAATAGGTTTCATTCCAATTAACTCAGATATCTGAAGCTAATGTCTGTATTGTAGTTATCAAAACTCCCAGCACATTAATGGAAAGAAGACCTTTTGGAGGTTGTGACATTTAAGGCAACATGAGTCATCTTCAGATAGTGCCTGTATTTATAGTTTAACCAAAAGTGAGTATCGTAGACCAGATAATTATCCTTTGCTTCTCTACAGTATTTGAGGTAAAAACCTATATCAGATGTTTAGCCATCCAAGCAAGTGTCCTAGTGTTTGTCTTACTGTTTATCTTGGTATCATTAGTACTTAATTACTTTTGATGACATGGAACAGATCCAGAGAAATCTGTTCAGAAAAGAAGAGCAATGCAGAACAAAACCTCTTGTTTTGCCTTCTTCTATGTCTGTTAGAATACTCTTGTTAAGAAAATCCAATTTTAGGTCTTCTGCAGATTTTATCTATGTGCCATCTTGACACATCTTAAGGAGAAAAACTGAACTTGGACATCTATTTAACATATGAATCTGAGTGATTCTTTTTTGCACCTGCAAGATCTAGAGAAATAGGTTATAACCTACTATGGACAGAGGCTGTGGGACCTTAGTATAGTTGAGTTACATATAAGGGATGTAAATACTGCCAGAGGGCAAAAGAATAATTCTAATGCTGCGCAACAACTATTTCTATTTGTTCAGATTTAATTTCTGACTTGAGAGTTAATGGGAAACATATAATGCCACATTCCACACAGCATTTCAGATGTGATAAGTGAAAGCAGACAGTGCTCTTGTCTGAGTTCAGAACATGTTCTCATACTAAATTTTTGGTAACTGTTCCTGCTGTTGTTTTCCCATAATTTTAATGGTAACATTTTGGCCAAGAATAATGTAGTACACAATCAGAATAAATTATTCTTTTAAATGTTAATTCTTGCAATAATGCAAAGTATTGCCTGATATAGAATACTATTGGGCATGCAGAGTAGTTTTGGCAAAGTAGACAAAACTAATCTTGGAAATAGTAAACAAGTCACACTAAAATGGAAGGCTATTATCAGTAGTAAATTACAATTTGCTTAGTTTTTTTTTCCCCAGAAACTAATTCCTGCCTTATGTTTTACTTACATACTCAGTTTTAGTTCATAATAGAATAATAAAAGTGGGAAAACTTAAATCAAAATTATTAAATATTTAATGACATAATCAAAGCATCAAGTTCAGTAGGAAAATCAAACCAATGGAACAACCACGGAATTTTTAGTGTGCTTTGTAACTAGTTTTACTTACTGTTTACAAATTGCCTGATTTTTAGAAAAAAGACTGTTCTTTCATTCAGTTGTTCTCAGTTGAACATGAAATATTTTTTTAATACAAATAGGAGTGCAGGACTTTATTTGGTTATGAAGTTATGTGCCCTGATTTCCCTGTTCCATACTTCTGAGGGATATTATTTGAAGATTTACCTTTGTTCTCCCTACCAGCTTAACTTTTCTCTGCTTAGAAATCCATAAATTGTAAGATTTAACATGTTTTCATACAGAAATATGTTTAGCAGATAATTAGATACTATTTGGTAAGAATTTCCACTCTGAAGCTGTGCTATTAGGACAGCAAGGTTTCATTTGGTTTAATCACATCACTGCTACTACAAAGGTCAGAGCAGAGCAAAACATCTATTGCTCCACATTCGTGATACACCAGTCTATTAAAAAGCTGACATGGAGGACAATGTTGTTTTTCTGTTATGGACCAGACCTGTTAAATCACAGAGACTACAGCAGGTCAAAACACAGGAGTTTCTCCAGAACATCTTGGTGTATGTCGAGTGCTTCTTCTTAAATTAATAAAGAAAATAATTAAAGAAATGGGCCTTAACAAGAGGTAACTTTTTTATTTTCATTTTTTCCCCCTTTCTTTTTTCTGATAGAGGAACAGCTGTTTTCTAGACATTTGGAGTTTGGATTGTTTTTTCAAACTTCATTAAAAGTATAAACCCATTTTTCCTAGTTTGGTCATATCAAACATATTTAATGCATATCTAGCCATCAATAGCTGTTGTGAAAAGCACAATAAAATAAGAAGGATCTATGCAATTATAAAAGACAATGAAAGCTTGAAGAGCTTTTCAATTTAAGAGAATAGTATATGCAGCATTTTAGCACTAATTGCATTTTTCTGTTCCCAAGAATGCTTCACATTTTAGAGCTTGACAGTATATCTATGTAGGGACAGTAGTTCTGTAAGATATTTGTGACATGTTAGAACCTTGTATGGCATCTCTCTCTTTCCCAACATCTATCTTAGAAAAAGTTAATAGAAATATTACAGAAGATACAACCCCAGACAATTTATCAAATTACATTAAGAACCAGGTCAAGATGTCCTGGAATACAAAGCACATCATGTTTCTAAGGTAATATATATATATCCACCTGTTATCTAGCATATAGTATCATTGTTATATGCCTAAAGACATCCTAAACTTGTGCATGGTGATGGCTGATACAGCGAGGTGTAAATCATTAAAGACTTCTGGAGCCATACCTGGAGGCTGCTCAAGAGAATCTGCAACATTGGAAATCTATTTTTGCATCCCAATCTTCCCTTCTGTGCCTTCTCCAGTGTTCTGAGTTGGGTCTTCAGCTGTTGTAGCATCTTTATTTCAGATGCAAAATTTACTGTATTTGAGTACTTTTATTTCACCTACTCAGTGATATGTCTATCTCCAACCTTTTTCTCAAAACTCAGAGGAAAGAAATAATTTACATACACATTCTGGAACTGTAATACAAGGAAGAAACTAGGACTGCTGGTGGGTAAGGACTGCCCTACAAAAAGAGGCTTCAATTTCAGAAGTCTTTGCATAAGGAGAGGGCTTGAGTTCTTTCGGAAACCCCTGTCACTTTCGAAAATGTGGCTAAGGATATATGGTTTCAGCTTCTCAGGAATTTATCATGTTCTTCTCTTATTTGGTTTTGGATGTATATGGAATATGGTGGATGTGTGTACCTGGTTTTATTGCATTTTGACTCTGGACTTTCTGGCTTCTCTGTGTAATTTTAACTGTATTTTCTGGTTAGTATAAAAACATCAGAGAAGACATTTGATTATTTCTTTTCTTTGTTCACTGCTTGAGTAGCTAGAATTTACAGATGAATTTAAAGTAGAATTTCAATAAAGAATTTTATTGCTTTTTCTTTTGCCAGATGGCTGTAGCTGGACAAAATACATGTTTCATATGAAATACACTCCTCAATGATATTAGACTCCAAACTACCTCATGATTTGAAGAGCAAGTCCCAGCACACAGCTTCTTCTTTGAAGGAAAATCAGACCTTTCTCTGGATATTTTAACAATCATATATTGAAAGTTTGTGCCTTGCACCTTAGCAGTCAATGATTCTGGGAGTTATAGGGATGATAAAAAAGGAAGGAATTTAGACATAGTTAAAGAGTGAATGCAAAGCACACAGCTTGCCTTGCATAAATGTTTTAGGAGAGAGTACAATTCTGTAATAACAACACATCTTGAAAAGTGGCTTCTAAAATTATCTAGATCTTCATTACTTATCATTTCAAGCAGATGTATTTTTGGTTTTACTTTTTTAGACTTGGTACAGAGTTGTTTACATTTGATTAAATGCAGTCTTTAGTTAACAATGGCAAGATCCTTCTCTGCGCTGGTGAAAGAGATGTGCAACTAACCTGGCGTTCTGACGTATAAATGAGACTAAATGAAGAGACAATAAACTTTTCAATTTCTGTAGGATATATATATGGGTAGAAGGCAGTTACATATGGTCATTTGGAAATAAGATATTTGTAATATGAAGGCATAAACTGAGGTAGCTTTTGTTATTACTTATGTCTCTGATAAATACTATAATAAAGAATAAAGAACTCACAGCCAAATTCAGTCATGAAGCAGCTACATCTTCTGTGGCTGTTCTACACCTCAGGCACATTTCAAAAATGCATAAAGCTGGTTTAAATGGCCCCTTAGGCTCATGACCACTCTTTTTCACTAGAGAATCTAGAATTCTTTGGTAATCTGGTCTACAAATTCTAGCTGTCATCTTTTACAACATCTCTTCAAATATTATCTCACTCTTTCCTGTTTTTTTCATGGTCATGTTAGAAACTTATTCTCATTTCTCTTAGCTACATTTTGTCTTTTGTAACTGAATGCACAGCAAATGTGAAATTGTGCTTTGTGAGAACTATCTCCTGTAGTTATCACTGTAGACTTTAAAACGTTTGTCTTTTTAGAATTGCTTTTATGACCAATATGAATTATATATGCAATGATTTATCAGTATGATATTATATGCTTCTGAACAGGACTTTGAGGAATCTGGATAAGAGTATTCCTCTAGGAAAAAAAAAAAAAAAAAAAAAAGGAAAAAAGAAAAGGTTTTGGTCATTTCTCTCCGTAGATTTATTCTTTGATAAAATCAGAGCACTATGCTTCTCTTAGAATGTGGTATCATTTTGATTCTTCATGTATGTAGACTGATTCACCACCATGTCACAACTCTTCTTGGATTAGGGAATGAACAGAACCTTCTGAGACAATCACACTATCACTAACCCTTGGGAAATCTCACTCCTTCTCCATTTGCCTCTGATTGTTAGTCTCAAATACCATCAATGAATTGGCTAACTCTTAATTCATTTAATATGCCACATGAGGATTAGACCATACTATTCATATATGCTTGGCAATGAGCGAGATTCCTTGCAGAATCCAGAATATATGACAATTTGTGTACCAGATTTGAAGCCTTATCAAAGAAAGACAAAAAATCAGTTACCAATACTCAGTAGAATAAATTACATGGCTTTAATTCTTTATTAATTAAATAATATGTAGTGTAGTGTATTGTTTTGCAAGAGCTGAAATCTTCTTATTTGCTGACACAGGTTATCCTGTTTCTTTTTTAAAGTGTTAATCCAGCATTAGCTTCCTTCTCATTCTATGATTTTCCCGGTCCTAGAACAGTAACTAAAAAACAGTGTTAGTGAGCTGGTGTGCTCCTCAGCCAGCATTTTCAGAATCCTTTTAGGTAGCTTACAAAAATGTCTGATTTTGGAAGTACCGTTAGAGATGTTGTTTAAAATGTCCCTTAGATACTATTAGGATATAATTTTTTTCATTTTCATTGGTATATGCCTATTTTATATCAGTATTTTTCCCATTTACCCGACAGTTTATGAAAAAAATTATGTACATATAAATATTTGTCTATATCCATATCTATCTCTCTATATATCTACATACATATATGTTGACATATATGTGTATTTTTATATATATAGATCTCAAACATGCATGTAATCTGCCTGTATACATATAAATAACCTTAAAGTCAACTTATTACATGGAAATATATAGTTGCTTTCCTATTATCCCTAAATTTTGCATAGTGTCTATTTCATATCTTATTGCACTTCAGTAAACTTCTGATCTTAATTTTTTTTCACTATGGTTAACCTTTTCTTTATTTATTGAATATCTTGGTATCAAAATCTTCTTTATCAATGACATATAAAGAAAAATTTACAAAATGTTCATTTACAAATGAACATTAGAAATCATGGCAACAGAGGTGAAGGTCATCAAATGAATTGTCTTCAACAATTTCTAAATATTTTTTGAAAACAGAACTGTTATACTCTTGCTCTTATTTTAACTCAGTTCTTGACTTCATATTGCCATTAAACAAATTCTTATCTACTATAATAATATAAATCTTCAAATGTACCAGATTTTGAGAATAAGATAAAGCAATTTAATTTTAAAAATATGCAGGGAAAGGTTTTTAAACCCATCTAGCCATGTGTAGAAACAGAAAACACTTTGTATCTCCAAAATACTGAATTTCCTAAAGCAATCTGTGAGAACATGGTGAAGTTATACAAATCTTAGTAGTGTTTTGCATACAGTCTTGATAGATTCAAACCAGAAAAAAGGTTCCTTTTATGCTTAAAAGCAGAATTTGAGATAATTCTTATTTAAATAAAAATCTCTCAAGAAGATTTCTGGAATACTCGCTCTTCTTTAAAATATTACTAGTTTTTCATCTTTGGAAAAACCCAGTTATGCTATTATAATAGGAAAATCCTTCCTTCTTTTGCTGTTAATGTCTTGGTAGGAATTCATATCCTTGCTTTCCAAATGAGAGGTGTGGTGTACACTTTGATGTCCTAGACATCTACAGGAATGTGGCAAAGTTTTTACATTCAAGAAAGGATTGAAGAAGCCATAAGTTATGTCCCCTCCTTCACATTAGGTAAATATCAGTGATGCTGTATAATGTCAGACAAGCGTTTTCACTGAGTGGCAGGTGGCAACAGTGGCATAACAAAAAATATCTTGGCAAATGCGCAGTAATGAAATACATGGCAAAACTCTAAATTACTACCTTTCTAGGTAGTATAATTAGTGAGGTTCATATAGTGAATATTTTTCATCAGGATGGTGTGCCTAAGTGAAAATTAACAGAATAAACTGTGGCTCAATTAACTTTTCTGAGTGATAAGCAATTAAGCTGGTTATCAATAAATATCTTGACCCTATTTGGCATATGATACGTTATGTAATGTGAAGGACTTTGGTCCAACATGTCACATGTTACAGATTGCACATATGGCATTTGTTTTCTTCTCCACATAAACCCTTGGCTATAATGAAAGTATTTATTCCCAAGGATTATTATTCCTTTCTTTTTCAAATAAAGCAGAAAAAAAGGAGGGGAAGGAGGAAGAAAAAGAAAAGAAAAAGAAAAATACTATTTCTTCCTTCCAAACCTGATGCAGTGTTCTTGGTAACAAAGCTAAGGGTTAAAGATATGGCAAGTAGAATCTGATTTGAAAAATAAGATGACAGTTAATGCAGTGTAAATACAATTCACTGAGAGTGTTAAAGTATTTTAGGATTTCACAAAATAGCACCTAGAGAACTAATACTAGAATGAACTCTGGTGAAGTCATTTTAATTAGGACAGGAAAAGGTAGTTATCTCTCCCTCTTTTTTAACATATTATTTGTTTGATGAAAGACTCCCAAATTATAAATCAGTCTGGGTAAAGCTAGGTTCACTGAAAAATCTATGCTGAATATGAGTAATTAGTTCAGTTTAATAAAAAGGAGAAATTCCCATTTTAACCAGTTAGTCAAGTGCTTAAAAAAATGGTTTCTAGGAAGTAGGAGACACAGATTCAGGTCTCTGCTCCATTATGGTTCAGAAAATGGATTTGATTTGAGGTTCTCCACACCTTAATTGAAGATATTTAGTATTTGTCTTCAAAAACATCCCCACTCTAAAGTAGATTATATATGTTTTTATTCATTTTCTGTATTTCTTGGATTCTATTTTAGATTAATTATCACTACCTTACAGTAATATGCTGAAACCTTCCTATAGATATCTACAGATGTATTTAAGCTCTTGCCATTGTCCATGGAGATAACACTTAGTTGGAGAGCCCTCTGAAACACTACAAGGTATCTGAGGACAGAATATCCTTTTTGCCCAGAAGGTTTTGTTATGAGGAGACGGTTTTTGCTTAGGAAGGCTTTCTGCCTAAAAGGTAACTCTTTCTCAATGGCAGTTTCAATGCTTTCTCCCCTCACCCCTGCACAGGAAGAGAAGTTCTCAGTCTCTCTCTCTCCTACCCTGGAGAGAGGTAGCCCTAACAGACAGGTACAGAGGCCTTGGGAAGGTGGGAGAGAAACAGAGAGGATAAAGAGGCCCTAAGAGGGCAGGAACTTGCCTTTTTCTCCCTGGGGCCTGGTGCATAAACTGCACTGTCAGGCATTTTGTAGTTTTCTCGTGTTCTGGCTTCTAAATAAACTTCTTGAATTCTTTCCACTGCCTTGACATTTCTGGTGATACCTGCATATCTTACTTAACACTAAGACATCTACATAAGGTTAGCAGGTAACAGCTCAGGCTTTATGATGACCTATGACTCTTTGCAATGGATCACAGAATCATGGGATGGCTTGGGTTGGAAGGGACCTAGAAGTTCCAAACCTGCAGCCTTGGGCCAGGACACCTTCCACTAGATCAAGCTGCTCAGAGCTCCACCCAACCTGGCCTTAAACACTTGCAGGGATGGGGCATCCATGACTTTGCTGGGTAACCTGTTCTACTGCATGACGAAGCTGAGGAGCACACTCCATTTGGTGCCTACAATCCTCCAACATGATTTTGTGGACAATATGTTGTTGCCTGAAGATAGCGTTCTTGTATCACTTGAAAAGCTAACCAAGCCCTGCACATATCTACCAGTAGAATAAATGCCCTTCTGGTGATGTTCAAGCAGCATCTGGATTTGCTGCTGGGTGATATGGATCAGTGATTTAGGGGTTACAGTGGTAGTGCTGGGTGGACAGTTGGACTGGATGATCTCAAAAGTCTCTTCCAACCTTGACAATTCTATGATCAGTACTTGAAAAGTGATCCAGGAAAAGGGATAGAAACTAAGGACTGTAGTCTAACAATTTTAATGGCATTATTACAAATATTAACCTTTTTCTCCATCTATGTCTTCTTTCTTTCACTGGAATAGTTATTCTTAACTGAAAATAATTCTTCACCAAGACAAGTTCAGCTGAAGTGGTCCTGGCAAACTATAGCCCTGAGCCCTTTAAAACTCAGTAAAGTACTTATGGACTTACCAGACTGTAAATATGATATTACATGGCTACAGAATTATAGATCAGGATTTTACCCATGACCTGTTTCAAACTCATTGTGCAGTGATTGCAAGTTGAGCCTAATTCACCAATACTTGCGTACTGCTCTGATAATGCAGAATAACGAAGAACTGATTATTCATCCTTCTATGAAGGACCTGTAACTGTATTGGAAGTTGAAGAGGTTGAAGCAAGCAGTTTGATGGTACTTCTGACTTACATGTACCAAGCACAAAATAAGCCCATATCAAACCTATGAACATTGTCAAATAGCCCTAGTGCAAAAATGTTTCAGGTGCTGACTTAACACCAGATTTATCAATGAAAAGTCAGAACAAATATCTAAAAGAAAATGTTATTTTATTTCAGTTTGGCAAACCACTGAAGTGAGGGGTTATTTAGTCTGCATTTTCCCAGATATGGCCATTGAATAATTTTTGGAAGGTTGTTTTTCTTGGTAGTCCTAGCATGCTTTACTGAGGCAGACAAGCACAATCACATTTTCACAACTTCATACAACTGAAGGCACTAGATGTATTCCAATGAGATTCTCACTATAAAATAGAGGGGAAAATTGCCTTGTGTTTTCTTTTTTTTTTTTTTTTTGAATGAAGAAATGAGAACACCTATAAACATCTTGAAATAACAAATTAAGAAAAATAGATTGCTTTATAAAATATTCATGCAGTCTTTTCATGAGAAGACAAGTCAGTGATTTACAGAAATTAAAAGGAATTCATACTTCTGGATTAAAAAATAAAATAAACCTATAGATTGACTCTTCAGTACAGAAAACTGCATCACTGCCTCTTCAAAAAAAAGTTTGAGAAATACATAAAATAACTATGTGCTATAAGAAATAACCAGATCTAAAAAAACTGTTCCAAGCTACATTGTAATGAACAGAAATCTGAAGGCCAAAAGTAGTAGCTCTTTCCTCATGCTGTTATAGGAAATAAGAATAATTTTGGTTACACTTGTAGGTTTGCGTCTTTCATGTTGGAAATCCACTAGCTTACTACACTAATACATTAATCTGAAAATGAAAAAACTGCTATAAATATATGTAAGAGAAAGGCAAACTTTTGAAATTAAATTATGCATAGCTGCTAAACAAAATTTAACGACTTTTATTATAAGAAGAGCAAAAAAACCCACTCCAAATCTGGCTTTAGGAATAACAGTTTCTAGTAAATTTAGTTAGAATAGTGACAAAAAGAAAGACCTGCAGATCTTCTATTTCTCTTTTATTATTTTTATTATCTTCTTTCAATAAGAAGTGGTCTAACAAAACTTTTTTTTTTACAGAATCAAGATTTCATAGTGTCTTCTAGTATTTCACACAGAACAGAGCTTAGTGCAAAGAAAGGCACCTAATTTACTAAAGGACAAGACAGATGGTTCACTCTCACAATCTCTCTGAAAGCAATCTGTAAAGTCCTTATATTTTAGTTCTGTTTGTCTGAGCATTAAAGAAAATAAGGTCACATTAAAGTCTTTCTAAGTATCACATCCTGAATCAGATGAATACTTCAATTTTTGCCAGTTTTAGGATGAAGGCAGCAGTTACAGCAGTTCTTTGGAGATCCATAAGAGGATCATCTTGGCTGCATGAAAATGTTTTTTTGGCTTGTTGAAAAAGCTAGAACATTTTTAAAGTATCAAAGTCTTTTAGATTTTCTGTTAGATATTGATTTGGTCCTTGAGATTGATAGAGGTGGATGGAATGGTTAATGGAAAAGCCTAAGAAGTCACTGAAGTTTCCTATAATATGGGCAGCATTATAAGCAGTTCATAAATGAATACTTGTGTCCAGGTTTTTGTATTTGTGCATATCCATAGATTTACTGGTGCTCTCTGGTCTATTGAACATTATCCAACTTCTCAATAGCCTTTTTAATGCACAATAAAAAATCTATGCAATTAATTCAGCCATTTGTGTAATAATAGTTTTAAATGTTCCTCTATTAACTAACCATCCAGTCAGCTTACTTCAATGTGTTGACTTTTTCCCTTTTGATTTTTTTATTTTTTAGAATAATGGGAGATGAAATATGAAAAGTTGTGGACATTGTTTAAATTTTGAATATTTTTTTTGGCTTTAGCAAAGAAAATGTCACAAGATGAGCTATACCTCCCCATCATCCAAAACCACTTGATTTATACGTTTGAATATTTATTTATGTCTTGGATGAGTTATAAATGATACCTGAGCATCCTTTTGATAATAAATTATGTTTGTTCCTTCATAGTTTTTTTTACTTTACAGTACCTTGTTGCACCAATTTCCCTCTTAATTAAAAGAAAGGAAAAGAAATTAAAATCTAAAATGGAAGCACAGGAAATGTTCTTCTACAGTCCTCTTAACCAAAACATGGACAAAATAACACGGGTTATCATGATAAATTGTAACTCTCTCATTTTATCTCATGGCATGCATTTGGGCAAAACAATGTGTCCAGTCTAAAACATATTTTAAAGCCTTTTTTTAAACATACTTCTGTTTAGGCCAGAACATCCTAGTGCTTCTGTGAATTTCAGAATTTCTTCCTGCCTTAGAATTTCAAAATTTTCAGAAAAGATCTGAAGTATAACATTACGTCATTTTGTAATGTCTTTAAAACTATATTAGATTAGAGAAAAGACCCATCTGGTCTATGAGGCACAGAAACCACTAGTGGAGAATCCCAGAGAATGCACTACATGAACATAACGAAGATTTTCTTAGAACTTATAGGGATTTATGCTTCAGATCTTTCCTAGTCCAGAGGAAGTGTCCTTGGATATATTTCAGTATATTTTGCTTGAATGAAATTATTTGGTTAAAACCACTACCCATCTAACCATTTGATAAATATGAGGTGAAAGAAAGTAATGCAGTGTATCTGTATGATGTGGATAGAGTTTTTCTCTTTGTGTATCCCCCTGAAATAGATAATTTTTGTGTCCGGGACACCACAGAAGAAGAAAAGGATAAAAATAAACTCAACAGCCATATAACCAAGCCCTTTTTTCAGCAACATAATATAATGGACAAGTACCAGTCTTCAGGTTTAGTATCCAGCATATTCACAAAAAAAAAAAAATAAATTAAGATTAAATAATAATGTTTCAGGGAAGTATATATATAAAAAAAGATATTTCTGTAAGCAGTTAGAAGTAAGTCAATAAGGTAAAAAAAGGAGTAGTTCAAAGTTCTTCTCCATACATCTCAGAGGAACAGTCCCACACAAATAACTTCACAGAAACTGTGGATTCTGTATTCAACTCATTCTTCTGTGTTAGGCAAACTGTTGAGATGAAAGGCTATTATCTTGTGCAATATGCATGATTTACCTATATGCTAAATTTCTGAGGTTTTTATTGGGCTTTTTATTCATTTTTTAAACAATTACTTTAATAGAAATATTTACAATTCAAATTTCTCTTTTCATCATTTTTTAACTTTAGGGTGAATTTTATCAGCATGCAAATCAATAATTCAAAACTTGCTAGAGAATGAAATAAGGATTTGATAAACAAGCAAAAATAAGGTAGCTTCTGGATACAGGCAGCTTTTTCTCAGCTTCCAGCTCCCATGAATATCACAATAACTTGAAATAGCACTTCAAAAGATTCATTACATTTGCTGCTGGTTTTGCAGCTTATGCTTCTTTTTATGCACTTGATTTTTTTTTTGAGATCTATTTTCTGTTTATCATGGTGTATTCTTCCTAACTAAGGCTGTTGAAAATAGAACCACAGAACTAATTGCCAGGTATTACAAAGTGAACAGATGATTGCAGAAGGAGATGAATGTGTCATGAACTTTCCAAAAAGGCTTGTCCACTTATCCACCAGTGGAATGGATGAAAGGTACTCAGAAATCAGCCTGTAGCTGGACTAATCACATTGAAATCTGACCTCCTAAAGGAAAGATGTCTGTACTCACTGATGAAACACAAGTGTCTCGCATCGGTGGGATGATTTACCATTTTTAAAGGCTTCTTATTATGAAATGAGTCATTCCAAAATTGTACTGTACTCTTCATTCTCTTTACTCTTGACTGTTTAGCCACGGTGGCCTTCACTTGTTTAAATATTAGTGTCAGGTGACATATCAGATTTGCTGGGCTATCCAAAATGTTCATACAGGACAGAAAGAGAGCTTTGAGAGGCACCTTTCTGCAGAAACAGAGGAAAGCCAGCTGAAATATGTTACATGAACTCAAAAGACTCTAGGCACTTAAGGTAACAGAATATTCACTTTTACAGGGGGATCCAACTCCAGACTACAAGTAGCTTTGGCTACTGTTTCTGAGCTCCTGTTGTAGTGAAGCAATCCACAAACAATAAATAAGACTTGATTCAGTTACTTTTACATGGGCATCTATTGTAATTTGTATTGCCTAGTGGTATTCTGACTGTTCTCTAGATGCATGGATGTTTCATATGTCATTTGCATGGTCCTTGGGAATCTTGAATATAATAGCACTGTTGAAGACTTAGTTGGTTGAGTCTGTCCTAACAAAGACACTACTTTAAGATGCCTTTAAGCATGAACTTAGACTTAAAAATCTTTTAACTTTAACACTCCCATAGCTTCAATTGTAGCAACGTGGTGCTCAGTATTTATGAAAACTGGAAAAAAACTAGCACAGTGATGAGAATAAATTCTGTTAATAACTATTTTAATAATACTCAGCCACATTTTTCAGTATATACAGAGTAGTATTTTAATTTCTTAAGGGTAAATCAGTAAAATTTGTCTTAAATATCTTCATGACTAACCCTTTTCCAAATATTCTGCTAACTATTTCTGCATATTGGCATTTCTGTAGGAAAATTTATATCTTGTTTTGCAGACAGATACAGGCTTTCCTTTCTGAGCTCCAAGGCATATTCTAGCCAGTTCCCAGACTGGGTAACTAAAGTTAGTAGGTCTATAGAATATTGTAGAAAGATATGAGGAGGCTCATAAAGTTTACTTGAGAGGTGGCAGAGACCTCAATGATTATGATGGTTTAGTCCATTAATAATATCTATTTGATACTATGATTTCTATATTTCAGTCTGACCAAAGCTTCCACCTTTGCATGACTGCTTGCCTTTCTCTACAAATGCAGTCAAAATTTTTAGACATCCACTTCCAGACACAAAAAATTAATCTTGCTTTGTTGTGGTTTTTTTTGTTTGGTTGGTTTTTTCTGTCTGCAAAATAGTTTTTCAACATATCACTGCATTGCAGCAATTGTAAGCTATAAATATTTGAAGTTATTTGGAAAAAAAGTTTTTGCACAAATTTATTTGTGCCTTATTAACATTTTAAGAAACCTTATACACCTTATTACGTTACCTTGAAAAACGAAATATTTGAAAAATGGAAGAACTGTTTTGTCAAAAGCTAAAAGCAAAGGTACATTCACAAGTCCTTTCTCCTTAGCACTGATTGCACAGAGCAACATGGAAAAAATGCAGACAGATACATATTTCTTTAATACGGCCATGGAATACATTGTGGTAGCAAGAAGTTTTTTATATATTAATGTCATGTGACTGAGTGGTAGTCATCACAACTTTCCCTTGTGATATTAGCTGAATAGCTGAGAGGAACAAGGTTGCTCAAGTGAAAAAAGGGGGGAAAAAAAAAGGC
The DNA here is from genome assembly GCA_038380795.1 of Pyrocephalus nanus. Lineage (NCBI taxonomy): Eukaryota > Metazoa > Chordata > Aves > Passeriformes > Tyrannidae > Pyrocephalus > Pyrocephalus nanus. The sequence goes on along the minus strand of CM076259.1, from coordinate 57,103,460 downwards.
TTATCCTTTGTTTTCTCAATCTTTCACAATGTTCTGAATGAAGACAAAGTGTGAAGAACAGAGACAATGATCATCTGAAGGAGGAACAATACCTAAAGAAAGAATTACAAAGGATTTTGAGTCATCTTTCATTTCAGTGTAACTTTGTTTTCTCTATATGCCATCTTTTCATCTGTATCAAAGAACAGAATTCAGCAACTCCAAAGGGAAAACAAAACAAAACAAAACAAAATAAAAACCTTCTCAAAAGCTGTCTGTAAAAATAACTGCTGTAATCCAAACTTTTGGTTAGTGCTCACATGAGTACATTATGCAGCATATACCAAGCGTGCATAGTTCTAGAAAAGACCTAATAAACTTAAAAGTATCCTTTCATGTCACACAGATTTTAAGAGAATGCCTGTCAAACAAAGTACTTTCTTGAAAGCAGTTCTACCCCTCAATATTCCCATTTTTTTTTTAAAGGAGGCACTCCATAGATTTGAAAGATTGTGCCTGAATTTATTTCACATACTGTGAAAAGAGAAAGTACAGGATCATATTTTTATCCCAAACATATTTTTACGCTAAACAACTGAACAGTAGTGGAGCATGTACATTGGAGAACATAACTTCCACTATTGCAAAATTCAAGTTATACTGAAAAACTAAAAAAGCACAATTCATTGATGCACGCTTAACACCTGTCAAAGGCTAACTTCATTAGCATAGAATCCGAATGCCTTAATTATGCATTCTAAATTTTCTCTCCAAACAAATCCTTTCTCTGGTGGTGTATATGTATATCAAAGGGTAAATTGAAACATCTGGTGTTATGAATCAAATCAAGTGTTGAAAATTCTAAGAGTGTACTGTTTAATCTAAACATTAGTAAATTTCTTTTTTTTTCTTTTTTTTTTTTTTTTTTTAATTCTCTTCTACCGTATGGGCTATTTCCCTTACTCCCTTACTGTAAAGAGTTAGCACCACTGACTTTACAACTACTTCTAAAATAGACATAGGCAAAGTTCCAGTTCTGAAATTCTGATGCATTATTCAGTGGATATACAACATCAAGAAACAGACCAAATATTTGTTAAATGTTCACAGTTCTTGTGAAAGATGAAAATTTATAGGGTGCCTTCTGAAACTGATGTTTTCATGAGTGAGGATAAATTCAGCTTTCAGCTGATGAGCCATAAAATAGAGAAAGCAATATTAATTCTAATAATGTTATGCATAACAGTGGAATTAAAAACTGAACCCTTGATGCGCCAAACAGAGCTGTTATTTGTTCCACAGAAGAGTTCAGGGAATGAGAAATACCTGTTTCAAAAACACTAGAACTTAAAATGTCTGTAAATTGCAAAGGTCCTGTTCTCAATTTTAGAATTTAGTTTACACTGAAGTATAATTTACTACTCTATTACTTGAGTCCAGAGATGGAGGATATTAATACAGATTTAATAGGGATTTTGGAAAGAGCTAGAGTGTGTCCCAGAGCAATGAAAAGAACTGCTGACATTTGGCTGATGTAATTATTTTACTGTTGTTTGCATTTTATTGTATGCATTTATCATGAATAATATGTTAATGCAGCTATAGTAATTCCTAAATGTCATTTTAGGATTTAAAATGGAAGTAAAAAATTAAATAAAATAATTTATCCTTTTAAATTAGAAGTGCTTTCTTTTTTGAAAGTAATGAATTAATTGAATTTAAAAATGCCATGGAAGATGAAAGCTGGTTAAAGAACCCTAGATATAGTCCCTTACTGGAGGAAGTTTGTTGCTAAGCAGCAAACCCCACAGTTAGGTTCATAAAGTGCTGATTAATTAATATACTTAGTAGATAGTGAACAAAGCCATAAATTTCACTCAAAGGCTATATTAAAGAATCAGGTGAAACATTTCAGGTAGCAGCTTCACCTTCACTTAAAATTGGAGCCTACAATCAGATTTCCATTTCTTCCATGGGGATCTAAAGCTGGACACTGCTGCAGATTTCAGTCTAAATGTTATCTATGTTGGCTATCCAAGAGTTCTAGCACAGGAGCCAGCAGTGCTCATTGACAGAGCTTAAAACTAGCTTGGAACAGATAAGGGACAAAACCAGGCTTGCCAGTGACAAGCAATGGGATGGTGTGCCAAAACTTAAAGAAACCAGGACTAATTTGATCCCTCGATCTGCTTTTGGAGGTGTTGGCTACAAGTACCACATCTGAATGTTTCTACACCAATGCACATGGCACGAGGACCATATCAGAGTGGAGGACCATATCAGAGGAGCTCAAAGCTTCGTCCCAGTCCCAGTCTCAGAGATTTGACATCATCGACATAAGTGAAAACTGGTGGGATGAGGGTGAAATACTGGATTATCATATTGACTTGTAACAACTCAAGTGTGGGGTGGGGAGGGACAGGTTGAATCTCACAGAGGTAAGGTAATGCCTTGTCCCACATGCCAGCCCCTACAAGTGTCCTGGGGCAGTCCAGGAGCAGCTGTCAAAGACAGCCTGGAGTACTCCCCCACCATGCCACCTGGAACCCTTAAGCCAGCCTCTGGCTCACACAGTGGGAGCCACTCACCCTGCTCCAGAGTCCCAGAGCAGTATGTGGGCAGTATGTCCTCCTGCATGGAGGGGTGGCCACAGGGGGACAAAGCAATAAAAGCAGCAACATGTACTCTCCATCTTTGCTTGAGACCTGGCCACATGAAAGCTGGACTCTCACAGCACTCTGGTGGTAGCTACTATCTTTTTCTCTTTCTTTGCTCCTTCTTTTTATCTTCTTTCTTAATATTTTGGGTAACTTGGGACTGAATTGGTTAGATTTTGCTAAATTGTATGGGTTAGCACATGCTAAATCAATGCTTTGTGGAATGCTTTGTTTTCTAATAATTCAGTGGGTGAATTTTTTTTAATTTTTCAAAGTAAAACTCCCTTGGTGAGCTCATAGCTTGAGACTTGAGGTCTTACAATGAGTGCTGTGACTGGAGTCTGTTGTATGGTTACAGGCTCTTCAGGACGGAGAGGCAGGGCAGAAGAGGCAGAGGCATGGCACCGTGTGTAAAATAGACGGGTTAGAATGTATGTATCTCACGGTTGGCAATGGCACAGTTGGAAGCCTCTGGGTGAGAATCAAGGGGCAAACAAATAATGCGCATGTCATCACTGACCTCCTAACCAGAACGATGATGCCAAGGAACTATTCTTGGAAGAACTAAGGGACACTTCTAAGTCAACTACTTTGAGAGAAAGAGAGGAGAGGAAAATGTAGTTATCACCAAGAGGTCACACATTGTCAGAGAAGCCCAGACTCCAAGATGGAGCCTGTGTGTGCCATTTTATAGACTTTGGCCACTCTCCCAGGTGGGACATCAGGTTCACTGACCACTCAGTGCCCTCCTAGCTGAAGTGAGGGGTCCTGCAGCCAATCAGAGGCTTCAGGGGGTGTGTTGTGGGCGGGTTACTAGGCAGGCTTTCCTTGTTTGACAGCCCAGCCACATGCGCGCTCAGTGGAGTTGGCCATGTGCTTTCTGTGTGCTGGCCTGGCCATGTGCCTGCAGTCCTAGGCTTAGCCATTCCCCCTGCAAACACCTCCCCCCACACACAGACAAGATGGTTGATTCGACCCATCAGTCAGTGAGATACAAATCCGGTCTCCAACAAACAGAGATCTTCACTTAGAAATAAGGCAAAAAACGAAGGTGTTTGCCCAGTGGTGTGGGAGGAATACAGAGATGCTGCTTGTAGCTGTAGGAAGAAAATTTCTGCGGCCAAAGCTCCACTAGAGTTGAAGGTGCCCAGAAATGTGGGGGACAATAAAGAGTTTTTTCAAATATATTTTTGGAAATAGGCAGCATAGAAATATGATCGACCTGTTACAAGATGAGGATAGTCACCTCACAAACAGTGATAGAGACAAGGCAGATGTGTTTATCACCTTCTTTGCCTCTGTCTTCAACATGGTTCATGAACCAAGGGGGTCTCAGTGCCCTCAGCTGGAGGACCATGACTGTGAGAATGATCAACTCCCAGTCAACCCTGAAAATGTCCAGGATCAACTGCTCCAGCTGGATCCCTACAAATCTATGGGGTCTGATGGGATTCATCCCAGAATCCTTAGAGAGCTGGCTGATGTCATCGCAAAACCTCTCTCAATGATTTTTTAGTGGTCTTGGGAATTCAGAGCGTACCCAGCTGACTGGAAGCTGGCAAATGTTATCCTGATTTTCAAGAAAGGCAAGAAGGACGACCCTGGGAATTAAGGCCTGCCAGTTTGACTTCAGTGCCTCATAAAGTTATGGGTAAGATTATTCTGGGAAGTATTGAAAAACACTGGAAACACAATGCTGTCATCGGTCACAGCCAGCACGGCTTCATGAGAGGAAAGTCTGATTTATCAAACCTGCTTTCTGTTAACAATAAGGTAACCCAACCAGTTGATCAAAGGAAGCCAGTTGATATAATCTTTTTGGATTTCAGTAAAGCTTTCAATACTGTCTCTCACAGGATCTTTCTGGACAAAATGTTTGACACACAGATGGATAAACACATCGTGTGGTGGGTGAGTAATCAGCTCATGGGTGGAGCACAGAGGGTAACAGTGAATGGGGTGACATCAGACTGGTGACCTGTCACTAGTGGGGTTCCGCAGGGCTCCATCTTAGGCCATGTGCTCTTCAATATTGTCATAAATGACTTGGACGCATGACTGGAAGGGATACTAAGCAAGTTGGCAGATGATACAAATCTGAGAGGAAAAAATATTCAATATATTTTTAGGATTTGATTTTAGCTAAGCAATCTGAATTTCACAGGAAAATCATGGACTGTATGAAACATAGTTTATAGTAATTAGTCACCTAATAAAGTGGTGTTTCTATCATTCAATTCTTTATTCTTGACATTAAGAGCTTCTTGAAGTTCCATTCTGGGGAACGATTCTGGACATCAGGACAAGGATTTGTGAACCTCTTGAGTGCATAAAGCTGGGAGAGTGCCATGCTCTGTGAAGGTGAGTTTGGGATGCCAGGGGATGCCATGGAGTTCTTCTAGAGAAGTACTCTATCTGCATTCAAATACCTTTATTTTCTCATGACCAGAAAAAAACCCAAACAGAACACTCTAATAGTGCTGTGTTGCACCTGATATTTGAGTATGGGTCTGTATTCTACTGCTTTCTCTCCTTTATCTGATTCTATTACAGATTGTGTTTCCTACTTGAGATATTTATTGGAGAAACCATGCTTGGTAATTTTCTGCTTTATATAATGGGCTTTAGCATTCATAGACATTTGTGTAAATGCATATGGATACATTCCTTTGGGTGTTTTGTTATACACCTAATTCTGCTAAACTTCAAAGGAGCTGGAAGACTAAATGGCTTAAATACTTCTGAAAATCAAACGCTATAAGTAACATATGGTGGCAAAGTTATTTTCATTTTTCATAAATTATTTCCAGTTGTTGGTCTAATGTAACAAATTTAATGGAGACGGGCTCAACAAAATTATCTTAAGAGAGCAAACCAGGAGTTCTGCAGCCACTTGAAGTTGTACTTTTTCCACTATATAGAAATAACCTGAATAACATGTATTGGCTTAAAAATGAACCACAACATCAGCTGAATTGGCTGTTTCCAACTTGGTAGAATTCTGTTAATTTTGTGCTTGAGAGATTTGGGAACTGAAGAGCAGTGGTGACAGGTAGGGAGGATAGCTGTGTGTGAAAGGCAAATGTGAGATAAGCAAAGCTTGTGTTTCTTTTCACTGGAATCTGTGTGCAGTTGCTTTGCCCTTTTGAAATAACCTTACACTGCTCAGTTCTGCAAGCCTTACTCCTGCTGAGAAGCACTTAATAGTGAGAGGAGGCTCCTGGGTATCAATGAAAGTACTCAGAAGAACAGTACTACTCAAGCAGAGTAAGGCTGCAGAATAAAACCCACAAGAACAAGTGCCAAAAGATGTGCTGTTAAAGCAATTAGAGCTGTAAGCAGGATAGCTCCCCTTCTGGGATTTCAGTGTGAATACGGAGGTCTAATAACATTTGTTTTCATCATGTTGACTTGCTGAGCTGGTCACACATAAAGTAGAACAGACATGATCAAAAAAAAAAAAAAAAAAAAAAAAAAAAAAGAAAAAAAGGAAGACTACTGATAAGACTAGGAGAACACAATGGCTTATATTGCCCTGAAACTGCTGGGTGAAAGGACAGTATTGACTGAACCAAGCAGTGTGCTCCCACTACAGTGCTAATAAATAGTACAGCTTTGTGACTGTCATCTATGAGATGAAAAATAAACTGCAGGTAGGGTGACGCTTCTTTTCTAAGGGGTGTATCTCCTTACTGGTTCCAGTTATTTGGTATAATAATAAATGTAACAATTAAATATTTCTTAAATAATTAAGTATTTTTTTAAACAATGTTGATCTCACTCTTTATTAGTGACTTTAGTTTACTGTGTTGCATATTTATTAATATTCTATAAATTGAGAAATTTGAAAGAAACACAAAGTCTGTAGGGATTCACACCATGAATATCACTAGCTCTGATAATGAATATTACAAAACATCACCTAATTTTCTATACTGACATTACTATTTGGATTTGCAGTAATGTCTTCAGAGATTGGTTCTTATTTTATTAAGCTGTTTATGTGGTAAAAAGAACCTGTTTCAAAGTTTGGAAGCAGAAGATTTAAAGGTATAATTCTGATATAAAAGCATCAGAAATAGACCACAATATCATTTCATGGTACCAGAAAACCTAGTAGTGATTTGGGATTGCATGTTACCAATATATCAGTGCTTGTTTTATTATTATATATGTGAAAATCTATATCCCAGCAGCTTTTTCCTTTTTGAAAATGTAACTTTCAATAAATCGGTGAGTGCTTGGTGGAGATTTTTTTTATGTGAGCCAAGCAGAATCTTAGAAAGGGAGAACAATATGTTAAAAGAAATTTGTTCTGAAAAAGGAATGCTTTGATACTGGAGACAAGCAGCACAGCAGGAGCTTAAACAAATGAAAACAACCTTGGTGTTTGCTATTCTTCTCTGGTGACAGCTTTGTGGAGGGCATCTAGCTGTTAGAGAGCAATTTAAGAGAAGGATCTGGCAGCATGTAGCATCGCCGTATCACAACAAAGGAAGAGAATGAGATCTTGTTCTTTTTCCCCCCATGAAATTCATACTGATAGTCTCCGTTTTCTATGTTGGATGCATTTATTTGGTGCATGTGTGCAGTGGTGTGAGGGGATATTTTTTTGCAATACTGTGCATTAAACTTACACTCAAGAGATGTTCTTGTCCTTCTGGAATTCTTTGTATTGGTTTGGTTTTTCCAGAGTCACTCAATAAATGTGGTTGGAAAGATTGAAAAGGAGAGATACATTTCCCAGTGAGGGAAAGTAGCGTCAGAGGGAGAGACACAATGCTCCTTCTTTTTACCCTCAGGCAAGAAACAGTGCATGACTCTGGGGAAATTGTGAAAACATCGACAGACTTCTTACTGGAATATTAATAACATTCTCCCATTTTGCATCACTCATTTGCTTGATGACAGTTGTTGTTTCTCCTCACGTGTTGCCAATCCTCCCTCTGCGCAGGAGGACACAGTGTAATTCCCTGCAAGAAGTAGTTCTGTTTATGAAATAATAAGGATTAAATATCTTCTCGCCTCACAGTTTTTCATATGGTACCTTTCCAAGGTCTTTGCCACCAGGGACATCTAACATAATGCAATGCAGCAATGACTTTCTTCTCTCTGTTTCTGTCTCAAATAATATTACAGGTATGCTGCTTTGCTCCCTGAACTTTCATGGTTTTATTCTTTTCTTTTCTTCCTTGATTTCCTTCCTAGATTTTTAGCAACTGGGACCACACTACCTAAAGAATCGTTAGTCTTGAACAAATACATTTTTCCTTAAATACAAAAATATCCATGTCCCACTTCTATGTAACACTTAGAAAAACAAATGCCATTTGCAATGAGCGAGATAGTACTTTTGTAAAAAGAAAAGAAAAAGATTTTATATGTTCTATGTAAGAATCCAAGACATATAAACAAATATGTTTAGTAATGCTGATACTATCAGTCCCAGTGATGTTGTTTCAAGTTTGAGATAATCCTTGAGTTTATTGTAAGTATCGAGTATATAACTCAATCTGGTAATTTCTTTCCATTTCTACTTTTATCAAGAATTCTTGTGCATTGCTGTTTCTTCACTTTAATTTTGTTAACCCTGATAAATGTGCAAGCAGAAAAAAACGGAATAATAATAAAGACAACTCCAAAATTAGTGAAAGACATTAAACCTTTATTTCAGCAAGGCTGGGATGAGGCTTTTACAGCTATCTATAATAATAAGAAGAATTTAAAAAAGAAGAAATCAACAAACACGTTTTCCATCAGAGTTCAGGTGATAAAAGAAAATGAAGGCAAGAGAAAGTAATCAAAGGAGAAAGAAAGAGAAAGACAAAAAAAGAGAGAGAGATGAAAAGGAAAAAGGAAAAGAAATGAAGACTTGATGTGTTATGTTTGTTTCTCAAAGATGGGCAGAAGCACAAATGTGGAGGCAGCATGTTCAAATTTTGTCTTTGGGGAGAAAAGAAGGTAGGAGAAGGTCCTAGTGCAAATTGGGAAGTGACTGTAAATGTCATAAAAAGGAACATTGTATCTTAGGCGTTGTCACAGTCATATTCCCTGGCCTCTAAGCATTTTTACATGAGTGTTTTCAATAGAATTGCTTCTGATCTGCCAAGAACACTGATATCTTTTCTTTTACTACAGAATGCCCTGGAACAAGACATAATATATTTTTGTTTGCAATATATTTTTGTTTGAGAGATTTTTCTCAAATCTCTCTATATCTAATAGGACCAGAAGTGAAAACTCTTTTCTCTTTTTTTTTTTTTTTTTATCTTCATGCAACACTATACATCACACATATTAGCAAACTTTTTTTATTATTTATATTCACTTACATAAGTTCTAAAAGTGAGTGTTAGAACGGAGGTACGTTTAACTGTATTTAGGTGATTAGATCAAGATCCTACAATCATCAGGCTTAGGTTTAGACACAATATGTAATTTAATTAAATAAAAAGACAGCTAGAAATTTTTAAAGTTAATCATGGTTATTAGATTTTGTGAGTTTAGAGATTAGAATTTCAAGTCTTTTTTTTTTTTTTCTTCCAAAGGTTATTTTATATAGCTCTATGTAAAAAGATGACAGTGATAAATGCACAACTAATGATTTGATTGCTCTGTAAACTGGTTGTCAGTGCTATTCTGTAATTTCAGCAAGAAAAAGAAAGCAGAAGGATCAGAGACAAGTAAGCATGTCCATCTGCATTTGCTCTTTTTTTGGTCAGATCCAGTGTTTTCATTCAGGGAAACAGGAACAGGATAAAAATGCCCATGGGAAACCATCTGACTGCTGAGAGCAACAAAATAGCCAATTTAAAGATTTCTACCTGTCTCTATTTCTATATATTTTAGACTCCAGATGAATCAAAAAATCATGTCAGGTCTGAAAAATAAACCCATAAACTTATGGTAGTTCATGCCTTGCAAAACTAATTGTTGTATAACATTAAACACCTTCATTTTCCTTTTTTTAATTGACAAGTTAATTAATATTATCTGATTGAAGAGGAGCAGAAATATTTTGTCATATTTGTTTATGTTTAAGTAACATTTCAAAATATATAAAATCTTCAGAAATAAAACTCAAGTGGTATGTTTTAAAATGTCATTGGACAGTGAATAACAGGATGCCCTCCTTCGTCCGTGGAATAGAGTATGGCTCTAAAAAATCTCTTCTTTTATCTATTTGTCCCCATCCTGCTGCTATTTTTGCTAGTCAGGAAAAGGCTTCCAGCGTATATCGTCTTCCATTTAGAAGCCTTTCTGTTGTGGGTTATAGTCAATGATTTAGTTAGTTTGTTGTAATGCTTGGCAGAGCATCCTCAGGCTTATTTACACAGCTAAGCAAGATTTTGCTAGATGGTTTCTGAATTCAGAGTCCTTTTCAGACAACTAAAGAGGGAAAATTGCTGATTATTTGGAAAATGCTGCATTGTATTTATTGAGTTAAAAAAGCAATCTTCACTCAGGATGATGTGGATAATTTACGTAACTCAACATACCTAAAATTTTTAAAGAAAATTGTACCTTTTTTTTTAACCCTTACAGTGCAACTTCAAGAGGCTAGAAATAAGTTTCTACCTCCTCTGACATGACATTAGCAATTTTAAGCCAATGTGAATGTTTAAGAATTAATGACTTCTGATGCAGCTTCCAAAGCAAATTCAGTAAAGCTCTGACTCCTAACAGATTTGTGAAACAGACAGTCTCCAAGTAATATATTTGATTCCAAGTCACATTTCTTATTAGTTCTGTTCCTGAGAAGGTTACTGAAATACATTCCTTCTTTGGATAATCTTATTTTGTTCTACTTCATGACACAGAAACTACTTTAAAGCTAAATAAAAAAAAAAAAATCTCTGGCAAAGGTCATTCAAAAAAATTATCACATATTGTGATATCATGTATGTTTTGAAATCCTCCTCTTTTTTCAAATTCTCCTCTTAAACTATTTCTGCAACTAGTGGTGGCCTAGTCCAGTATATCTTCTGGACAGTAATGAAGAAGAGATTTTTTTTTTCAGGTCTAGAAAATCAAACACAGTAAGGTTTTTTGATGATAGGTCATTTTGATTCTTATATCATCTTCACAATTCTGCTTAATGCTGTATTTCACTACATTTATATTGGTTCAGAAAAGTTCTAAAATTATCCCCTTTTGTAGCAACAGTTACTGTACTCAAGGCCCCCTCGAGCCCTTTCATTCATGGGATTTACGTAAGGCCGTAAATACATCCTTATGATTGTTTGTCTCTGTTGCAGATGCATCAGGGCTTCTGGAGTCTGGCCATGAGGTGGTCTCATTTCAAGAGTCCCAATGGCTGCAGATCTCTCTCCAGTAAAATTCAAGGGCCTTCCAGGCTAACTATCGCAGCAGCCATTGAATGGGAGGTATTAAAGTTCTGAAAAGGCAGCTAAAACAAGCAAACAAACAACAAAAAAACAGATTTGCATGGTAACCTGTAGAAAAGAGAAAATGTTGAAGAAGCATGCATATGGCAGTTTTTGCTACTGTTTACACATTTGCTCCTGGACTGTTTGAAATCTTCTCATTCTAGAAAGGATCTGCAGTGAGGAATCAGTCTAAAAATATTAGGATATTTTTGCAGTCAGTGCACAGAAATCAACACCAGGAAAGAATAAACCATCTCTTTCAATACAGTTATATGATTTACTCCTCAAAAAATTCTATGGACTACATAGTCCTTAATGTCTACTTAAACCATACAAAATTTCTAAATAGACCACAAGTCCTTAGGATATTGTTTCTCTAATAAAATCACATTCAATTGAGTATATGTTTTTTAAGAGTTTGGGTAGTTTATGAATTCACTTACCTAGGGTAACTAATCTTAAGATGATGGTTGTGAACGTATCCTTTATCAACTGCGAGCTTTCATTGAAGACAGGACTTTATTAATCTAATTCACTTAGACATTTTTCCTATTTAGCTACAATGGTCGAAATTCCTCTTCAAGCCTTCAAAGTCAATTATGTCATGTCAGGTCTAATCCATGACTAGTTCCTCAGTTATCTAAGGTATGTGTTTTGTTCACAGTCAATGTGTCTAGATGATGTGACAAAGTCTTTTCAATTCCACTGGTGCTGGCAGAAGAATGAGATCAAGTTTTAGGTCATCACTTAGTAGTAATTTTACTCACATTCTGTTGCTTTCTCTTTTATTGTTTTGTGTTACAGGGAGTGAATACCTTTAAGGGAATTTAGGAGTTTGCTTCATATAATATTAATCTATCCCGATTAGCATTACAAAGTCAGGGTTAAGCAACATTGTTCCAAGACTATTACTAAATCTCCTTCCTATATCAGAAATAATTATAAATATTATAATCAATTTGAAGGTGAAAGTAACATTTGTGAGGTTTTATTTGTATGCATATTACATATTTTTTTAATATAAAAATCAACTTTGAAATACGTCTTTTTCCTCTTTTGTTCTTTTACAGCCTGACTTCCGAAAGCCTCAAAAGCAACCCCAAAATACTTCATTCAGAAGATTTATTGTATTATTGTCTATATTAAACAGACACTTTAATATTTTTTGCTTCATTTAGGGTTTGTTTCTTTTTTTAATTATATGCAGTTCATTTCATTGCAAAAGGCATATTATCATACATTGCCAACTCCATTTAATCAAATTTATTTTTTTAGAGAAAAAAATAAGTCTTCAGTGAAGATCATCATAAGGAGTAGAAAACAGAAAATTATATTGATCTTGCATGTTAATATTGAACATAGGTTAACATCAGATGGTACATATAAATTAAAAAACTGTATCTTACTAAATTTTAGGCAGTAGCACTTTTAGGGACTTGATTCCCATTGATTTAGATGGAAAAAAAAAGGTTTTCTAAATGCATTTGTGGCTTTGGACCTCAATTTTTAAATTAGAGTAAATTGTGCCATGATTTTATTAGGCAAAGCTGAAAATATCTCTGAATGCATCCTACAACCTATGCAGCCTGCCTTACTTCTGTGATGCAGAAAGTTGCATGTAGTTGGTAACTATTTGAAAAGAAATATTTATTGTTATATTATTTTTTAATGAGTTGCAATATTTTTGTTTTATTCCTAGACTATAAGAGCATGGTGAGATATTTACTACAATTGAATAAATATTTCATTTTTTACATGTGCCTCTTAACTGCTGGTTTAACTATGATAATATATGATTCACTAGTCAGGAAAAGTAAATTGTCACAGGTAGTTCATGAAGATATAGAGGAGGTATAATGTTATAAAGCTTATAATTAGGGTAAGGAATAAGATTATAATGATGTACAGTTAAGAGGGGGAAGTCAGGAGACCAGAGAAGCTTCCATAAATATTTAACATTTCAGCCTTGTCATTATTTGAAATGAATATTCTAATTCTTTGAGAATTATCCATTTCCTATAAGGATCTGAACTTGCTTTTTCTATGAACATTTCCTGCTAAATTTCTGAGGGCTTTTTGCATGTCAGACTACCCCATTGTCTTATTAATCATAAAAACAGTGTTTCTGTACTCTATGTTATAGACATTTTCCTAACTAATATAAGTTGCAGTTCTTTTTGGCTTAGGGAAACTTGAAGCAAATTTCTTTTTCCTTTGGGTGGAATTGGAGAATTGAGGGTTCCTCACACTGTTGATCTGTTTGGCTCCAGTATGTTGCTCTCTATGGTCTAAAAATTATATAAAGCTTGCTTGCTATGGGATAGATTTCCTATCTACTGCTTAAAAATGTCAAAGTTTCTTCAAATTTCTCTTCAATTAAGTATATTAATGACACCATTTTTCAACAGTGACTAAAAGCTTTCTATAATTGAATTGCTTGAGCACCCTAGCGCAGATGACTGCAACTGATAGTGTATGTTAAGATGTACAGATTTAAAAGATTTTGACTGTTCTTTAAGTGTGGATAACTTTACTTGCATGACTGAGGTTAAGGGATGAGTAATGTTACAAAGCCAGTATTTTCCTTCTTTGTGATCATGGATTTATGAGCAATGCAGACTATATCAAAACTATTAAAAATGGATGAAATAAGATGCCTCAAACAGCAATTGTCAATGGAATTTATCATGTGACCTCTAAGTCATGAATGTGTTAGTGGGCCTACATTCTCTTGTAGCAATACTAAAGTAACCCAAATTCCTTGAAGTTCAGAAGAAAATAATTTGGATTTAAAATTATTTTTTTAAATTATTTATAGCCTGAAAAATGTGATAACTGAATAATAAAAGTTATTCACATCTGATTCAAACAAATACATCATTGCAGTGCAGAAAACATTTAAGAATGTTTAAGGTGCCAAAATTATATCACTGTATCTTACCCTCATCATTCTTTTTAATAACAAAAACAGGATTAACTCCTCAAATATAATTAACACTCATCTGGAGAGCTATGTCTATAGTAATAGTGAAGATCACATTAATACAACCATGGGAGATCAGGAGATGACTTTAGATTAAATAGTCGTTTTAGACAGTTTGAGGATTAAGGCTACATTCTAGAGGAACAAAGATAAAATGAATATGGACATAAATGATACTTCAAGATAACAGCATATCTTTTCAAGATAATAGGATCCGAGCAGGGGTGCACAGGGTGAGCGGAGGGGCTGTGCTGATGCTTGAGGGATCCGCAAATGTCTGTGTGCTTGTGAACATGGGCACTGTGGTGTGTGTGCTGCACTACTGACCTTCTGCCTCTGCCAGCCCAAGAGAAGGAGGGGACGTGTCTGTCTATGCCTGTGTCTGGTGTGAGTCCTGAATGTGGAGGCTGCTGGGGGACAACATCTTGCCTGTGTGATCGTCAGTGCCCATGCTCTCTGTGTGTCTGTGTATCTTTATGTCTCTTCAGGATATGTGCTCAGCTTTGCTCCTGGTTAAACTTGAAAGCAGCCACTTGAAAGTGGCAGCTGCATCCCTCTGCCTGAGCAGAGACCACAGGGCACTGGGCAGGAGTCCTGAGTTGGACCTGCTGGAGGAGGTTGCTGTTCTTAAAATCCCTAACATCCTCATCGAGTTCTCACCATCTGTGTGGTAGGCTGACCTTGAATGGCTGCCAGGCACCCAGAGAGCTGTTCTCTCAATGCCCCTCATACATAGGATAGGGAGAAAAAATAAGATTAAAATCTTGTGGACCAAGATAAAGAAAAAGACATCACTCACCAGTTATCATAGCAGGCAAAGCAGACTTGACTGAAAAAACTTGGTATGACACAGCAATGTGTGCTCACAACCCAGGAAGACAGCCATACTCTAGGCTCCTTTCAAAGTTGGTTCTTGTGCAAAGAAAATGAGAAGTTTCATGTAAGAGAACATGAAACTTTAAGCAACAGAGAAAGAAACCTGGGTCCTAAATAAATTTTATCTAATTTCTGGTACTCACCTACTCCAGTACTTACCTTGAAGTGAAGAGAGGTCAGTATCTGCTGTAAGATTATTACAGGCATCGGAGGGGTTTATTTGAGTCTATGAGAGTCTCCTTATAATTTCCTTTATGTTAAAAGTCCATTATTGCATTAAAATAGAAAGTTAGGCAGCAGAAGGGTGGTCAGATAGCATAAAGAAAGCACAGAAAGATAGGTGAAATATAGTGGGGAAATTTCATGCAATGCCGGAACATGAGACTGCTAATGTTGCCTGAAAGAGAAAATAATGCTGTAGAACACTCCTATATTTGATTCTGGAAAATGAGATTAGCAAAATTAAAAAACAAACAAAGAAAACCCCACCAAAAAAGAAAAGAAACAAAAAAAAAAAGAAAGAAGCCAACAAAGGAAACTTTCCCTGAAAATGTGAAGTAATTAAGTCTGTATGTTTTTATGGTGTTCACCTACTCCTCTTTGCCATCTATCCAGGATGCAAAAATTGATACAGAGCAACAAATTTCATTCTGCTGCACCAACTCACTACTAATCAACACAAAGTCATCTTTTTAACGAAAGAAAACCATGAAAGACAGTAAAAGCTGATGCACTTTTCCAAATGCAGGCACCTAGTTCTGTAGGAGATGACCTGGGATATCAGAAGAATTCGCATAGAACTGTTAAGTATGACATGAGACATTGGCATTACTTTACCCTTCTCATGTCACATCAGAAACCACAACACATACTCTAGGGCATACTGGATAGTATGACATATTGATGTGCAGGAAAATGAGTAGTTCTCTGGGTTGAATGAAAGCTGAATAGCTCACAATTTGAGGGCAAAACCACCAAATTTTGCAAGACTTGAGAAAAGTTTGTTTTATAATACTCATTCCCAAGGTGTAGTGTAAGAGCACATCATAGGCTAAATTTTCAAGACCAGAAATCAATATTATACTTGCTTCCTTTACCTTTCCACACTGTATGCAGAAAAAAAAAATATTCTTTTTACTAATTAAGCATTTTACAGTGCAAGTTTCTTTTTGATCATTTATTTTCTACTCTTTCTATTTTAATGTCTTTTTTCTCCTTCTACATTCCCATCTTTGGAAACAGTGCAGATTATTGTCTTCCAGAGCCAGCATAGACTTACTCATTGATCCCTAGCAGAAAAGTTTTAGGGCATCAGACTTTCATCATTAAATACTATCTTGAAATAGGCAAGGAATATTGAACTGTTTAAGTATGTTTTGAAGAACTATAAGTTATCATTGGAACTGTCTAGCCTATACTAAAACTAGGAAACTAAACAGAAAATAAGCTTAAAGCCTTTATACTCTGTTTAACACTACTTTCTTTTGCTAATTTATCTTCTTTTATTGTGCAACTGGAATTATTCAACATTTGTCTCCTGTTGCAACTTCCTTGGTATTTATACTGTGCTTTAAACTGAACGCTTCACAAAACATTTTGGATTAGCAATGAATTTTATAGACACCATATGTGAAATGCTGATTTTACTGGACAGTCAGCAACATCCTGTGCACATTTATGCATTTTTGCTTTAGTGGTTGGTGTCTATTAATAGTTGGTTGCTGATGATAACAGCCTTCCCAAAAAAATCTTCAGATATCAAGTCCTGTAAGAAAACGTTGGCATGCATAAACTGACTAGTGTGCATTTTGAAATTATTCATTTTGCCTTCCCATAGAAAGCATTTGAAAGAATCACTTCTCACTGTTTTGGGAAAGCGATGCTAGTGTGAACTGTGCATCGCATCTAATTTCATCTGGTAAATAAATATAATTGGATCAGAGAATTATAGAATTATAGAATGGATTGGGTTGGGAGGAACTTTAAGGATCATCTAGTTCCAGCCTCCCTGCCATGTGCAGGGACACCTTTCACTAGCCCATCCAACCTGGCCTTGAACACTTCCAGGGATGGGGCACCCACAAGTCTAAGCAACCTGTTCCAGTGCCTTACTAAGCTCACAGTGAAGAATTTATTTCTAATATTCCTATCTAAAAGTACTCACTTTCAGTTTCATTTAATAATAATGTGTCTGAAAATCACTTGTGAAATGTATTACAGTTAGGCACCTTCAAAAATTAATTTTAATTATTTTTTCACAACTTGCTGGCACTAAGAGAACAAACATATCTAGTAAACATCATATAGGTTGTCAAGACACCTCAAAGGTGGTTGGTATACATTATACTGAAAAAAAAAACAGTTAAAACATGTTGCCTCAGTTTCCCATTTGCAGACTGAAGGAAAATATACCATCTTTTGTTTGGTTTGAGAGCTACTTTTTACTACTCCTGATGCAGGACGCTCCTAAATTAAAGCTTGAAAACATTTTCTTCATTATTTAAAGGACAACTTTGGGATGAGAGTATTTCATAATTTTCAAAGGTAAGTGAGATCCATGAATCAAAGATGTCAAAATCGCTGGGGTCACTGGTAGTTAGAGATGTTTCCTCTTGTGACTAGATATCCATCTGACTTCTCACTTTAATTTAATATCTTTGGTAATTTGTTTATGAATAAATAACAAGGTAAAATGCAACTACAATGGTAAGATGCTGTTTAGGGGAAAATCTGCAATCATCGTTAGCTCACTACTTCATGCTTCTTTAATGTTTCATGGTATTATTTAAATGATCCATTTACAATGAGAATATCATTACAGTTTTGAGATGTCACAGAGAAAATGCTCTCTGTTCAACAATTGTATCAGAATAGTAAATTTTGGTTGAGCGAATGAAGGATTCATGAGGTAGAGATTTGCATGTAAAGAGACTAAAAAAAATAGAGTTATAAAGAGTAGTAAGAACTACAGCGGTGAGCTGACCTTGGCTGTATGGCAGGTGCCCACCAAAGCCCCTCTATTCCCCTCCTTGTCAACCTGACAGGGGAGGTAAAAAAATACAAGGGGATCCTGGGATAAAAACAAGGAGAGATCACTCACTAATTACCATCATGGGCAAATGAGGAAATTAATTTAATTTATTAACAATAAAATCAGAGTAGGATAATGAGAAATAAAAACAAATCTTAAAACACCTTCCCCTTCAATCCTTCCTTCTTCCCAGGCTCAACTTCACTCATGATTCTCTCTAACTCCTCCTTGCAGTGGTGCAGGCTGATGGGGAAGAGGCTCTGTGATCAGTTCATCACACATTGTCTCTGTTTCTCCTTCTTCCCACAGGACACTTCTCAGTGAACTTTTCCAATGTGAGTCCTTCCCACAGGTGCAGTTCTTCAAAACCTGCCCTGGTGTGGATCTTTTCAAAAGCATGCCGTTCTTCAGGAACAGACTACTCCAGCATAGAATTCATTCATTCATTCATTCATTAAAAAAAAAAAAAAATCCCAAACCATAAGGGTCTTTAACCTGTCAATTAATTTACTGTATCACCCCTCAAATAGTCTTCAGCATATTTAGCTACAAATGGTTTACAGCTGCTCCAGCTTTATAAACTGTACACATATAAGTCTAATACATGGAATAAACTTCAAGCACTAGAACTTTTATGAGTGAAGTTTTGAAATTATACGGGCTATGGTGAAAATAAGAAGTGTAGAAGATGGGAGTCATGAGTCTCATCCTGATTTTTTAACCCTGTCACTAGTCTTCTTGTGTTTTGACCAAAACTCTCTATGACATGAATAACTGAGAAAAAAGTATGAAGAGTTCTGTGACTCCATTTTCCTGAAATTTGCTGTTACATCTTTCTGCAACTGCCTTCTTACTTAAGACTTGATTTTATGTTTTTCAAAACCTGTTATAAACCATGCATTTATTATGCAAAGCTGAATTTTCTTCCTGTTACAGTTCATAGCTTTCTTTCAAATGAAAGCACAAAGCCATAAAAATTTCTAATATATATTATGTTTTCTTGTTAAATTAAAATAAAAGTTTCCTTCAAAACTAAACTCTGTGACTCTCAGAAATCAGTTGGGAGAACAAAAAAAAAAAAAAAAAAAAAAAGCAAACAGGCCAGTAGATGACATTTTATTTCTACTCTATACACAAAGCAGATCTATGGAGAAAATATATGACTCAGTAATAAACAGACAGCCTTAGGATCAAACATGCCCAGCACTGATGTGTCTTGTTTTTAACAAAGCATCATATTCTGAAGAAATAAAAACTTTGTCAGGCATTTTCTATCTACATCTAGTTAGCAAATGAAAAAGATCCCCAACAATGTTCATGAGAGGTACCTGTGGGAAAACATCTCCATTTAAAAATTGTATTGGGTGGGAGGACATTAAAAAAAAAAAAAGAAGCAAAAAAACCAAACAAACCAACCAACCAACAAACAAACAAAAACCAAAAAACAACAACAACAAAACTTTTCCTGTGTTTGAAATGAATGGACCACATTATTACCTTTCTTTTCCCCTTCAGGAACACAAACGAAATGAAAGGCTGGAAAAGTGACTAGGGAGCAAGGAGGACGCATTAAATCATTGAAATACCAAGAATAAACAACCAACTTCCCTCATAGGTGCGCTGACCCATTGAATTTCATTTTATTTTTCTTTTTCTGCTGATAAAAGACCACTATACCTTGTTTGATATACATAAATGGCAGTAGATATCCTATCATATGGCAGCATGTACAAGTCACAAGTCACATTGTTGTGAGATAAACTTAACAGATGCTGTTTATGGGAACTGTAGTATCATTTCCTGCAGCACCTGATGTATCCTTGGAAGTCTACTACCTGAACGTTGACCAGACCCAAACTTGCTTTCTTAATGGAATTTGACAAGGCTACAGATATAAGTGGTGTATCTGCACTTAAGTAACATTTTGCTCAGTAAAAATTAAATGCACTGAAAATTCATGAAAGGCTGTCAAGTAAACTATGTTGTTCTTTCCTATTAAATTTATACTATTTTCTCTTTATATATTTTGTAAAAAAAGTTACAAAGAGGTAGATATGAGATATTAAAAAAGGTACAATACTCTTTTGAGTTGTTTCAAAGGCAAAGTTTTTATGCAGCTTACTTTGATTATATGATTGCAGTTTAATTATATTATAATTATGGCTGTAATTGCTGTTTTGTATGTTTCATTAAAGCTGCATATATTAATTGCACCTAACTTCTCTTGATGAGCTTAACTAATATAAGCAGATGTTTACAGCAGAGAAGCCTAGTTAGCCTTCTATTGCAAGGTGACTATCTCCAGAAAGCAGGCAGCAACTGAGTATAGTAGTGACAGTTTTCAGTTTCTCATTTATTCTGTTTGTAATCTTGCACTATACATACACACTGACAATATATATATAGTCAAGAACACACACACACGTACATACTTATAAACATATTTTAAATTTAACTCTCTGTCATATTACAATAAGAATAAAATTTTGTCAATAATTTACATCTATATTTTAAATGAGGACAATAATTGCAGTAATTTTTTAATTGGAAAAGGTAAACAAATATTTTTTAATACCAAGTTATCCAGTGGCGAAAATTTCAAGAGGGCCTAACTTTACCTGAGTGCTTATATTTCCAATGAAATAAATTAATAGAAACTATATTTCCTAGCCCAGAGCTAGGAATAATAATTCAGCACAGTTTTTTACGAATCAGTTCTGCACTACTTATATTAAACTATAAAAAATTTTGTATATTCATTTGAAAAGATTACAGTATTCCAAGTCCTGCTAGGGAATAGGTACATTTTATTAGATGGGCATTATCAACAGTAAAAATATCACTGTGGCAGATAGTCAGGGTCAAATTCTGGAATCCATGGAAGAGTTATGTCCTAAAAGAATTTAATCTAGTGGATTTTTTTTAATGAATGTTAAAGATATGTACACCGTTCCAACTGTTAACCTTTATATTCTTGGTTTCTCTCCCTGTTCATGCTTTAGTTTGGTGACACAGTACATTTTACTGAATGTATTTTCTGTGTACTTCAGAAATTGTTGATGAACTAATCTGATCACAATTCAGAATGTGCAACTCCTATTCATCATGGCATACGTTTGCTTATCATATTGACTTTGACGAAGGCAATTTAAATAAGGAAAGTCGAACATGCTGTCTTTTTTTAATTACAAGATTTTAGAGTGACTGTCATGATTTTTTCTGTGTGTTGATGTAAATACAAATGGAAATGTGTCACAGTACTTACTCTGCTCAGAAATTGTCATTCAGGGTGATCACCTATACCTGAGTACAATAGCTGCTCAATTCAGAATTTTGTGTCTGACTCACAGCTCTTCATTTTAAACAGAGCTTGGAAATTTAATATGACAAATATGGCAATTTTCTGTGAGGGAAACAATATCTTGATGGTACTCTTTAGTTTGGAACTACTGGCTTTGAGGAAAACTCACAGCCAAGATACCATTTCTCTGGCTTTTCAAAGCTGTGAACCAGAGAGTTCTTTTCTCCTTCCTCTCAGAGGTTTTCATCACCACCCACTTCTTCCCTATGCACCTTTCTATAGATGACAAGGAGGTTGAGGTGGTAGTAAATTAACTTACAAAACTTGGGGTGAATAAAGGACGATTTCTGTGGCAATAGAGCCTTGAAAAACCTCAGGCAACTGAAAAATCTGTTAGGTGATTGTGTTTCTGTGTGTGTTGGGCAAGACGGGAGACAAAGCATGAGAGAGAAGCTGTTTACATGTATATTAGAGGGAGAAATCATAAGCAGTTGAAAGAGAAACTGAAGGAGGGATTTTAAATTTCAGTAGTGCAGGATGATGTCGGTCTAATTTACTGTACTATGAAAAGATTTAAGCCCATTAAATCAGAACAGCCTGAATGTAGGAGGAGAAGAAAACTGCCAAATATGCTAACAGGAATTCATTATGCTGAAATCCCCCATATGTTTGTTTAAATGTGTTTGTACATACAATGTATATTTAAACATATTAAACAAGCAACATTAAATCAACATGAGGGATTTTGGAGTTAGCAAAACTGACAGGAAAAAATTCCCAAAACAAACCTATAAAATTGAAATGCTACAATAGCAAGGTGTGGACTATATGACCGAAAAGGTTATTTTTCATTTTTCATGTGATAATCTTGTAGCACATTCAGATGGTCCAGAAGATTTTATCTCAAATTTACCATTATGTACCCTTTCTTAAATAAATAAATAAATATTCATTTTTCAGCTTTAGCAAGGCTAATTCTGAAATCATCTGTTGACTTACAAATATTTAAGAAAACATGTTCTTGCCCGTACATGTTGCAGAATCATAGAGTCATAGAATATCCTGAGTTAGAAGGCACCTACAAAGATCATCAAAGTACAAATTGTGGCCCTGCACAGGACATCCCAAGAATCACACCATATACCTGAAAGCATTGTCCAAAAACTTCTTAACTCTACCAGGCTTTGTGCTGTGACCACTTCTCTTGTTCCAGTGCCCTCCCTCTGGGGGAAGAACCACTTGGCTCTGTGACCAATTCTCTCCTGGGGAAGAATCTTTTCTTAATATATAAACTAAACTCCACCTGACCCAACTTCAGGCCATTCCCTTGGATTCTGTCACTGGTCACCACAAAGTGACACAGAGTCACCACAGATCAGTGCCTGCCCCTCCTCTTTCTCTCATGAGAAAGTTGTAGACAGCAATGAGGTCCCTGCTTGATCTCTTCTTCTCCAGAGTGAGCAGACCAAGTCACCTCAGCCACTCCTCATATGACTTCCCCTCAAGCCCTATCCCCATCTTCATTGCCATCCTTTGGACACTCTCTAATAGCTTAATGTCTTTCTTATATTGTGGTGCCCCAAATTGCATACAATATTCAAGATGAGGCCATACAATCACCTGCCTCCACCAGCTGATGATGTTCTGCCCAATGCCCCCCAGGATACAGATAGCTTTTCTGGCTGCCAGGGTACTGCGGACTCATCTTCAACTTGTCATTGACCAGGGACCCCAGGTCCCTATCTGTGTTGCTGCCCTCCAGTCTTGTTCTCGGGTCTGTATGAACATCAGGGATTGCCCCATTCCAGGTGCAGAGAATGGCACTTGTTTTTGCTAAACTTTATACAGGTGATGATTACCCATCTCTCCCTCTGCCTTTGAGGCAGTCAACAGTTCCTCCCAATTTAGTATCATTGGCAAACTTTGTATGGCTTCAGGTGCTGCATCCAAGTCATATATGAAGATATTGAAGGGCATAGGGCTTAAATGTAGCCCTGTGAAAGCCCACTAGTGACAGGTGGACAGTCTGATGTTACCCCATTCACTACAATCCTTTTTGCCTGACTTGTGAGCCAGTATTTATCCAGCCTTAGCTCCAGAAGAAGATGCCTGCTTGGCCAAGCCAGCTTTCTGCCTTGGCTGCTTTACTTCTGACATTTTGAAATTGCCTGCTCCTGTGCCTGACACACTAATCTGTGTTGAAAATCTGAAAGATGACCATTTATGCTGTGGTCTAGCATCCTCCTTTTGCTGAATCTCTGGACTGTTGAAAATCAGTGGGTTTTTCTTGTATTTTGAGGAGATGATTAGCTTAGAAAAAATGCAGAATCAAATTTCCCTAGCATGGTGTAACTTTTAAAGAGCATCATGGTGTAAAGATAATAATTAAAATATCTGGAAAAAAATTCCTCCATTTCTATTACATTTCAGTTTTAGACTGGGATTTATCCCATTTATCTTTAATTCACCTAAAAAAAAACAACCCACAATGTATTCAGCTAGGACTATTTAACTGGCAAGAAAGACTGAGAGCTACTTCCACTCCAGTAGCTCTGTTTGAACATGGATGTCCACACTAGATAGGATAAATTGCTTTTTTTTTCTTTCTGGAAGTACTCATGCATCTTTGGTGACAAGTTTTGTCAACAAGCAAGATGGGAAGCTTAAATTGCATGTCTAGCTTTTAAGTGATGTGAAATGACTGCAGAATGGTAAGGTATCAATACCAAAAGATTAGTTTTCTATGCCGTATAATTTTGTGTCTCAGTTTGTTTTCAGACCCATGCTCCCATTTCATGCTGCAGATAGATTGCCTAGGCTCTGTTTTGTAGGGAACCAGAAACTCCTCTGAGGTGAAAATAAGGTTCAGTTCCAGAGATTCTAGGAGCTGTTCCTTACAGGTGGTATAGAAAGGCTTAAACTCCTTCCACTCTGTGCAGACATTTCACTCTCAAACACTCTCCCTGTTGTGCAGCTTGCCAGGGCAGCTCTACCTACCACTTTGGCACTATGCTGTAAACAAAGCACTTTGATTTCAACAATTATATACTATTTGAATTATTTTAGGCTATTTCATAAAATATAATAGTAATTACTGTGTATTAGAGAGGGGTACATGGCACAGGAAACACAGAGGGGATTGTGGCTGATTGTTTGGTTTCGTTTAGTTCACAGATTGGTTAGGTGCATAGCAAAGCTGTTGAGAACATTGGAGTTGCCATAGAATTATGTGAATGAAGCTGAGCTCTGAGCATAACTTGATGGAGATCCTGGTGTAACAGTGATTTTAATGTTTGACCTTCCCCAGGAGAAGAGGAAATTAAGAATTAAGTATATCAACATAGAGTCTCCAAATAAACAAAAAAAATGCTAGAAACTTCATAATTCAGTTACATCCTAAACCCCAGGATGCTGAGAGGTGATCTACAAATGGCTGGAAGAAATTTTTGCAAACAACTTGGCTGGTAATATACTTGATATGCAAATGTGTTGAAAAAACTGGCTACATTGCTCCACAAGCTGGTTTTGGTACAAAGCCTCTGGATTGTGCCTCTTGGTGTCTTTAGCTATATTTCTATCTTCACTGAATATGTGGTCTTGTGAAGGGCCTTGGAGCTTAAATCTTCCTTCAGGTACAATTTTATTTTAAAATTTATTCTGCTCATACACATCTGCAATTATCTTGTGTTTATATAGGTGACTAACTGATATTAATTCTGAATAATCCATTTGTAATCTAAATCAAATGCATTTTATCTGCATTTAAACAATGTAAATGTTTAGCCCTTAACCACTTGCATCAGACTCCTTTTATAATCAATGGAAAGACACAGATACTTGTAGTAAGTGAATTATGTTTTCCCAATGTAGACATATATAATAAATCAGATTAACCTAACTGAAAGTGTTTCCATGGATTGGCAATATTTATGAGTGTTTTAGCTGTGACATAATTTGTGAGAAGCCTGGTTTTCATGAGATCTTATCTTGTATCCAGACAACAATGCCTAGGATATTATCTAGTGAAAGTCAGAATTTTAACTCCTTTCTGAATGAAGCTGAAACACCTTTTAAAGATAAAGTCCTCACTAAAGAAGTGAATTTTCATCACACAGTGTACATCAAACTTAAATATAAATTACAATCATCTTCCTGCTCTTTCGTCCATCCTTACGCATTGTTTGCTACCTACACATCTGTCTTATTCTAGAGAGTCTTGGAAACAAAACTCCGAAGTATTGAACATGGGTGAAATATTTCCACAGCTGTATCTCAAAACTGTATATTTTAGACAGGCATATTTTCCTGAGTCAAAGTAAAACATATATATGTTCATAATTTTGTGTGTTATTTATTCTCCTGCTCCACATATCTGTTGTTGTGAAAAGCTTACATATTTCAATATTTTTGAGTATTTTCAGAGGCTAAGTGAAAACGTGGATAAATTTAGTCTTTTGATTTCCATCCAAAAGCTTGTATAAGTTACTCAGCGGACTATGAGGTGTATCTTAACGTTATCTCCATAATGTGTATTGCAGTCACCCAGTGAAAGTCAGAAAAGAAACTCTTATCTTTTATTTTATTCTTCAAGGTAAAAACCTTGAAGAAGATGACATCTTAATAAGAAATCCATTTTGTTACAGAACCTGCTTTTTCTTATAATGAATATTTAAGTATTTAAAGAAATCATACTTGAAAGGTGTCACTTAAATGCAACTTCATATGTAAGCATTTTTTTTCTGTTTTACACCATAAAGTCCTATGAAAGTTCTCCAAGAGAAGATATAGGGTGAGAATACAATGAGACAAAACAGATCACAGTTGTGTTGATTGCGAATTTATGACTCCCTAAAGTCCTCTGTAAGAAAGAACAATATTAAGAAAATAAATTTGCTTGCCTTTATTACCTAGCATGACTAATATGAATCAGCTTACTGCACAACAGCTTTAATCAAGCTACTTGTACAGAATATCTGTGAAGACAATGAAGCATGAATGCAGCAGGTCAGCAGACAGAAAGTATTCCTCTAGTTGCTAATCCATGTTCAAGATCAGGTTATTCTTCAAAAACACTATTTCTTTGCTTCACATTCTCACTCACTTAAAGATGGCTCTGTGGATGTGTCCTTATGCTGCAATGTCAAATTCATTTGTCTGGGTGTATATCTAGTTAAAAATATAAGACAATCATTTAAATGGAAAGCATGATTTTGAGGCCACGAGTGTCCCCAAGGTTTTGTGCTTCTAACTGTTGTGTTGCCAGAAACAAGAAAGCCAGTTAAAGAATATTTCTCACCATCCCATGTGGAGCCTACCTTCCCTGAAAAAAAAGAGAGACTTTTAAAAAAAGATAAAAATAATAATGTTTCAAGTGGAGATGATAGATTTTCACTGCCTTTTCCGAATTGCTATCTGATATATCATTCTTATTCTCCAGTAATAGTTGAATCCTTCGGCCAATTCCAAAATGTGAACAAGCAAATTTCACAGTGGGAAAGCATAATGAACAAGTTTACTGACAATATGCACAGAATAGAGACAGATTAGTGCCTGTCTTGCAGTTAGGTTACGATCTGAGTTCAACCATGTAATTTGATGCCTAAGAATCCTACAGGGGAGAGACTTAGAAAATTAACAGGAACAGATCCTACAGCAACAAAGCTATGTATTTGTTTTTTCCCACTCATATGTAAATAGTTGCACTTAGCTTTAGAGCTACACTTTACATTTGCATTTAATAGTCCTTGAATAGATACTGTATTCAGTTGCATTCCTCCACTGGAAAGCTCCTGTCCTTTCAAGCTAACTGATTTGCACTCATCTGCACTGTTTATTTCAAGTTCCATTTCACTGCTCTTACCATAATGTCTATTTAAGATTGTTATTGTGATTCATATTACATTATGAGCGTCATATGTGATTAACTCTCTGTGGCAGTATCCCTTCTTTACAAATAGATTTGAAATAAGCCATATGGTTATCTGACAATGAGTACAATTTCTCCATCAAGTATATGTTGCATTTTGGGATGGGTATTTCTGAATTAGATAAGATGACCTTCAACTGTTATTTCATTTTGTTGAAATTACGGTTCAGATACTTTTTCTTTCAGTCTCTGTGTCCCAGTCAAGAGAGACACGACATAAATCCAACTGCAGCAGAACTACAGGTATCAGCTACACATAACTTATATTTTTCATGGCATCAAAAAGTTTCACTCTCCTGAGCTTCTCTTTATTTTTTAGTTATCTTTGGAGAGAGAGGATAAAAGTAACTTAGAAAAGGAACAAATTATGGTTCTCTGGTTTGATACAATTGGCTAACGAGTTGTGAAAAACTCATTAGATAGTAGAGCTTTATGTACAAGTATTCAGTACTAAGGTAAAAATTTGGGTAGTAATTTTTACAGAAAAGAAAACTGCACATGTTAATTTAGTGTTGAAGATACGCCAACTAATGAAGATCTGTTGGTCCCAATGTCAATGTCCCTGGAGAATTACGACTAAGTACATAGTAGGTAAGCTGCTCTAAACATTTACTTCACATAATTCTCCCTATCTCCAATCTCCAAATTTATCTTTAGTCCCTTAGGAAAAAATAATAAGACCAAAAACAATGACAATAACAAATGCATCACAGCAAGAGAACAGGAGAGATCCATGTTACATCCTTCAATAGCAGGGGATTTGTTATATGAAAATGCCTAGGTGATTGCAGGAAATAGGTCAAAGTCCACAGAACAGGAAAAGCTAAAATACTTTCAACTGCCTTTATAGATTTCCCTTGGAGAAAACTACTGACTCTCAGATATTAGATTAAATAAACCTTGAACATGTAAATTTATTAGAGCAATAATTAAGAATATTGGAAACTTATATTCTGTGAGAAACAAGTGTAAAGAAGAAGAAATTTGGCAGCTTAATGAAGAAACTATATTAAAAGCATAATCATGGACTGCAAACACTGGAAGGATACGAACTATAGAAGAAAACATAGCTTGGGTAAAGTATTGACTCCTTAGGGATTTTAATTGCATGGAGTATGCAGAACACAGAAATAGAGGTCAAATTGTTAAGGGCAAAGGTTTGGAAAAAAAATTATAAAAGACCAAGATGTAAAATAAGACACAACTGGCAAGAGTTATAAAGAGTAACAAGAAGACATTCAGTAAGCATTTTAGTATCAAGATGAAGATAAAGGGAAATGCTGAACGGGGGAAGGAAGGACTGATGATGATACCAAGAATTCTGAGGTGTTTAATGTTCTTTTTAGCTTCAGATATTGCTAAAAAAGATTGTCTGAGATCAGGCAGCTGACACATAATCAACAAGAAAGGCAAGAGGATTCAATCTGGAGAAAGGAAAAGTATATTAAAGACCTCTAACGTAAGTTAGAAGTTTTATGTTGGATAGTCCAATTGAATTTTACTCAGAAAACTTTAAAGAATTGTTGAAACCTTATAGAATTCATGAAAGGTTATGAAGTTTTGGAGAGCTGAGAAAAAAAGAAAATCATGGTTCTCATCTTCAGAAAGGTGAAAAAGTAGGAATTGAGAATTATGTGTGAGTTAGCTTTAGTTTCTTTTGTAAAAAGCTGGAACAAATAATCAAACAATTTATAGGCACCTAGAGATAACATAAGAGTAGAGCAACTGCAATCACAGATTTCTTGGGAACAAAGCTTGTCAGAATAATACAATTTCTTTTTTGTGATAGGATAACGGTCTTACAGATGAAAGAGAAGAAATGTATATGTAAGATATTTTGATTTTTCAAAATCTTTTGAAGCTGTTTTATGTGAGACTTATAAGCAAAAGATAAGATTAAGAAGATTAGTATTATAGATGTGAAAAAAATTATCCGATCTGCCCAAAAAGTCATTAATAGTGATTGCCTATCAAATTGGAAGGTAGTATTTAGGCAGGTTCTGCAGAAGGTTTTCACATGTCTTGTACAGTTCTGGCTTTTTATGGATGATTTAAATGTTGAAATACAGAAGAGACTTATTTAAATTCACAAAGGCTCAGTTGGGAAAGTGATCAGAAAACAGACAAACTGATAAACTGATAAAATTCACCAAAAAAGTTTTGACCATCATGACAAGGTGCAATGGGCACAAACTGAAGCACTTGAAGTTCCATCTGAACACGAGGGAAAATTTCTTTACTGCGAGGGTGTCAAAACACTGAAACAGGCTGTCCCAAAAGGGTGTGAGTTCTTCCTTGGGGGTATTCAAAACCCACCTGGATGCAATCCTGTGCAACTTGCTGTCAGTGAACCTGGTTTAGCAGGAGGATTGGACTAGATGAGCTCGAGTGGTCTCTTCCAGCTCCAACTGTTCTGTAATTCTGGGATCCTGTGAAGTTCTTCACTTAAGTGGTAATAATTAATGGACTGATCAAATATGGTTCAGGGGGAAAAAAAAAAAAAAGGGCAAGAAGATGCTCTGAAGAAAAGTATCTGGTCAGCATACTGGCACCCGAATTGAACTTGAACTGAGTATGTCATGATGTTCTACTATCTTGTATGAAGTATAAGTAGCTGCTGTGTATTGTTCTGTTCTGTCATATAGAGAGCAAAAAAGAGAAAGATAGGTTATGCCTCTTTGAGGAAGCATACTGACAGACCACAACTTTATTTGCTTTTATTGCAGAATCATATTCTCACGACCAGCAAAATAACAGTATACTGGTAGATAATTAAACTACCTTTTCTACACATAAATCCCAGCAATTAAATGGGGGAAAATATTACTTAATTCTGAAAAACTTAGTTTTCACAAATATTACTCCATAAAATTTATTTGGATATCTTTTCTTCATGGATATTTTGTCTAGAAGTCTGAAACTTTTCAAGTGGTAGTTTTCATTTCACGCAGAGGTCCTATAAAGGAACAATGAATGAACCAGGGGATATTGTTGGGAAAAATGAACAGAACTCATCTAGAGTTTCCAAATTGAAATCTATTGGTGCTGTAGATAATGTACCTCTGGATCTAATCCTGACAATACTGCAGAATCTGAGAACTGTTGGAAATTTATTAGGAGTGTCTTTATTGCAAGCTTGTTTGATTTGTGCAAGTCTCTTTTCTTGCAGCCTGACACCCTGCCCCCATTGTCATGCAGGCAGGATGTCACCCACATCATCTGAGATGACGTAGTCCGTGCTACTGCTATGTAGGGTGTGATTCTCTCAACTCATACTCACGTTGGTGGAGCCAAGGAGTGACACAACTCTTACCCATATTCAAAAGTCATTTGCATGATTGACTGGACATAAAGTCTCTGGTAGTCTACCAGAGCCATAGTATTGTTTATGACCCTGCGTTTGTTATCAGTGATCAAGGTGCATCACCATTTGGGCGCATTGCTGCTCATCTTTCTTACTGCCCCAGTAAAGCTTTATGTATAACCTGTTGTCAGACTCCATTACTGTTCAGACCAGAGAGACATGGTTGTTCTCTGAAAAATCTGGTGGTTTGCTTCATATTGATTAGCAGCAGTGCTGTTGAAAAGAGATTAGGGGCTCAATCATCAGAAAAAAATTACACTGATTAATAGTTTTGAATAAGAATACTTATCAAAAAATGTAAGATTATGTTCATGCATTAGTATTCATATCTGGTATTACAATTAATTCTATTTGCCCTGTAAATTATTGTCTATCTGTACATCTGAAGAGAACTCGAGCTCAGAGACCTATCCTTCATCACCAAATATAAATAACACCTACAAAAGCCTCTGTTTTCAGCAGAAAAATAGGGCAAATAAAGCTTTGTTGAAAAAATACACAGTCATGACACCCAGGATCAAGAAACAATGATACTGATATGTTTGTAATCTCACTAGAGCCAACATTTTAATGAGTAAAATACTGTTTCTAGTGCCTTATTCCATAAGCATTTCTGAGAACATTGTCATACTAATTGTGATCACTCAATATGTCCTTGGATTAATTTAAAATATAGGAAAATAAATGTATATGTATTTTGAAAAATTACATTTATGGAAATATCAGTAGTATAATAGGCTAGAAATGGCATACACATACTGCAAAACGAGAAAAAAAATTTCTGTCTAGTGTCATGCAGTCCAAATGAGTGGAAGATTTGATGGAATTGTCTTCTGCTTTTGAATAGAAAACAGGTGAAACCAGTAGGAAAAATGTATGTTTAAAGTCAGAGGACTTTTAATCACTTAGGATTTTTTAACAGAACTGATGTAACTGGGGAAAAAAAAAAAACAATAAGCAAAATGGAGTTTGCTTTTTAAGAATCACTAAACTGAAATTGACCATGAAAAAGAATAAAATCAAAAAGTTAAGCAGGCAAGTTAGGCTGCAGATATTTTTCTATAGCAGAAATTCCTTGTGGAATAAGTGAAACATACACAACGCCACTGAGATACAAGGTATTGGAGGAGGTGTTGCTCTTCTACATGTTTTTTTTCTCCATGATGCATTTTTTCAGCTTACATTTTAGAAGAGCTTTAACTGGAGTTAGCAATGAAGTTCTTGTGCCTAAGCAAACAGTTAAAATTACAAGCATGGTGTTGATATATAGCCAAAGCAATATATTTAGTAATTCTGGGGGGCAGGGGAGAGGTGGGGGCATGAGCCAGCACAGGAAGACTCTGAACTTAGAGTGTGAACAGAATGGGTAAAATGGACATTCATCAACTCCCCACTAGATCCTATCTGAAGACACGCAGTAACAGCTGAAACATTTCCTTTGAGTTAACTCTCTTCAGCAAATAAAGATGAGATCTGAGCTTGAAAACTGCCTTTCAGTGGCAGTAACTCTTGGAAAGAGAGATATTGGTCTCCCCCTTCTCCACGTCAGCCCCTTGATCAGCCTTGAAGCCATACTAGCTCTGGTTACAGAAATTAATTTCACTGTGAACCCCTTGAGGATCAGCTGACAAATGTTCCAGCAGATAAAATGCATGCAAAGATATCTTCAAAATCACCTTTATATGCTCCTTTTGGTTTCAAGGATTGTAAGTTTATGACATAGAATGCAGTCCAGACCTGGTTTTAAGGAGGTTATGTTCCAGTTGAATTTCCTGGAGGCACAAAGTATGATTTTTAAATGAGTAAATATAAGGATGTGTAAATACCACCCCATAGATTGCCTCAAGTTGTTGTTTCATCTATAAAGAATTATTTGTCATTAAATGCTGCAGTGCTTTCTAGAAATTTCCTTTTAAAAAAGTGAAATCAGGTGATCATATAAAAGTTGGTGCTTGTCAGATGGTTTTCTCAGAGGTTTCTTTGGGACATTTATGTGAAGAAAGACTACAAAAACATCAGTATTGGGCTTTCAGTGTGATACATTTTTAAGGAAAAGGCCAATGCTTTTCTCATTTTTGTTCATGTAGAAAAATAATTGTCACTTTTACCCTCTGAACTCATTTCTTGCTTGTAGTTCATAACCTTCTCCTGTGGACCTGCCTGAAATGTATTCATCTAGGAATATAGTCGAGGGGGGGGCAAGATCCTTTAATCTATGCTTCATCTCACTGAGAGTCAGGTGTGAAGTCAGAAGCTTTTGCTGTGAAGATGATTCTCTTGGGACAGTCTGAGAGAGATTCTCAAACTATCAAGACCAGAGAAAGAAAACTGTGCTAAAACAGAAGGAATAGCTTATCTGAAACTGCTAGTTTGAAACCAGATGATAGTCTGAAGTGAGGCAGAGTTTAGCTTTAAGTGCAGACAGCTTTTGAGAACATTTCTACTCCCTGTATCCCAAGATCTTTTCCTATTGTTTGTGCTTGGTTATACTTTGGGACTTATTTCATCAAAAGATGTTACAATTTACTGTCATATTGAAAGATTTTATGAAAGCATTTCATTTCATATATGACCAGGTGCACCATTCAAGGGAAATGAATTAATGACTAATATACTCCTACATCTCTTCTTATGGGTTTTGTTAATTACTGTTATTTACAGCCATTTTCCCCATTTTTCCCATTGTAAAAAATCCAAGAGAATATTCTTTTTCTTCTTCTGTTTGGTTGCATTTTTTTTCCCAATATCAATCATTTTGCACAGGAGATGTACAAAAAGAATGATAGAAATTAATTCAATCTCTCTGAACTCTTTATGTCTTTATATGCCTGTGTATATCTGCATGTTTGTGCCTGTTTGTACATGTCTATATTTGTGCTCCAGGTTTGCAAAGATACAGAAATTATCATTCCCCTTCCTATTTTAAATGAAATAAGAATTATTGTTAGAGACCAAGGAATCTGTCACGTTGATGTCACACAGCAGGCATCCAATAGTTTTGTTCTATATGAACCCAGTGTGATCTCACCTGCAAGAATGAGTTCAATTCTGGAAACCTCAATATCACACATATATTAACAAATCAGAGGCAGTTCAGGAAAGTGCAACAAAAAAGGATTAAGTGTTCAAAAAGAATGAAATGTAAAGAAATAATCACAACATGGCCAAGCAGCGGCTAATATGAAAATGGAGTATGACACGTAAAGGAAATAAATCTCAGCAGGAGCTTTTAAAAATGGTTTGAGCTAGGGAAGCCAGAAGAAATAACAGGAACTTCTGAAAGGAGAAGCTAAGGTTAAATCAAGAAATATGGTATTATAGCTAGATTTCTTATAATTTTGAAAAAAAGTAAGAAAAATTTAAGAAAAATTCTTAGAGTAAAAGGGACCTAGGTAGGTCATCTACCCAAGCTCCTGATTAAAGCAGGTCTAGCTTTGGACTGTTCTGTTAGACATATCAGATTTGAGAATATCTGATGGGCATGAATATTTCACAGATTCCAGGGTTCCAGTGCTTGACCATCACCACCATGAAGATTTCAAATGTATATATATATATATATATATATATATATATATATAATAGAGAGAGACAGAGAGAGAGAGAGTCAGAATTTTATTTGCAGTAGATTTTGTCTGTCTAGCATATCTGAGGAGAATATGAATGTATTCTCTCAAGTCAGCATGGGTACTTTGTTGTTTCACATTCAGTCTTCTGCTCACTGGTACTCCTTTGCACAGCAGATTCCAGCCTGTCCTGTCACATGGGTTGACTGCATTCCAGGAGCAGGACTCTACATTTTTTTTCATTGAGTTTCACTGGATTTCTCAAGTTTGAAAAAATCTCAGTTCTACACTTCAGTACATTCTCCTCAGATTCATGCCATCAATGCATTTTGTGAGGGTGCAGTCTGTCTCATCATCCACATTATGCATCAGCTCTAGTACTATTTTTTGCATACTGCCACTAATACCTGGACAGCAGTAGGACTTTGAAGTGATGTCTGTAAGTGCTCTTTGGCAGTCTGACAATCTAGATATGTTTCTATTCACCTCACAGTCTGCCTATCTAAAATGCTCTGAAATTGCTGTGTGGACACTGTGAAACAGTGTGTCCAAACCATTGCTAAAGTTAGGATCAGGGACAACTGCCACCTTCCTCTTGTCCACTGAGTCAATCAATTCAGAAGCTCATTGGCATGGTTACACATGAAGTGTGCTCACACACAACATATTGACAGTTCCCAATTAATTTTTTTTGTCCTTCCCATGTCTGAAAATGACTTCCAGCAGGATTTGTTCTGCCATATCAGAGGCAAGAGGGAGACAGATAGTTTTCCTCCTTCTTAAAAATGGGCATCACATTTGTGTTTTTCTTGTCATCAAGGATGTTTTCTAGTCTCTGTAACTTTTCAAATATGATAAAGTCAGATTAAGGATGGCATCAGACCTTTTAGATGCATCCAGTCTGGTCCCATGGACTTGTACATGCAAAGTTTGCTCTAGCAATCACTAAGACATCCTCCATCTAATTTGTCTTCTGGTGCCTTTGTAGCACTCTTTATCCTATACTCTTCTACCAGGGACAGAGACAGTCTGAGGCAAAGGAAGTGCTGAGTAGAGAAGGTGCTGAGGACTTCAGGCTTTTCAGTATCCTATGTAGATAGAGATGTTTCATTCAGGAGCAGGCCCACATTTTCCTATATACCCCTACTATTTCTCTACCTGCCTGTAAAATTGTTTCTTGTTCCCTTTCACATCTTCTGTCATTTTCAGTACCACTTCAGTTCAGCACTGAGTTTTGGTTTCCCGAATTCTCGCCCTAGAGACCTAGGCACTGTTTCTGTATTACTGCTTAGTGAAGTGTCCCCAGCTCAACTCTATATACTTTCTTTTTGGGCTTGAACTCATTCAGGATTTCTGCATTGAGTCAGATGGCCTTCTGCCTCACATTCTTATTCATATTGGGATTGAACTCCTTGTATTTTAAGGAGTCTGTGAAGGAAACTGGATCTCATCAGTCCCTTTACTGTTCAGATCAGCTTCCCATGGGTTGTTGCCTATCAGTCTCCTCCAAGAAGCTGAATTACTTTCTTATCTTCATTACTGAGGCTGAAGTTTGCTATTCTGCCACAAAAAACCTAAATGGATGAATAGAATTCGTGTCATTGAGATTAAAGAGACCAGAGCACATGCATCCTTAGTCCTTGGAACTATTACACTAGTTCTTTTTAAAAAAAACTTTCTATCTATCAATTTGAATGGTCCTATCAGGAAGTAAAATTTATAGTTATGAAATAACTATAGATGAAATGAAAGTAGTGACCTTGACTCTTTTATTTGAATATTGGTTCACAAACTAAATCTTTGATAATGGTTGGCTCTTTTACTCAGTAATATTCATTCAAACATAAATCATAATTTAAACTACAGGTAAAAAATAATACAATTGTCATTATCAACATTCCTTGGATAATATTAACTATTTTATTATTATTGTAAAATATTAACTATAGAATTACAACATTTTAAATAATGTATTCACATTTAGATGTCTACGTAATAGAATCTCAGAAAAACAGGACTAAGAAGGCACTGAGAGGTCATGTAGTCCTTTTCCCTGCCCTAAGGCAGACTTGGTTGTCTCTATGATTCTGCATAGACATTTTTCCACTTCTCCTAAACACTTCTATGACAGAGATTCCCCCAGCAATCTATGCCTGTAATTCACTACCTCACCTGCACATGTTTCCCCAGTGTCTATACTGAATTTTCTGTGCTGCTTTTGAAGCTCATTATTTCTTGTCTGATACATAAAGATGACAGAGGACAATTTCACATCCTTCTCTGTGGCTATGGATATCCAATCTGGTTTACCTCCACCCCAGTGTCATTTAACTGCACTTCCCTTTTTTTCTTAAGATAATGTCATGTGCAGGAATAATGAATGTTACAAAAAATGAAATTATATGACAAGCAACTCCCTTTCTATTTTCACTGTGTAGAAAGATTAGATCATTTGGGCTGGTATGACCCTACTTGTTCTTCTTAAAGCTGCCTTCTGTGTGCTGTGTACTCCACTCTTGTCTCCGATGTATTTGCAAATAGGTTGTTTTAATAATTACTACTGAATTTTTCAGGAAGTTGGAGTAACTTTCTTATACTTTCTATACTTTTTAGCTAGAGTTATCTGACTTCCCCCTTGCCTTTGATTTGTTTTAGACTTCAAACTTCCTATTATCTAACTTGTCAGAATGGTTACTGCAAACAGTTTACTTATACTGAGGCAACAGAAGTCTTACAGTTAATTTATGATTACTCTAAATATACCATCAATTGCATATTACCCATGCACATCAAATAGATTATTTACTGATAATATTTTTGGTCATATTAGTAAATCATACATCAAAACTGAGAGAATCTTTCTGATGATCATTATAGTTACAAATGAGAAATGCAAAATTGCTATTGTCACCAAAAATTTCTAACTGGGTTTCTATAAATCATATAGAAAATCAGATGAAGCAGATAATACCGTCAGCTGTATTAAGTAAAATCAAAACAAGCCTAAACCCAGAAGCAAAAATACAAACAGGCATAATGAGGGAAGCTAGCCAATAAAAAATACTGTGTAACATCATGATTTTTCACAGCACTATTCAGACTATACAAAGAGAAAAATGGTTACTGTTCTTTTCCTAGAGGAAAGTTTTTGAATGTTTTGTGAGCCATCACTGCTCTCAGCTGTTGGATTTATCCTATACTGCATACTACAGATAGTACAGACAGTATACAGTGAAATTAGTTGGGCTGTAACCACAGGAGTCGTTACAGTACAACTGAATTTGGCGTGGGTACTAAGTATTACAAAAACTGAAAATAAGGGAAAATTGTGGTAGAAAAATTCAGTATCAAAAGAACAGCCAACAATTAAATGAAGAAAGAACTTCATTGCCTGGCAATAGAACATTTTGTCATCACTCAGTGCATGACACCCCCTGGAAAGACACATTATAGTCAGTGCCTTACAAATTCCTTCACTTTGGTTTCTCTGATACATTGTTCTGGTTTCAGCTGGGGTAGAGTTAATTTTCTTCACAGTGGCTAGTGTAAGGTTATGTTTTGGATTTGTGCTTAACACAGAGTTGATAATGTAGAGATGTTTTTGTTGTTGCTGAGCAGTGCTTACCCAAAGCCAAGGCCTTTTCTGCTTTCTGTACTGACATGCTGGCAAGGAAGTTGGAGGTGCATGAAAGATTGGGAGGAGACACAGCCAGGACAGGTGACCTAAACTGAATGAAGGGATAGTCCATATCATATGATATCATGCTCAGCTGAGAAAGGGGGGGATGGAGGGAAGAAGGTGGAACATTTGGAGTGATAATGTTTGTCTTCCCAAGTAACTGTTTCGCATGATGAGGTCCTGCTCTCCTGGGGATGGCTGCACACCTACCCAACCTTGGGAAGAAGTGAATTAATTCTTTTTTTGCTTTTCTTGTGTGTGCAGTTTTTGTTTTCCCTATTAAATTGTCTTTATCTCAACTCATGAGTTTTCTAGCTTTTACCCTTATGATTCTCTCCCTAGTCCAGCTGGTGGGGGATTGGGCAAGTGGTTGCGTGCTGTTTGGTTGCTGGCTGGGGTTAAACCATGGCATATGTGACTCAGTGCTTTACTTGGGATGAATTTCTGGCAAATACCAAGATCTTTCAAGTTCATTTTTAATAGCATTTGAAGACATGATCATCATCTCTAAAAGAGATCCTTTTTTACTTATAGACTAATTCTAGTTATCCAATGAGAATCTGTCATCTGAGAGGAAACTGTTGGCATATACAAACTCCAATTACATTATGCATGAAAAAAGAGGTTTGGTTCAGTTCTTGTATTATCAAACTGTGCATAGCCAAAAATAATATTCATAAATAAGGAGATCATCATCTTATCATATTCATTATATGTCTGTTTCTGTATATAAAAAAAATTTTGTGCATGAACCTTTTCAAATTTTAAAATGAATTTTGATTCATGCACAGGAAATAAATAAAGTGGAATAAATGCTGTCTAGACATGCACATTTCAGACAATCCTCCAAGCAAAAGGTCAGAGGATATCAGAGTGGATAATATCCCCCTTGCACCTTTCCTTTTTTTTTTTAATCCACTTTATATAAAAATCTGCAGCTTCCCTGAATGTCAATTTGGCAACTTTCAAATGTACTAAATTAATTTAAACTCCAACTATCAGTGAAGAAATTAAATAATAGTGAACAATAGTAGCACTCTGTGATGTTTACAAATATATTTACATGAGGTCATTCCTCCTGTGAACCCACTGTGTTCGAAAATGTGCCAATTTTTTGCAGTTTTCATTATAATATAAAAAAACATGGGTAATAATGAACTACAAACCTTATTTGGAAAACACATAACTTAAAAACAGCAAAAGACAACTGAGGTCATCTCTAAAGCAGATTTCTTAGTTGCAGATGAGCATATTGCTGCTTTCATTAAATGGTCTTTAAAAGGTTTTCAATTGCATTTCTAACATTGGCTAACAACCTGATTCTGCTAATACTGCAGCTATTAAGTTCTAAAAGCATTATTTAGGCCCAGAAAAAATTGCCTGCCAGTAGTATTGAGGTCTAGACTAAGTGATCGTTCTGAAAGTGTATAGCAGACCTCTTTTAAACACTTGATTGCTAAAATTTACTCACTTCTGTTTATACTTACCTTGTTTCCTCCATGATATTAAGTGAGTATGACTATCATCTCTTCTGAGTTTGCGAATCATATGCTACAGAAGAGGCACAACATAGGAAAAAAGCCCAGGACAGGTGGAAAGTGAGGGTCAGTGTGAATGCAATTTGGGTTTATTAGGTACACACCTCTTCCAGTACTGACTAATTTACACATTGTTCAAGCCTAGGAAAAGGTAATTTCCTATTCTGAGTAATGAAATAGAACATTAACTGAATCTATTGGAAACAGCTGATCTCACGGTCCCTAATATATGCAGGCAAACTTCCAGAGATTGTTCCAATTTTTGGCATAGGCCTAAGTTTCGCTTCTCTGAAAACAGACATTAGAAATATAAGAAATCTAATTCTAGAGAAACAGTGGTTTTCTATGTTCTTTTCCTTTAGTAATGAAAACTAGATAAATATGGTCATAGAATATTATGGGTCAATAGTATTGCCAATTCATTAGGAATTTTTCAGGTGTGTGTTTTAAGTTGATATAATGAAAGAGGAGGAAGAACTGTTTTCTCTATAAGCATATGAAAAGATAAGAATAGCAATACTCTACTCAGTTTTCATTTGGCTCATACTTGAGTCTTGATACTCCATGTTGTCATGAACAATACATAAAGCAAGGGTCAAAACAAAGTTAGTGGTATCATCATACTGATGAAGGATGTGGTTCATACAGAAAATCTTTTCCAATATTTGTCTACAATGAGATACCATGCTAACACTGATTTTCTCCTTTTTCTCTGGGTTTTTGGTCAATGTGGGTGTGTAAGAAGAGTAAAGAGCTGAAATAGTACATATGAATCTTTATTTATTTAGAATGCAAAAGGCATAGGATGTAATTTAGGGAATGCAAAGAAAATGAAAAATTTCCCTAAAATGTTTTTTACTGCTCTGTTTTATTTTGTTTTTGAACTGCCTCATTGTTGTCTACTATGTAAGAATATTCTTTAGAATGCTTTAGATACTCATTATAAATCTGTGTGTCTTTGAAACCAAAAGAACTTACATAAAAATTATATTTTACCTGTAATATAAAAAAAATTTTTAAAAAATTCTTAAAAGGAAGACCTAAGGACTTTTTTTAATCACTGTTAAATAATAAATAGACATTCAGAAAATACTGCTGATTTGGAAATTTTTCTGTAATATTTCATAGATGAATGTTTTTTCACAAGGAGTTAGGTTTTGACCCATTGTTATCATTGACCTAATTCACTCAGGAAAAATGATGAAGGTTCGATTCTTACTGGCACATAGGAAAGAAATCTATTCCTTTTCATTAAAGTTGAATGAGTTTCTTGATTGACTCTTGAGAAAACTGTATAAGTAATTGGCATTTAAAACATATTTTGTCCCAAATTTCTCTGTTTATTCTCCTTTCTCTGAAGAGTTGACTCAGATGTGCCACAAGAAATTTGTAAGGAATAATTACCTGGATTAAACAGTCTTCAGTTTGGTGTGATAAGTCATCTTATTAGCTACATTGAAGTGATGAAGTGAAGCAAAACCCTGTCCAAAGCATGAATATTGTTATCTAAGATAATGTAGATATTGAAATTTGACACCATTTTAAAACTGCCCTTGTTCTTCCTCATACTTAGTCTGGATTGATCTGGAGAAGTGTCTCTTTATCATCTCTGTTTTTTCAGACATTACTTAAGGTATGCTTTATCCATGGGAAGAGCCTTACTCTCTGTGTATAGCAGGTAATTTTCCTTCACTGAAATGAGAAAAAGCTGAACTAGAACTCTTTGTGCCCAGTCAGTTTCTGAGAGAAAATAAGAAAGAAGTAAAAGACACCTATATAAGCCATCACAGCATAGACTTCTAGTAATTTGATATCGTACACTTCATATAATAAGTATTTTTTAAAAAATCAATAGTAAACTGTATTGTCTATGGCTGAAATGGAGTTAATTTTCCCCATAGCAGTCCTCATAGCTCTGTGGTTTCTACTGGTAGCTGGAAAGCTGTTGATAACACTCCACTACTTTGGCTATTGCTGAAAAGTGCTGGCACAGCATCAGTGCTGGCTCTCCAATATTCCTCCTTCACCAGGAGGCTTGGAGTGGGCAAAATCTTGGGAGGGGACATAATGAGGACAGCTGACTCAAGATGACCAAAGGGTATTCCAGATGATATCTACACTGCAACTAAAGCTAAAAGAAAGGAGCAGGAGGTGGGTCATTATTGTAGGGTTTGTCTTCCATAACAACCACTACAGACACTGAAACCCTGCCGTCTGGAGTCAACATTGGCTGGTTTTGTTTTACCTTGCTTCCACACGCAGCCTTTGCTTTAACAAACTGCCTATATCTTGATTCATTTTTTCCATCTTTTTTTCTCCCTGCTACTACCCCTGTCCTGATTAGCAGGGGAGTGAAAGAGAGGATTGGTGATCACCTGGCATCAAATCAAGGTCAGCCTACCACCAAAAAAAGCGAAATCATTGTATTTAGATAAGAAATTTGAATGTTTTTAGAACAAAGTTACACAGAATATGGCTCATCATACATAAATTGAAAACAAAACAAAAGCAGAAAACCATCAAACCATGCAGAGATGTTTTGACAGCTAAGGCTTGAGAAAATGCAAAGCATAAACTGCTACACTTGGTTTTTCATTTTCATACCTGGGCATTTTTCATTGAACTCTTTTTAAAATATTTCAGGCAAGTCAGAAGAAAGTATTGATCAGTTTTGACTGATGACATGCTCATACAGTCATCAACAAATATCGGTGTCTAATTTTGAAGTACATGCATATGTCTAAGATAATAGATTATAGCATAGTGGCAATGACAGAGAAGATTTTTTAATAAGTTTAACTAGATGTTAAGAGCTTTCTGGGAGATTAAGAAAGTAATTTCTTGCTATCTCACTTTGGTGTAAGTACAAAACTTTAGACAGAAATAATAAAATATTGTTCCCAGCTTTTCTGGAGAAACACATAGGTTCCACAAAGCTTGGAAAATGTTTTTTCTTGGAGTTCTATATGTGGATATATCATAAACTTCATATACTCCTGCTCCTGGGACTTTGAAATTCTGCACAATTATTGACCATCTCAGTAAACATAGAAACATTGTGATATGTGATAGTACTAAGCAAAAAAAAAAAAAAAATCAAAACATCAGCATGTGAAATTCTCCCTCTAAATAGCTTTCCCCCCAAATTTTTGTGTGAATTTTCTTACCTATAATTTCCTCTAAAAATCACACGGTCTCTAATCGAATTTTAAGCCGATTATAGTGACACTCTTATCCCTGCTACTAACTGTGATTTTTCAGGAAGGTTAAAGAACAGTCATTATGGGTAAAGGAAGTTCTGTATTTGTTAGTATTTTATGTCGAAAAAAGCTCAGCCCAACATATTTCCAGGAAAATTTCAGTGTCTCAAAACTCCTGTAAGGGTTATGGAAAATTTATGAAAAGGTACTTTTGAGCATCCTGAAAAGGATAGACTAGTAGAACACAAAAGTAGCAAATCCACTATCTTTACCAAGGGCCTCTTTAGGAATACATCATAAAAATAATTTGGTCTGACTGACTTAGCAGGAAATTTTAACCGAATTTCCATGCTTGACAACATCAACGATGGTCCCTTTGGACTCATACTCATTCTTCTGGAAGAATATAGTATGCTGCATAGGCCAATCACACAGCCACTGCTTCTTGTCCATGTCGGTGATGATCTGACTGACAGTTGGTGGCATATTGTGCATCCATGGGGACAGAAAAATGCTCACACAGAAGTTGCTAATAACCTTTCCTATGAGTGTCTTTATAAAAAAGAAGAAAATATAATGGGATTATATTGATTAGACTAATGACAGATCTGATGAGTTGCAATCTCCTTTAAGAGGTCATTCAGAGGAATAGTCTACGCTTAGTTAAAATTATTCAGCAGTCTAGAATTAGCCTTTTCTCTTTGTCTTTCTCTTTTTTTTCCCTTTTCTTTCTTTTTTTTTTCCCTTTCATTGCAGAATCGCACAAATCTGTGTGATGGAGCTGATGACTGATGATGATTATAATAATGATAATGGCTGCTCGATTTTTTTCTTATACTGCTATTCCCTAGTCCTATATGCTGAGGGCATACACTATGCTCTAAGACTTCACTAGGAATTTCTGAGATGAACAATTCCTCTTTTTCACCTGGAAAAAACTTTCATTTTTGTTTCTGATCCTGGCTCCATCTTGTAGAAAACTTAAATAAAATAGGAAATTTCACAGCTGGTGTTATTTTTAAAATAAAATTTTAAAACATTTGACATTTGAGAAAGAAGGAAACACTCTTCTATATGTTGTACATCACTCTATTAATCTACATCATTATTGATGAATCAAAAGAATTCTAACAGGAGATTAATTATGTTCTGCATATTACAGCAGCACCTACAAGATGGTTTCCATAATGGGACAATATAAAATTAAGCAGTCCCCCAGAAAATAAACAACAAATGACACATTATATATTGCTTTAATTATTGACACACTGTGCTTCACAGCACTGATTATTTTGAATTCCAGACTCTCAGGGTTAGGATCAAAGATCTAGCTCTTGCCTCTTGTAAACCCTGTTTATGAATACAGGAGACTGCAGAGGTATTGGTGTTTAAAGTATACATCAGATTCCGCAATCTACCACAACTGGTTAATTCGTCATTGTTACACAAATTTTATACTTGCAAACATGGTATTTATTTCCCATTTCAGTGTTTAATCATAGAAAATAAAGTTTAGAAAATATAGGGGTGCTGGGTATGTACTGAGTAATCATGTATTATAAAGTTACATAGGTTAAAACATATGTTGAGTTGACCTTGAAATGAAGAACAGCAGAGGAGAGATAGGGTCATTCTCTTTTCACACAAAAAAGGGAAATGAAGTTCAGGCCATTTCTACTT
The DNA here is from genome assembly GCA_038380795.1 of Pyrocephalus nanus. NCBI lineage: Eukaryota > Metazoa > Chordata > Aves > Passeriformes > Tyrannidae > Pyrocephalus > Pyrocephalus nanus. Next base: position 57,059,290 of record CM076259.1, on the reverse strand, counting down.
TCTTAGCCACTGGCTGTTATCCTGGAGGTGTTGTGCATGAGAGATTTTAGCAACAATACTTTGTGATTATTACTGGGCAATCCAGAGACCCATATTACCATTGGCCTCAGAGGAATTTTTCCACGTCATCTCAGCTGGAGGCTAAAGAGCTATAAGAGAAGTCACGGAGGAAAGCTAATTAGAAAAGGGAAAGGAAGATGGAATTGCATATAAAAATAATAATAATAAAAAAATCTATTATTTTCAAAGTTGTAATACAACATGTCCTTGTGTGTATTTCTAGCTCCTTTCCTCTGATGCCCTATGACATTCTCACATTTTGAGTTACATTACATATTCAATCAGACAGCAAGCTTGGAGGAATATTATGCCATCATTTTTTTTTAAAGAATGAAATCCTATAGCATAACTTTTTCATGAAGGTCATTACTGTAAGTTAAAAAATTGCATATTATATGCATGTATTAAGGATGCCCAGGTGTCAGAAAACAGGATTCAAAACATATGTGACTAGAATCTGTCCTGCTTAAATATGGTGCATAGAGTGTTAACTGAAAGTTTGTGTCTTCATGGAAGATCTTTCCCATATATTCTTTCCCTGATAATTAGATTATGGGGGAAGGGAGGAGGGAAACGATATTGTGTTGGGTTTTAGTTTTGTCTTGTTTTGGTTTGTTTGGTTGTGGTGTTTTTGCGTGTTTTTTTTTTTTGTTTGTTTGTTTTTGTTCTGTTTTTGTTTTTTTTTTAGTTTGGTTTGGTTTGGTTTGGTTGTTTTTTTCTTTTGTTGCTGTGGTTGTTGTTTTGTTGTTGTTGGTTTGGGGGATTTTTGGTGGTTTTTGTTTAAGTTTTTTATTTTGTTTGTTTGTTTGTTTGTTTGTTTGGGGTTTTTGTTTTTTAGTTGGGTTTTTTTTTATTTGAGGACAAGGAGAGGGATGTCACTATAGATTTCAGCAGTTTTCCAGTACCTTCTAGTAGATTCCTTTTCCTCAGAGGTCTAGCTAGAAGCATACAGCCGTTTCAACATAGCTTGTGTTTTCCAGTACACATACATAGTTTGATTCTCTTGGATGCAATTATCTTAAACATCTGCAGCCCAGGAAATCACAGACGAATTATTCATCCAAGTCTATCATTATTTAAGGAAAAAAATTATACTCTTAGGACACAATTCGTTTGACTTGTTCTACATGTTTATGTTTAGATGAGGTTATTTTTACCCTGAGAATGAGTACTTATTTCTATTCTTTAGCTAATCTGGGTCAAACTGTTTTGAGAAAGTTTGAGGAACTGTATTGATGATTTTAGTTCTGAAGATATCTATATTTCATCAAGTATGCCCAGTTGCTGAAGACTAAATAATTTCAACATATTATTTTTTCAGGGTGAAAAGAAGTGAACAGAAAACTGCATGAACTTTTCTGTCCTTTTTAGGTAGGAAGACCTTTACAAACTCTCATCCTTCACCTTTGCTGATGTTTTTAAAGTATTTTCTTTTGTCTATACACTGCTTAAGTTGGAAGTAATTTCTGAAGTTTTCTGTAGTTCAGAACCTTTTACTTATGAAAGGGGCTTAGTACAGCTGTTAAGACACTGCTGTGACGTATTGAACATTAGCTGTGTAGGCTGAGCAAAATGATGAATTCCTGTTGCCTTTAGAATTTGGTCCTCTGGTAGCTGTTGGTGCTATCATGCTGTTGTCTTCAGTGTGAGACAATTATTTATTTTTTGATTAATACTGTTTCTTGGTTAACCAGATTTTGTTCAAATAACTGCTTCTGAGTTTTCTAATGATATCTTTAAATGACATTTCTAGCAGGAACACTTGTCCTATTTATTCTTTCTAGTAAGAGTGGCATATGCAGTTTATACATTTTTAATTTGTTTTAAAGAAAACTGTTTAGCTGCTGTGGAAATCTATACCATAACAGTGAATAAAATAATGTCTACACATTTTCTGAAATTCTCATATTTATTTGCTGTCCCCTGTGATAAAACTCAAGGCAGTGGGTGCTTAATAAAATGACTGACAGGCAATATAATGCAAGTTGATAATAGCTGCACTAGTTCTGTAGCATACACTTCAGTTCAACCCAAGCCCCATATCTGTGAAGAATGATAAAGAAGTACAAATATGAGATATTTGAAAGGCCATTTCATTTCATTGTGATTGAATACACATACTGCTGTACATTTTCTATTTTCAATTTGCAGAATCCCAGAATTACAGAATATGCTGAGTTAGAAGGGACTCATAGGGATCATCGAGTCCAGCTCCTGGCCCTGCACAGGACCATCCCCAAGAGTCACACCATGTGCCCAAGAGTATCCTCAAAATGCCTCTTGAACTCTGCTAGGCTTTGTGCTGAGGCCACTTCCCTTGGAAAGCCTGTTCCAGTGCCCAACCACCCCCTGGATGGAGAACCTTTTCCTAATCTTTGACCTAAATCTCCCCTGACACAACTTCAGGCCATTTCCTGTTCTGTCACTGGTCACCAGAGAGAAGAGATCAGTGCCTGCCCTTCCTCTTCCCCTCATGAGGAAGTTGTAGATTGCAAAGAGGTCTCCCCTCAGTCTCCTCCAGAAGGAACAGACCAAGTGATTTCAGTCAGTCCTCATATGGCTTTGCCTCAAGGCCCTTTACCATCTTCATTGCCCTCCTTTGGACACTCTCTAATAGCTTAATATCTTTCTTATATTGTAGTGCCCAAAACTGCACATGAAGTTCAAGGTGAGGTCGCACCAGTGCAGAGCAGAGTCAGAAAAATCACCTCCCTTGACGGGCTGGCGATGTTTTCCCGAAAGTTCATTTTCAGCTGCTCAACATATATTCGGTTACCACAAAGTTTGAGTATCCAGTGCTAAGATATTATTAATTTCCTAAAACATAAATTTTGATAATGTTTGCTTCCCTTTCTCAGCTGGCTGTTGGGTTTTAATGAGATATTTGTAATCTATACTTCTAACTTCATAAATAAAGCCTTCTGTTTATGTAACAATATATGAATGTAAAATTTTTAAAAGACATTAAAGCCTTTCAGAACAGGGAAACATCTTTTTGTTTACTAATTTTTTTCCCAATTTAAGATAAAATTATAAGCTTTTCAGCATAATTCTTTCCTTTCAAACTTAAGTAAAACTTAAAGATTTTGTAAGAGTTTTACCGGTGGACAGGGAAGTGGCATGTTTCTTAAGATAAAATTTCATATAGGTACCTCTATGTGTAAAAACACAGGTGTCTTTGTATACACAGATAATTGGGCAAAAACACCTTTCCCTAGGTAATGGTAGGCCACTTGGTTATAAACTGTCAGGCTCTGAAAAGATATAGAAAAGGCATTTTCTTTTTCTCTTTTCCATCCCTGTTATCATTAAAAAAGAAAAACCCACACACAAAAAAAAAAAAAAAACAAAAAAACCCCAAACAAACAAAAAAACAAACAAAAAACAAAACAAAAAACCACAACTAATAAGGATTGTTCTTCCACAAAAACCTAGTGACAACCTTCACAGGTTTGTGAAAAGCCCTATTTGAGATTCAAATAATATTTCTTTAAATGAGCCCCAACCAATTTATTCTGATAGAAGATCTGAACTAAAGGAACTGGTCTCATGCAAGTACAAGATGACTCTTTTATCTTAGCTAAAACTGGAAGTGAAAAAGGGATCTTTTGTGTTGACAAAGTAGTAGTACCTCAGCGATGAGAAGAGAATAGGTCTAACAATTTCTTATTTTTATTCCCTGCTGGGCCATTGCTCTATTTTCCCAAAGGTGACCTTCCTATGAACTAATCAAGTGAAGTGGAAGAGGGAAAAATAGTAGCTTCTTCTGTATGCCTTTGACAATTTCCTTCAAACAGTTCACATTACCATTCCCCATTCAAAAAAAAAAAAAAAAAGTGCAGCAGGGTAAGTTTTTGCTATGTAATCTCATAAAAAGTGTACTGAGATCACACTGGATAAGGGAATTATCAATCGCATTGTACATTTTGTTGATGGATCTGTATATAATTTTCAACAGCAGACAATGCAGTAGCAATCCATAATCTATATGTGTATATTTAGACAGAGAAAATTGAGCATTATTTTTCCTATAAAGAAAAAAATGTTTCTAAACCTGACTTTCGTAGTGATGTGAAATTTTGAAATCTATTTAAAAAGCCACATTATGAAATAAGTTATTTTATTTAGTATCCATAACATTTTTTCAGACTGCCTGTGATGTATTTCTCAGTGTGGTAAACAATCAGATGCAATTGTAATGCCCAGACTAAGTGATACCATCCTGTAGTTCATAGCAATCAAATATTATTTAAAGTATAATAAATCAGAACAAAATTACATGTCAGGTATTCAAAGGTTATGAGCAATAGAATTACAGTACAAAGTCATTAACAAAAGGAGAAAATCACTACTGCAATCAAGATGCAATTATCCAGTTCTAGACTTCTTTATATGAAAAGTGGATTGTAACAGTTTAATGAAACAGTGGTAATAACTGTAAGCTAGTATTTTTATCTCCAGATTTGATTTTGTTAGGCTATTGTTGGGACAGCAAAGGAAAAAAAATAACAAGCCACTAGAAGCCACCTTATGTTACTGTATTAGAAAACATCTGTCATGGTGTCTCAATCCATACCATTTAGTCAGAATAAAATCATCAGTGTGCAAAGTGTATTAAAAATGACTCAATTATTTTCTTTCTTCATGACATTTTGAGGATTACTAATAGTGTTTAAACACAAGCAGACAACATGGGAATTTCCAGTCAGAATCAGTCAACTTCTCTATGGTTTCTAATCTAGATCACCCTCCAGAAGAGTTTCTTCCTTTTCCCAACCTTTTGCTTTCTCCCTCTCTTTCTCTTTTGTCCTTTCTTGTTTTTCCTTGTTTGCTTCTCTCTCAGTCTCTCCCTGGGTAGTTTAGAGCACCAAAGGGACTTTTAAATTCCTTTTACAGCAGAATATTGTTACTATTCCCATTTTCATGCAAAATAAGATAATATGTCTAGATTATTAACATTAATTAGAGTAAAATACTGCACAAGGCACAAATGTATTCTTCATACAAATAAAAAGGACAAGTACCTCTGATTACCATGACATAATCAGAGAAAAATTAGCCCTTTTCTAGCAGAAAGTATCTTCTTGATGAATTGTGACTCTGCTTGGTTATGTGGAGAGTTGAACTAAAATCAAAATGCTGATGGTTCATTTTTATTCTAAGTCCCAAAGTTTAAGATAGGGCAAAATTCATTACTCTACGATATTCAAATTTGTAGCTTTCTTTCAAGTGTGTATACTAATATCCATGAAGAATAACCTTTAAATTAGTTCATCAGAAGTCTGGAGACCTATTATGTAGGAAATCATAAAATAATTTTTGAAGTCATAAAAGCCCTTAAATGTACTGTAAATTTATTGTAAATACTGCCTGGTAGATCTTGCAGTCTTTTGGCAGGCAGAATACTCCTTGATGCCAATGGGAGTTTTGCCATTATCAGAATTTTAAAGTGGAAATCTTCTACAAACACCCTAGTAGTCTAAAACATTACATTTTATTATCTCCATGAGAACTATATTCCTTATAAACTTAAAAAGAGTGTATAAATTTGTTCTTGACTTGCAGCTCTAAGAAAAACAATGCATATATAAGATTGTATATGAGCCTTACTAAGTTTTATAAGTAAACAACTAGGTGTAATTTTTGTGCCTTGCTGATTCACTGTCTGCCACGTACCTGCCTAGCTGTCTGCCAGTATGTGGATGCATTTGATTCTGTGGAAACAATGACTCTATACATAATGGATTGGGAACATGGAATATTATGAACTTAATCTAGATAATTTGACTTTTTAAAACAGTGACCAATTTCTATTGCATTCGGATAATTCAACTCCTATGAAGTCTCTAGCCAGCCCTGTGTGATCCACAAAAGGCTGTCAAAAGAACTTTTCTCCTCTGTGAAGACAGGCTGAGAGAGTCGGGGCTGTTCAGCCTGGGGAAGAAAAGGCTTTGGGGAGATCTTTTAGCAATACCCAAAGCGGGCTACAAGAAGTTCAGAGAGGGACTTTTCAGAGGGGCATGTAGTCATAGGACAAGGGTAATGGCCTTAAGCTAAAGGAGGGTAGGTTTAGGGAAGAAATATAAGTATAAGGAAGAAATGCTTTAATATAAGGATGGTGAGGCACTGGAGCAGGTTGCCCAGAGAGGCTGTGGACTCCAGGTCCCTGGAGGTGTTCAAGATCAGGCTGGATGGGACTTTGAGTAACCTAGTCTAGTGAGAGGTGTCGCTGCTCATGGCAGGGGATTAGAACTAGGTGATCTTCAAGGTTCCTTTCAATCCAAACCATTCTATGACTTTTGTTTCATCTAAAAACTTGCCAAAAACCCTTGTCCTAAGCAGCATCTTCAAACACATGAGGCACAGGAAAACAACCATGCTTGCAAATGAATCTTGATATGTCACTCTCTGCCCCTGCTGCTCAGTAAAAATGATTTGTTTCCATGCTTATTCTGAATGTCTGTGTATAAAAGGATATGTCTCCCTTATTTAGCTGTTAACTGCAACTGTATTTGTTGAGTTAAATCAACCAAACAAATAAACTATATTAGAATCTAAATATTTAGGATGAAAAAAAAAAAAAAAGACTTTAAGTATACAAGAAGCTACAGACTCTATGGTCCTAGTTAGAATTTTATTGTTTAGTCACCTTGGATGTATTAAAAATTATTTTAATATTCAGTGTTAGGATAGATATGCTTGTTAAGTGACAAGACATCAAATTGTGTAAAAAGCTTGTCAATGTACTGTATGATAACAAACATTTGAAGTGCTTATGGTAACCAATCCTATTGCACAGCAATCTCTCCTCATTTCCCAGTCACTTCAAATACTATCACACACAATACTTCTCCACAAAACCTAATTTCCCAGTACCCTATATATGCTGTGAAATGAGCCACTTATCCTCCAAAATAACAGTAGAAGGTTGTCAGAAGGCTGTTAGATCACCTACCAATGCTGTACATGCTTTAATAAAGTGTCAATTGCAACCCAGCCTTTACAGAATGTGGAGGTGTAGCTTTCTGAACTGTGTTCTGGTCAATCCTGTAACTCATTGAGGATGACTGGAGAGGATCAGTAAAGTAAATTCCAAAAGAAAAATAAGCATATTAGAAACTATTCCAGTGTCCCAAAAGGTGTTTCTTCCTAGATCAGCTCCAAAGAAAAATTCCATTGTGGTTCTGATGCAGCAAGTTTTTTCCTTCTGAGTAATATGCAGGGAGGAAGAAAAGTCCAAACAGTAAAGACTTTTGTTACTCATTGTGGAATATTAAGGATACCTATCTAAATGCATGTCTGAATGTCTCAGCACCCTGTCCAAATGTTATTGTCTGATAATTATATATTATTGATAATATTATAATTATATGGAATCAATTTTTACTTGTATTTACAAACAAAAAAATTGTGCTATTTTTAGCTATATTTTGTGCTGATAATGCCAAAGTCCTGGGTTCAAAGTCCTAATGCCAAAGTTCCCTGTACAAGACACCGAAAAAGACTGTAGTGGGTTGACCCTGGCTGAAAGCCAGGTACCCACCAAAGCTGCTCTATCATTTCCCTTTGCAACTTGACAGAGGAGAGAAAATATAACATGGTGTTCATGACCTGACATAAGGCCAGGGAGAGGTCACTAAATGATCACCATCACAGGCAAAGCAAACTTGGAGATACTAGTTAAATTTATTAGTAACATAATCAGAAAAGGATAGTGAGAAGTTAAATGAATCTTTAAACTACCATCACCCCACACCTCCTCCTTCCCAAGTTATGTTTCGTCCCACCCAAAGTCACAGGGAGATGGAGAAAGGGTCAGTTCATCACAGCTTGTTTCTGACACTGCTCAGAGAGAGGAGTCCTCCCTTGTTCCAGCATGGGCTGCTCGCTCCACAGGTCTGCAGGTTGCTGCCAGGACATGGCTCCAGCATAGGCCCCCCATGGGGTCACAGTCCCTTTCAGGGCATCTACCTGCTCCAGCATGGGCTCCCCCAAGGGCTGCAGGGGGGTCTCTGCACCCCGATGGTCCTCCATGGGCTGCAGGGGCACAGCTGCTCCACCCTGTTCCGCACCTCGGGCTGCAGGGGCCTGGAGCCTCTCCTACCCCACTGACCTTGGTGTCTGCACACTTGTTCACATTCTCACTCTGCTCTTCTGTGGCTGCAGTTTTCATCTGCCCAATACATTTTTTTTCCCTTCTTTTCTTTCCTTCCCTCTGTTATTACGGAGGCATTACTATCATTCCTGATTGGCTTGGCCTTGGCCCGTGGCAGGTCCCTCCTGGAGCCAACTGGCATTGACTCTGTTGGACATGGAGGGAGCTTCTGGCAGCTTCTCACTTAAGTCATCCCTTGTAGCCCCCATGCTACCAAAGCCAGGCCACACAAAAACAGTACATCAATTCCATCACTACATAATTTAAAAGTTGACAAATTTTATCCTGTGTTGCAGATTAAAAAGTATGCATGACATACATGTATATTAAATTACAGGATCACAGAATATGCTGAGTTGGAAGGGACACCAGATCAGTTATTACTGGGTCAGATCCACCTTGTGGGGAGTGTGTGTGTGTGTTTGGAGGGGGAAGGGATGGGTCAAACCTCACGGAGGTAGAGTGGCATCGTATCCCTCATGGCAGGTCCCTGGAGCCCCCATGAGGAAGCCCTGGAGTAGCTGTCAGTCATAAACAGCCTGGGGAAACTATAACACCCCACACCTCCTGAAGCTCCTAAGCCAGGCTCAGATTGGCAGGGATAGTGAGGACACTGGCCCTCAACCTGGACTGGAACCCCCAGAGCAGCTGCTGGGTCAGAGACCCCACCTGGAGGGACTGGCCATTAGGCAACAGAGCAGATAAAACCAAGGGCTTGTATTTGTTTCGTGTCCCAGCCCTGCCATCAGATGCGTGAGAGTTGGTCTCCTACAAGGCTTTGGTGGTAGCTATATAGTCTGTCTCTCCCTCTTGCTCCTTCTCTCTTCTTGCTCCCTCTGCTTCTCTTTCTTTGCTCCTTTCCTGATGCATAGGGTAGTTTGGAGCTGGAATGATTGAATCTTGACTTAAAGGTTATGGATTTATTGGATCTTGTCTTAAGTGTTGTGGATTGATAGGATTTCAGCATTAAGTGTTGTGGAGCAGTAGTATATGCAGCCTGCATTCCCGGGGGTGGAATCTTACACTCTTAAGGACCATCAAGTCCAACTCCCAATCCTGCACAGGATCATCTCCAAGTCATACCATGTGCCCAAGAGTATCCTCAAAATGCCTCTGGCCTCTGTCAGGCTTGGTGCTGTGGTCACTTCCTTGGAGAGCCTGTTCCAGTGCCCAGTCATCCTCTGGACAGAGAACCTTTTTCTAATCTCTGACCTAACTCTCCCCTGACACAGCTTCAGGCCATTTCCTGTTCTGTCACTGGTCACCAGAGAGAAGAGATCAGTGTCTGCCCAACCTCTTCCCCTCACGAGGAAGTTGTAGATTGCCATGAAGTCTCCCCTCAGTCTCCTTTTCTCCAGGCTGAACAGACCAAGTGACCTCAGCCACTCCTCATGCAGCTTCCCCTCAAGGCCCTTTACCATCTTTGTTGCCCTCATTTGGACACTCTCTAAGAGCCTAATATCTTTTTTATGTTGTGGTGCCCAAAACTGCACACAATATTCAAACTGAGGCTGCACCGGTGCAGAGCAGAGCAGGACAATCACCTCACTTGATGTGATGGACTGAAATGTCTGAAACATTGTCAAAATCATAGAAAGACTTTTTGTCAAACTGCAAGGAAGCCACAGCCTGTCTGTGGCCACTGAAGCACCCCCTCCTCCCAGTGCCTCCCTACTGGAATTTGGACTGTGACTGGGGACTTGGAATAAGACTATTGTCTAATTATCTCAAGTCTGAGGAGAAGTAAATGAGGGTCAGGAAAGAAGAATGTATGTATGTTAAGAATTTTTTTTTCCTTCTCTTCTTTTCTTCCCTCTGTTGTTATAACAGCATTACTATAGCCTAGCTGGGATCAGGGGGTGGTGGGGGAGAAGGGTTCTGGGTGTGTCATGGTGAAACTATCCTACAAACTTGCTTAGTATCATACACAAATTACTTACGTATTCCACCACGTTGTGAAAAATTTACATTGATTTTGTCTGTGATTTCAAATGTCTTCTAAAAGTCAATGAGCAGTGAAAGGATAACATAAGTTACTTGAATCTCCAAAGGCCCTTTAATTTGGTTCTTCTTTTGTCCAACATCCTTGGTTGTTCAACACATAGGATGCTGAAAGCAAATCATCGACCCGGATCTTTTCACATGGATTTCATAGTGGAACTGAATAGGAGGTTGTTAGTTTCTTGGAATAAATCAGTTCTCAAAGGCAAATGTTTGCTGTAGAGGAGACAGAAGGCAATCTGACATCAGGGGTAGTATGGTCCATCAAGGGTAGTGTGGTGGGTTTGTGCATTGTGTGGTGGTGTGAGTGAAATGCCCTTCAGAACCACTGAAGGCCTATTCTGATGCCTGCCTTACTTGGAATTTTTCGTTAGGATGTAATACTGTAGATTACTGTAGCATAATAAAAACAAGATATAAACTATATTTTAGGAATTACAGTTTGCATGTCAAGTTCAGGAAAAAGGAGTTTGCTCAGCTCTGTCCAGGAGAACACTGAAGTACTTCCCATTGCTCTCTTACTGTTTCAGATCTACTATTCCTTCCTGACACCCTATTGAAAAAACCTCATCCATGTGAATATTAAGTTGTGAAGTCCTCAGATTCTCTGACTTATGTAATGCTTTTGGAACTGTTTACTACGCAGTTCTGAGCTCTGATCCCAGAACTCTGCAATGAATTCCATTATTTCTAAGCTATATTTATGTATTTATCTCTGTTCTAGCAAACAGTATTTGCTACAGCTTTTGCAAATATTTCTGTAGTTCTAGAAAGAATATCTTTATTGATTTTACTTTCCTTTAATGATTATTCACAAGAAAAATAACACTGAAACACAAGGAGCTTTAACTAGCCTACTTCAGCAGAAATTCATTTCCCAGCTGTAGAAAAGATGTTTTATCCATAAGCTCCACAAGAGATAAGATTAAAGGTAAAACATTTGTTTTATTTTTTACTTGTATTCAAATCCTATTTGTTTAAATTATGTCACTGTAGTGCATGAAAGATCATGCACTACGTGTGCAAGTTCTTATCATCAACTTTCAATAAGCCTCTGTATATTCACATGTACTCACAAGCATTTTTCTTTAAAATTTATCTCTAAATATATATATTGTTTACTTATGTTTACATTTGAAATCACAGACAAAATCATGTAATTTTTTCACAGAGTAGTGGAATATGTAAGTAATTTGTGTATGATACATGGTTATACATATTGTTAAATTCATTTATGTTTCTGTGTTTATACACTCATTTGTACACAAATATATAAATATTTTTACAGCTTGTTGAAAGCTGGTAACATTCTTTTGGTAAAGGAATGCTTAAGATATCAGTTTTCCTCAGACCTAGTTTCTTGAAATCTACATTCAAAACTAGAAACCCTGTTAAATCACCTTTAAAAAACCACATTTCAACAAATGTAATTTTCTTTGGCCTAAGACAGGACTTTACATTCCCCTTGTTGTACTCCATGAGGATATTCTCAGACCATTTCTCCAGACTGTTGAGGACCATCTGGATAACAGCATGTCTCTCTGGCATATCAGCCACTTCTCTGAGTATTGTTTCCTCAGCAAACTTGCTAAGGTGCACTAAGGCCCCATCATCCATATCACTAATGAAGACGTTAAGCAGCATCAGACCCACTACTGATCCTGGGCAAACCATTAGTCACTGGTCTACGATTAAACTTTGTACCGCTGCCCACTGCCCGCTGAACCCAGTCATTCAGTCTGTTTTCAGCCTTCCTCACTGTCTTCTCATTCAGCCTATACATCAACAATATCTCTCTATTAAGAACTTACGTGGGACAGTGTCAAAGATTTTACTAATATCAAGGAAGATAATATAAATTTCTTTCCCCTCCTCTACCAAGTTTTAATCAACATGACTCAACCAACAGATTTCTTCAGTGCCCAGAATCTGGATACTTTACTGGGTTTAGCTTTTTTGCTGCTTCTTTGTTTTGTTTTGTTTTGTTTTTTTCTTGTGTTGGGGAACGAGGCTGGAGGGTGCCTGCCTTTTTGTGGCTATATGAAAGTTATATACATATATACAAAGCTTAAGGAAAGCTAAAGAGAAGCAATTACTCTTGCATTACTTATACAAATACATACATGCATGACAGTAACTCTTCTTCACAGTTAGATGTCCAGATACTGTCAGTTATTTCACATGATCTTTATTCCATTGGTCAAGAGTTTCAGAGCCTCACTTGAATGTAATGCCTTGGGAGGTCAGGATCATGCAGGGAAAGACAATTTTTCTGCCAGTTAGTGCCAATCCTGTAGAGAGTCTTAATACTAGAGGAGAATCCTTGATTTGGTCTCTGAATTTCATGAGGAGATAATGGACCACTGGGGTGATGTGCTCATCATGACCTCTGCTGCTAAGCAGATGAGCTAACACGGCCTATAATACCTGGAGGTTTTTTAGGTTGCACTGTGCCTGATTCAGGGCAGCAGCTTGAAGCTGGGTTTCCGCATCGCAGTGTAAGCATCTTACTGCATTATTTTATTTTTATTTTTTTAAGAAGTCTTTTAAGTTTGTAAGTATTCAAAAGTTTTACATGAAAAAAGTGAAGTTGAAGTCCTATATTAAAGCTCCTGGTTTAGATTAGCCTGAAAATCAAAATGAAAATGTTTCAGTACATCCCAATGTGACCCAACAATGATATACGGATCACATTGCCTGCCTTTTTATCATCTGTACAGTAAATCACAATCCAACACACTCCTAAAACAGTGAATGAAAAGTCAGGTTGTTGGAGGATGGCAATCCAAATAACCTATTTCCAGAAATCAGCAAAAGCAAACACAAAGCAGAAGGGTGTTCATAAATATTTCCCTATGTTTAGCTCTCCAATACATTTTTTCCAGCAGGCACCTTCTTCCATTCAGAGTATGAACACTGGAAAAAAGATGTTAGCACTAGAATGTGGCCGAGAGGGCACGGAGAAACTGCTCAGCAGACCAGTATGATCCATAGGCAGATCTCGTTTATTATGTGTTACAGCATTTATTTTATATTCTCACACACACACATGTCACTTCATCATTGGTTATCTATAGGTACATATTTCTATATAATTGGTTTGCAATACTTAAACATACTTCTTACTAGTTAGTACATGTTGCTGTGTGATTGGTCTATATGCAGTGTCCATGTGCTGTTTGTGCATATGAAATCACTGTCTTTCTCTGAGAGCTCCTTCCCGTTATCTCAATAGTTTACATTCTTGTAACCTGATATCAAATGCCAGTACTTTTCCCGCAACGTGCAGGCAGGCCTCTTGCTAAGGCAGGCTAAGGCCTAATAGTATGGTTTGTTCATAGTGCCTGTTTTAGCCAAGCACCCCACAGTAGAAATAGTATTCACCTGACCAAATATAATTTTATTCATTAGAATTCCTAATAATCACAGAAAAATAAAGTATGTTAAGGTGCAGTTCACTTTGTCCCTAAGAAGATTTAGAAAATATGGCAAATGAATTGCAACCCATTACTCTGTGTTAACTATAGAGATAGACAGGTAACAATGCTTATGCTGAAATAGGGGACAGGACATTCTGGACATATGGGAAATGATATCAAACAAAAACATATGCCTTGGACCTCAATATGTCTCTATATATATTTGCTATCTGAAAAATTGATGCAATCTTTGTCATTTTTCTCTTGCTCACCAAGCAAAGAAGGGAAACTAAAAGCCCAAGATTGAATAAGGCATTTTGGGATGTAAACTTGATCATCCTGACTGTCTTAAGAAAAAAAAAACAACTGCTCCATTTGAAAAGTTTAACCAAAATCAGGAGCAAAATAGTTTTTAATGTTATCAATGTCACATAATTAATTAGCAACCAGTGAGCTATACATTTGGGGCCTGGGTGCTGCTCTAATGCTGACACCCAAATGCCAGGTACAAGCTGCTCCTCATGCCCTGTAGGGCAACTATGCTGCCTGTTTTGGGCTGAGGCTGAGGTGCTGCAGAGCCATCCAGCAGGCACAAGCCTTGTATGATTATTGCTGTTTCTTCCATGTCTTTCCCATCTGCAATGAATTTTCATGGTGGTGGTTTTAGTTTGGATTTTTTTTAATTTAAAATTTTAACATAATTCTTTTAAAATTTCCTTCTACTTTGTTTCAGTGTCTGGAAATTCATGGGTAGTGTTTAATTCAGCTGGTCACTGTCTTAATTCCTAACACTGACAGCTGGGGGCAGTAGTCATCTTCCTCTGTAATGTTAATATTTTGGACCAACACCATCCAGTTTTGTCTATTCAATCCACACACAAACTGTGTGCACTCATATTCTTAACAGGTGGTGTTATCCAGGCTATTGGCCAGGGTTGGATGTGCACCCCCATGCTGATTTCATGCACTAATCGTTGCAGCCATGTTTTTTACAAGAAAGCCAGCATCTGCTGTATATTTGAAGCTGAGTAGATTTTGCTGCTTGGTCCGTGGGCATCAGAATGTCTTTAATGTGGTTATTGGATCAGGCCCAGTAAGAATGAACATTCAAGTATCATTAATTTCTGTATTTTAGGGAGCTGGTTAGGTACGTTCTGCAGTTTGGTTTCTGGCCACATGGAGATCTCTTAAGAAGACTGGTTTTCTCTTGATTTTAGGTATCTCCAGGGTTTGTGACATTTAAGGCAGGATTTAATTTTTAATCATAAAATTTTAATTAGGAAGTTAGGCCTAGACTGAGAGATATATTTATTATCCTAATTCCCAATTAAATCTTCCCCACCCACTTTTATTTATTTGGATTTAAAATTAGCAGATACCTATTTATAGTGGTGAGCTCTGACTCTCTTCCTCTAAAGGACAACTTCAATAGGCAGGACAAGACACCTCTGAGTGAATGTCATTTGGGATGAATATCTTTACCAATCTGACAAAGGTTGCTTTATCCATATAACAAATAACTGTCCCAGTCAGCAGGGATGCTTAGTTCTTACAAATCAAATTTCTCTAACTGCAAATTGAACCTCAACCAACACCACTTGTGGTTACAGTGAGTACATGCATTTTCAATGTGAAAATAATAACACATAAAAATGTATAATTATATTACCTGGAATGTCTTTCTAGAATGAAAGAAATACTAAAATATAACTCTTTCAAGAGGTGAATAGCTCATTTTAATAAGATCTACTGTAACAATTAAAAGTGCTAATAATGTACTTGATCTTTTTGAGCACACATGTTTAAGAATTCATTCTAGAACAAAGTAGGACATGAATTTAAAGAAGAAGAAGCAGCTGCATCTAGGCTGGGCAAGATGGTAGATGGTACAGTATATCTAGGAAAGCTGGCCTTTCCATCTTCTAAATTCAGTCATCTACTCAAACACACTGCATTCCCTTCCTTGTCGAAAGACTAAATATGCAGGAAAATGGAATACTGATGTAACCTCAAGCCCTTACTCTAAAATGCAGCTGTGATGTGGAGAAGACAGGTACTGAAACTGGAGAGCCAGAAATTTTTCCCACAAACACCAGTTTAGAAGTGAACCTTCAAAGTGAATTCCATAGATGAATTACAATGAACTTTCTTTCTGGAGGAAGAATGACCTTAGGTGGTTCCTATGTATGTCTGTGGTCTAAACACTGCAGTACACAAAATTTCTGAATAAGGCTAGCATATGTGACCCAGAATGCATGCAAGACAGGGCTGGAAGAAAAGATAGATACATAAAGAAATCTCTCCATAAATGTCTAAATTACTACATTATTTGGGGAACAGTTCTTCCAATTCCTCAATAATTATTCCAAAATTCTTTGTAGAAAATCCCTAAATTAAAATTTATATGTGCTCCAGTAACTGAAAAATTGACAAAGCATCACTATGATAAAGAGATTTTTTTACACAATTGCTGCTCTCTTTCCTCCAGGAATTATGAAAATAGCTTAGAAATAGTATTTGCAAGTTATCTGAAATTCTAGCAGATACTGGCAATTACATGTAGAGCTCATGGGGCTGTACTAGCATTTCTAATTATTGCCATTAGAACTCCTTTAGCTTGATTTCATACCCAACTAATGACCCTCACAGATTTCAAAAGTCTCATTTAAGTATTTCTTGTTGTTTAACTTGCTTATGTTTTTTATACAGCACATAAGCTACAGTATCTTAACCTATACCTACCTGAAATTTATATGGCCATTCACAAGTTTGAATAAACTGATCAAAAAAATGTTCTGACTGCAAATCATGTTACATGTTTTTCAGAGAAGACTAGTGCAATGTAGTCTTTTTCTCTTCTCTACTAATCTGAAATGTAGTTACTTCTATTTCTAATTATAAGACATTTATTAATAAAAATATGAAATATACCTTTTACTTTGCACTGCTAAATATTTTACAACTATTTCTTGATGGAAATACTGTGAATTAACTTTGAATCATCTGCATTGAAAATGGAAGTTCCTATATTTTAATAAATTACATATTTCTGAGAATCTTCTCTGTAGGTGAGGGCAAATAGCACTGAACAAACCATATACATACTTTTAAAATCTAGTACATCCTTCAAAATTGAATTTTTGCCTACTGTATACAGTTTCAAGTTAATTTTCAAATTACATTTGGAAATTTTTGGCAGCATACCAATCAGTGCAAGCCAAGAAGATGAGTAAGATTATTCCTACTCTACAAAAATGTAGGATTACTTTGCATAGACATACGTGTGCACACACATATATATAGTATAGACAGGTATATATGCAATATTAAAGATTTTTTTCAAATCCTGGTGATGTTCCACAGTTCTCCTTAAGTTGCTGGTAAAGTAATTACATCTCAATCCAGCATAAAGTAAATGTTTTAACTTTAAATTAAAATTGCTTGGATCTGGTAGTTGCAACAATTCAATTGTGGCATCATGGTGCTCAAACCAAGAAAGAAACTACACAGGAAATAGTTTTAACAAGCTCAAATTAAGCCTTTCTGTCTCTGTGGCCATAGGAAAAGGGCATGTATCTTTATCTTGTAGATTTCATATGCTTTTTGATGAGAATATCATGCAGAATTTCTGCAGTCTTTTCTTCAGATTCCATTTCTGGAACTTACAGAAGTTTTTTTTTGATATATTCTTATAATTATTATTTAGGAAAAAAGTCCCTTAAACATTTAGATTGGCAAGTACTAACATAATTCGACTTTATTTTTGACTCTTCATTTAGAAATTAATGCCTAACCAATCTGTTATTACCATCTAGGACCTTCAAATTCTAAATGTCTTATTAGAACTCCTCAGAAAAACTTTTATAGATCTCTTCTCTTTTAAAACATTTCAAACAAAAATTAAACTGTTTTCCAAAATCATGTGAAGTTAAGCAACACTTTATTATGGCAGAAAACATATATGCATACAAATAGGATATTAAGTACTTTTGCAATGACACATTCTAATCTGTTGCTTTAAAAGGCACTTTAAGGTAGAGTTGTTTTCTTTTCCCTGAAAGTGAAAATGGCTTTAACTCTGTAACACTTTCAGTTATTACTAAAAAACATGTCAAAACAACATCCTGGAGTGTAGACATAATAATAATTGCTGGTGGAATAGACTGAAACAGAATAAGGAGAAGAAGGGAAGGTTTTGGAAGGGAAGGTTTGGGAAAGTTTGCGGAAGGAAAGGTTTGGGAAGGGGAGGGGAGAGGAGGGGAGGGGAGGGGAGGGGAGGGGAGGGGAGGGGAGGGGAGGAAACTGAACTACAACTAGTCTACTTTGTCTCTGCATGGCAATTTTTGTCCTTCAATCTTATTTTTAGTTCAACTTTACATTACTTCTTGCATTGTCAGTATCTCTACATAGTCACTTTTTTCCATAGGGATGTTCTGCAATGCTTCCTTGCATGTCTTCTCTTCATTGCATGTTACAGTCAGTAGGAATTTGAAGTTGGACTTCAGTGACCATTTGGATGCCTTTTCATAGAATCATGGAATCATAGAATTAACTGTGTTGGAAGAGACCTCTGAGATCATCAAGTCCAACCCTTGATCCAACCTCACTGTGATTACTAGATCATGGCACTCAGTGCCACATCCAGCCTCATCTTAAAAACCTCCAGGGACCGTGAATCCACCACCTCTCTGGGCAGGCCATTCCAATGCCTGATCACTCTCTCTGTAAAGAACTTCTTTCTATATCCAACCTAAACCTCCCCTGACAGAGCTTAAGCCCGTGCCCTCTTGACCTACTGCTGATTGCCTGGGAGAAGAGATCTGCTTTAGACCATCCAAGTTATATGTGGGGTGCTGGTGTTTCTGACATAGGGACAAAAAGGAATTTGTGATCGGCTGGGTAGGGATTCTGAAGATATATGCTAGGTATACGCCATATGACCTAGTACATGGAATATGCTAGGTCATGTAAAAGAGCATTAGATATTTATGCACGAGTAACTGAATCAAGGATTCAGTCAGTACAGTGAAAGGGTCACTGCAGTTTATGCTATAGCAGACATGCACTTTTAAAGAGATGGGATGTGTTTCGATCTGCCCTGACCTCAAGGGTTGGAGGTTATTTGTGCTTCATGGATTCACCAGGGGGTTCCAGATCATCTCTGGCCTTCATTTTAGAAAGTCTTTTATATATCCTCTGTCATATCTACATGTATCTAGATATTTTGGGTTAGATGTTTATGTGTCCGAATCAAGTCTTATACGACTGAATCCAGATCTCAAGTTAGAGAAATCTGTTCATTTGAACAGGAGCCTAAACACAAAGCTTAGATGTAAACCTATATGGCTGACATACAGAGTAGGTGAGATAAATTTGTGCTGAAACATTAGCATTTTCTCCAAACCTTCTTCATATTTCTTACTATCTTCCTGTTGAAGGGCAAATACAGTCAACAAAGAGAGAATCAAAACTCAGGAGAAACTGGGTATTTTAACAAAATAAAAATCTGAGCAATAACTGTGCTGAGAAGTCAGGTTAAAAGTCAAGAAATCAGAAATTACATTGCAATAAAGAATAGGTAGGTTAAGGGCTGAGATAGAATTAAAAATAAAATTATAAAAAAACCTAAAAATAAAGAGATAAGAAAGGAATCAGAGTTAAGGCAACAAGAAGTTCAGGCAGAACTTCTATTAAATAACATACTGAACAGCAACATCAGCTGAAGGGGCTGATGCGTATGCCAAATACTGGGATTAATCACTGCTGTAGAAGTAAAAAATATCAGGGCTTCTTTGTAAATTTGGTCTTGTGGAAAAGGAGGACATATGCAACAGTTTGAAACAAGTCGAAGAGAAACAGTGGCAAAAAAGAGATTCTATAAAGTGCTTGTACAGTTTTGATGATTATGGCAGTCAGGCTTCCTCTTGATACTTAAATATCTAGGCTTTAAGGTGCTCAGTGCTGAAAGATTATTATACAATTTAAACATTAACATTTTCCCATAGTAAAAATTAAAAAAAACATACTAATTTCCAAAAAAGCGATCAAGTACACAGAGGTATACCTTTGAAATCTAAATTGTGTTTGTTAACTTGGTATTAAAACTTGAAGACAATACTTAAATTACTATTTTTCAATTCAGTAATTTCAAAAGTATGATATTTAGTCTGTCCATATTTTCTTGGCAAAGTAATGGCTTATCATCTTCACAGAATTCTGAAGAATATATATTATGGTTTCATAGTTAGGTGTGACAGTAACAGTCAACCGATGATCTAGTGACTAGTTATTGTAAAGCCAAATTATCACTATGAAATTATAACTATATATTTTTTTTATTTTTCCTTTGGTACAGCATTTAAAAAAAAGAAATAGAAATTGAAGTTGTAGCAGATTTATTGTCAGAAAAGCATCTATCAATGTATCAAGATTCTTCCCCATCTTTAGTAATATGTATGCAGACAATTCCATTTTGCAGCAATAACAAACAACGTAATAAGAAAAAAGGATTTTATCATTGTTGCCTATTCATTTTATTATTGATATGGTTATTACCTATTTAGTAATTCACTAATTAATATTGAGGAAGAATGTGATTGAATAGCATAAAATAGAAAAGTTGTGTCATTCAAGCTGTACAAGTGCCTTTTTAGTCCTGTAAAGATGATGTGAAGAAGTGACAGACTTGATTGTTGCAAGTGTGATGTCTATTGGTCAAAGTGGTGGTCTTAGTTTTGGTCCCTCTGGGATGGGGTTTAGCCCTGCAGACACAAAGTTTGATAATATATACTCAGATTTAGATGGGAACACCCAGGTACCTCCCCTGGGAGGGGAGTTTTATATTGTCTGATGCAACACTATGGATCTGTTGCAACACTGTGGATCAAGTGCAGTCCTCCTCTGTGAGGCCCCAGAAATGAGTCTGCTGGCACTTCAAGGGTCTTTAATGGTTTATGACACCTTCTAAGACAGGACAGATGCCTCTTATGTCATCATAGTTGAACCAGTTATGCCCCATCAGAAGGGATGAATACCTTCAGGCCTACTTATGAATGTCTCGATGCTTCCCCAGAGAGTTTTCACACCTGAGCTAGTTGTGTAAGGGCGGACACTGGTATGATAAAAAGCATTATCCCCCCTCACAGAATCTACTTCATATCAGGCTATTCCTTTTCCTGGCTCAAAAACCAGATAAACAAAGGTTGATTTGTCATGGTCACCCTCTGGTGCTCACACCTTCTGCATCTGGTTTGTTACCTTGTACATAGCCAGCAAAGCATCTGCTGCTTTTGCAAATGGCTGATTGTTTGAGTCATTAATCATTAACATTTCAGTCTCTCACAACAACTCAATTTAGTCATGATTTGAATTGTTAAGATCGATGTCACACAGGTCAATGTCTAGGAGGAAGATGAAATCAGGTAGCTTCACAGATTGTTACTGGGCTTAATACTTTTGCAGCAGGACCAGAATGTTTCTATTCCTTACATTAGGTCTTCCTTCACTACAATCTCTCTCTGAGTCCCAAGAGATAGAAACTCATCTACTCTCTCTAACTAATCAGACTCTACCAATGCAATCAGGACCTGCTCCCCATAAATAGTATCTTTGAGAGCATTCTTCCAATATAAGTGCTATTTCTGTGATTTGCTATGTGCAATCCCATGCACTACTTGTCTTGAGAGTGCTGAAATCAAATTGTTTTATGTGTTTTGGTTAATTTTCTAAAATGTAAGGTCAATATCTTACCACAATATATAGGTTTTAATAGAAAATGTACTCCTGGGATGATAAAACCTCAGTCCTCTACAGCATCTGGGACATGTACTTTTTTTCCAGTATTTGCATGAGTATATGTGAGTTCATGCCCAAAATAGATTTTTTTTCTTCTGAAACACAATTAATATATCTGGATATTACACAAGAGTCAGAAAACCTGAAGGGGGAAGACACTTGTCAAGAAAACAACTTAATTACATATCAAAACTAATTAAGACACACCTTTCAAGATTTTCAGGGTTTTTTTATAAGAAATTTAGTGCAATGGACTTATTCCACTGTGACAACTGTCTGTAATGCTACTATGTTTCCCAGCTGAAAAGTAAGGAACAAGTAGCTTAGGGAGTGATAAAATCATCTTACACAAGAGAGATTACTTTTTGCTGATTATCCTGAAGACTCATTTGCTCATACTCTGGAAATGATCTGTTGAGGGTTTTTTCCCTTTTTTTTTTTTTTTTAATTAGCTGCTGCAAATAAGTTTTACATTTGGGGAAAGTTTTACTTGACTCATTTTTTGTAATTGTTTAGGACCATGAATTGAGATTCTTTATAGCTGATTCCTTCAAAGCATTTGTTTCTCACCCCAAAGAATCCCCCACAGTGAGGAGGCATAGGTGAGTCTGAATGAATGCCCTTTTTAAACATAGATACATTTATGAAGGAAAAGATCCTTAAGATCATTGAGTTCAACTATTAACCTAACACTGTCAAGTCCACCACTAAACAAGTCCCTAAGCACCACATCCTCACGAATTTTAAATGTCTCCAGCAATGGTGACTCAAAACGCTCCCAGAGGCAGCCTTTTCCAGTGCTTGACAACCCTTGTAGGGAAGAAATGGTTCCTAATATGCAATCTAAATTTCCCCTGGCACAACTTGAGGCCATTTTCTCTTGTCCTATTGCTTAGGAAAAGAGACGGACCCCCATCTCACTACAATCTCCCTTCAGGTAGTTGTAGAGAACAACAAGGTCCCCCTGAGCCTCCTTTTTTTCCAGGTTAAACAACCCCAGATCCCTTTGTGAGTCCTGATAAGACTTGTGCTCCAGACCCTTCACCAGCTTCATTGCCCTTCTCTGGACTTGTTCCAGCACCTCAATGTCTTTCCTGTAATGAGAGGCCCAAAACTGAACAAAGTATTTGAGGTGCGGTCTGATCGGTGTTGAGCACAGCAGAAAAATCACTTTCCTAGTCCTGCCGGCCACACTACTGTTGATACAACTCAACTTCTGTAGAAGTAGTATTGGCTCAGGTGCCAAGAATGGAACATGGCCTCCATCTCATGAGTTAAGAGTTCTTTGCAATTTTACTTATTTATTTTTTAATACAGTGTTTTGTTTTTTCTTTGTGCCCTTGTATAATTGCGTCATCTTTTCCTTCAGTACTTGACTTAAGTGTTATATCAAAGCGATGCTGCTGCCGTGACACAACAAACATCCAAATTGTACAAGGGAATGGGAAGAGTCACAGACACTTTTGAAGGATAGCAACTTTCAAACTCTACCGGTTTTACTTCATTCAGAGAGGATTTAGGACATGCTGCTGGCTGATAGAAAAGATGTTTGATGAATTCACATGTGGTTATTCCTTCAGCTTCTTGACACATGTTGCTACTGCTGGCAGAGGACCCCGAAAGAAGATCTCTTAAATGTACTCAAGTATTTCCATCAAATAAAATAACTACTTGGATGTACTCTTATATCCTCAAAGGTATCAAGCCTGCAGAAAGATTGATTTTTTGGAATGTGATAACAAGTGGAATACTAGAGCTCAATTCAGCTGCTAAAAGAAAAGCAAGAACCATACCTTAGAAAAAACTTCCCAATCTGCTGCTAGGGGATGGGCTCCCATAGATCCTGCTCACATATCTACCAGCCCATGCAGATTATTTTCATTTTCAGAGGTATGGCAGTAGGTATCTAGTCAAGCAATTCAGTTCATCCTCTAGTAAAAGTAATAAATAGAGTTTGGAGAGTTAAATAGAGGCATTCAATTTATTGGTTTGGGGAGACGTTTTATGTCATGCAACACTAAAAACTTAGCTCAGAGCAAACTGAAGGAAAGATTATAAATGGCTGAAGTAAGCAAAAAGGCAAGAAGGCAGGAAACTTTTATGGTCTTATTTTCCAGCATTGTATAAATCCTTACAACAAGGGAAAGAGATATTCTAATATGATGAAGAATGTGTAAAAATCTATGTAGAATGAAGCAGAGATTCAGTCCTTTTTTCCTGTATTTCCTTCACACATATATTCATCCTAAAATGATCTCTAATGCCATTACTTGCCCTTGTGCATTATAACGCATGGGTCCAAATCTGTGGCTCTTAATTGAGTGTAACTACCATTGAAAACAATAGGATTTCGTTTGATTAAGGACTGTAAAATATTTTCCCATGTGTGCACTTCTTTGTTCATGGTTAGTCAGACAGTAAGCCATGCAAAAGCTCTTTTTAATTACATTTTCAGATGGTGACGTAATTGGTTGGAACAATCAATACCTTGCTTAATTCCTGAAGGTGAAACTTCCCAAATGACACCACTGACATACTTATTCTGAAATATAAAACCTTCAGAATACTTTTCAGCAGATAATTAATATTTATTTTGATTCATATTCAAATAAACAGAAAATAAGATATAATTTTAAACATTATGGCTCTTTGGAGTTTGTCAGAATTCTCACACTGCTGGAAATATATAATACCTGTTGCTTTACTTTCAGTATAGTTGAACCAAATGGATATGCTCCTTAAGAAAACTAGATACTGACACCACAGAAAAGTTGCATCCACTTCCTTGTAAAGTATAGATATGTGTTCAATAAGCAGACAGAGAATTTTCATTAAGGGAAATTATTATTTTTGGTGGTGGTCTGTTTACCAGGGAAAGAGAGTGGTAGAGTTTGAAGAAAGTGGCTAAGGACCAGAAATCTGCACAATCCATTGCAGCCGCACTGAGAAAAGATATTTGAGAAAAAAGCTTTTTGCCTAATTTTTTTAATTATGGCAAAAAAAACCCCACCACAACACTTGGCTTCATTATTAATCTCTCTTCCTAACAGAAACAACCTCAAAATTCTAAATTTAGCTAAATATTTAGGTCAGAAGAGCCAATAACACATATAAAACTTTAACAGGTTTGAAAGACAGCAAGTTAAGAGAAAGTAGGGAAAGCACCTATGTTATTCATCCATCCTTTTGTTCATAACATATTATGCCATTTTGAAAATTACCAACTAATTTAATCCAGCTCATACTTGCATATAATAATATCTTTTATTATAAACTGTTTGCTGTACTCAAACTGAAGTCTGGTTTCAAGTAAGTCAGCTAATCTAAACTACTGTGATTATAAGGTACAATTGGAAGCAAAGGTGCAGGGAGAGATTTGTGCTCATTTTAATGAATATTCCTGTCACATTTCTTACAAAAAAAAATTCCTACTGAGATGAAACTGAAAGCAGTTACCAGAAGAGACTATGTCTCTGCCACTAGGTACTGTATTGGATAAATTCAGTGCACAAAGAGGCGTACTAACACTTTTATGTATTTTGAGCTTCAAGGCTATCAAGGCTTTTCAAAGTGAGCCTATTTGATTGTTTAAAGGGGAAAATGCTTGAAATTCTAATAAACAGGAGTTGAAATCATTTATGAGTAGCAATCAATTTTCTGACGTGTAAATTATTTACTGTACTTAATGACTTGTGGATTGTGTTAACAATAACCATATGCTCCAGTA
Organism: Pyrocephalus nanus; assembly: GCA_038380795.1. Classification (NCBI taxonomy): domain Eukaryota; kingdom Metazoa; phylum Chordata; class Aves; order Passeriformes; family Tyrannidae; genus Pyrocephalus; species Pyrocephalus nanus. The sequence continues at coordinate 57,034,134 of CM076259.1, read as the reverse complement.
GAATGTCTTCTGTAGTGCATATTTGTACACATAAAATATGCTTCCAAAACTATATTTCAGCTTCTCTCCCATGTGGCTACTTAAGAAAAGCCTTCCAATAGTAGGAAGATATGGCAAATTATAAAATTGCCATTGAAAACGGTGTATCCATTGTTGGTGCCACCTATTCCTCAGCATACTGCAGGACTTATGAAGCATTGCAGTTTGAAAGAGTAAATATACAAATGAATAATAAAATCTTCCCATGCTTCCTTATCTTTAATGATAGTTGATAAGTCCTGGCAAAGCATATGCAAGTTGAAATCTTGGCATTGTTGCATTTGGTGAAGTAACATTCTCTGATCACAGCAGTTACCTTACCCCCCCCCCCTCCTTTAAATTAAAAGGTCATTAATGCCTGTTCTTCTAGTATATTTAGCATAGACTGCTGCTGCAGGGTGTTTCACCAAAGTTTTTCCTCAAGATTGTTTCTGTTTCTAACTCTGATGTTAATATCCAAGGCCATGCAAAGTGTCACTGAACTTTATCTGATGCTAAAGACAATTAAGAGGGGCAGGATCAGATCCATGATACATATGGTACCTTTGCTAGTTGTTGACCTCCGTTCTGAGACTGACATGTAAAACTGCATGCTTCAGTTTAATTAATTTTTGAAAGGAGAAGGTCTAAAATCGCTGTCTGTGAGCTACGAGTTATTTGATTTCACAGCCAAAAATTTGGATTTGCATGGGAAAATGAACTGCACTGGCACAAATTAAACTAAGACCTATCCAGAAAGTAATTGGAATCAGCTTCAATTACAGTAATTAGGAGGCTTAAAAAGAAGAAACACAGATCCCTTGTATAACTATGCAGTTCACCCACCATCATCTTCACAGAGAACATGTGTATTAAAATGATGCTCAGAAAATGTTTGAACTTCACTGTTTCACAGTGACTGAACACTTAATTTGTAGGACATATATAGACAAGGTATAGATCTGCTCATGTGATTATATAAGACACAGATGAGTGACATTCTTTGAGGAGAAAGTTCATGCTTAAAAAAAAAAAAAAAGAAATTAGTACCAAAGAGTGCATAAAACAGATACGTCTGACCAGTAAACTGAGCTCAGGCAAAGAGCAGGACTGAAAACTTAGCAGAGAAGCAACTCTCAGTACCACTGGTCTAAATTAAGGCATATTATCCTGGGCTCAGCACAGCACTGAGTGAAATTTCAACCCTGGGGTCTTGATACAGTGAAAATCATGTTTGCTCATAACACACCATCCAGTATTATCACATGATAATCACCCACATGATGGACAGAATGGTCTTCAGGATTCAGTAGAGTGCTTTAAAACAGTGTTAAATTCCATTATATTTTATGCCACATCCTCCTCATTCTTCAAATACAGAAGGTACTTCTTATGGTCAAGGTGAGGAGAAGCTTTCTAGGCTGAGGGAGGGCAGTACTGTATTAGCATCATACGCTGATCCTAAGGAACATTAAGCAGCCACTAAAGGCTTGTTTTATCTCACCTAACTTTAATCTCCAAAATTTAAAGCCTAGACTAAAGTTATCTCATATTGAGAGGAACAACCTGCTGAGGGCAAACCATTTGAGATATGTTATGCCTCATGGGCTGAGGTGATTAACTGGAATAATGTCTCTAAATCCACTGCTTATAGATAGAACCTGAATTAATGCCATCCCCTGGGTTGATTTAGCACAGGTTTGAGACACGAGCTCTAGAGTGTTTGAGGGACTAGTTCAAAATTCAACCTTTCTCAAAAATGGGGGAAAGGTAAAAGCATCACCATACTTGTCAACTTTCTATAGAGATACACATCTGTGTACCTGAAAATTGTGCCCTGGGAGTTTAAATTTGGTATACTGTTCTTTATACCCACTGTGAAACCTCTCTGAATGTCATGTTAGGACTTGTCAGCAAAACCTCTGAGAGAAGTTTTTTGCTTTGTAATTTTTATTAACTTCAGAATCCTGAAAGATGAAAAACTCTTGGTCTTAGGTTTCTAGGTGAGAAAACACTTATTCTCTAAATATACTTTTTTTTTAATGAATATGCTGTAGAAAATTAAAGTCAGGAATTGATTTGCATATTGAATGACATAGCAGATAGCAAGCAAGAAAAAGAAGGCTGAAATATATATTGATATATATATAAAGGCTGAAATACACATCTATGTAACCTAATTGCATTTTTTATTGTCATTCTCAAAATTTAGGGCATGAATCTAATTGTATATTAGAGACAAAACATCAGTGAGCTCTGTTATCCTTATACAATACCAACAACTATAAGTGACAAAAAAAATCAGTCTGTAAGTACATCAGCTGTAAGTTATGTGACAGTGTATAAGTAGACCTGTGTTTACTTGGTAGACAAGATTTAAAACTCTTTCACTGTCTTGTCCTGTACTCCATTAACCAATATCCCACAGAATTTTTAGAAATGTAGAAACAACATGAAAAAGCTGTTAATGAAACAGTTGTTTAATGCCAGCTCTAATAGTAGTTATTTTTATTTTAATTGAAAGACTTGTCTACCTGACAGATATCAAGAAACTAATAAAATGAGTTTAGAAATAATATGTACCAACAGTAGCCGATACAATCCCACTATAGATTCTACATGCAGAGTAGTGTTTCTGCATCCCTGCATTCCTGCATCTTTGCTCTCTGAGAAGTCCTACAATAGTACCACTAGTAACAAAGTAGAAGTGAGAATTCCCCAATTTTTTTCCACAGTGGTCCTACTTTTCTAAATGCCAAACATTTGAATCTTCTAGTAGATTTGATACCTACTGAACTGGATGAATGTCTAGCAAGAAGTTATCCATTATTTATCATAAATCTTTATTTTAAAGTGAGTTGAATAGACATTGCTTAGTAGTAAACAAAGCTTTGGGGGTTTTTTCTTTCTTGTAAAAAGGGCTAGGAAGCATAAGGTAGTCACTGATTGAAGTAATATTAGTCTTACCATTGACTGATGCCTCTCACACAGCAGAATGATCAAATAAGGCAGCTGCTTTGAAATGATACTGATGCACCTTTGATTTTAGTAGAGTCTAAGAAGGCAAATGTGACAGACCCAAGTGAATCTTTATGAAGAACTGGGGCCTAAGTTGCCCTTTAGCAAAGTTTTTATCATTAATGTTCTCATGAATGTTCTCCTTTTTTTTTTCAGGCTTTCAGAGAAGTGAAGCTGATGCTGCTGCTTAAAAGTTTTAGCTTGTTCTGGGAACAATATTTCTGGTAACCAAGAAAGAAGAAGGCATAGGCATACCAACAGAGAATTCAGTGTGTCTCTTTTATCTGTTTTCCTGCTTATCTGTAAAAATTATTTCCATATCAAGCTGTTTCAAAATATTTTTCCACAAATTATTAACTTTTGCAGAGGAGTGGTGTAAAAGATGGTTCACTTTTTTTATGTGTGGGTTTTTTTCCTATGCTAAATGAATCATAAATAATTTCAAGTAAATTCATAGGAAAGCATTACCCCTGTATAGCAGGTATTCTTCTTTCTTGAGTACAACAAAACAATCAAAAAATAAATTCAGGAAGTAAGGCCATAAGCACTTTTCTGGACTTAGTTTTCAGTGTAAGTTCTATGCTCAGTTGTCAGATTTGCTTAAGTCTGGTGATAATTATGTATGGCATGGCATCCAGCATTATAGCACTTCTGGAGTTCATCCTTTTACAAGTTAAACAATATGAAAAAATTGAACTGTGTTTTCAACTACTTCCTAAACAATATATGACAAGACAATCAAAATTTTCTTCTGGGTGCTTTGTGACAGTTCACACTGAGAAATAGTGTAAACAGATATATCATATTCACGAAATATAACTGTAGAACACAATTGTGGAGGAAGGTTAAAACATATATTCCAGTTGCCTAACAGGTTATCTGTTAATATAGGTATTAACAGCCTCATTAAGGCTTGCTAGGATACCTCCTTCTCAATCCCCCTGTTAGGGCACTCAAGTGCCTTATTTCACTGTAAGAGTTTTATATTTTCAGACTGAATTTATTCAGCTCTAATTTATACCTATTTGTTTCTGCTGCAATAACATCTTTACTTATCTGCTTCTTGTGGCTACATGACACTTCACTCCCATTCTGTATGAAATTATGTCAGTCTTCAAATTTCTGGACAAATTTTCTTTGTTATGATTAAGTATCTGTTCCTCTATCACTTTAATCTTTATTCTCCACACCTGTTTAGTTTGGTCATCTTGCATATGGATGAACAGCACGGTGTCAGGAATTTTATATAAGGTCCTTTCAGGGTGCTGAACAACACTCATCACATTTCTTATTCTTGACTAAAAGTACCTCTCCTGATTGTACTTTCTTTTTCCTAATGACATTATATTAGAGAAACATAATAACGTTGCAGCCAATTAATACATATCATCTCTTGTCTCCACTATTCTTAATGACAGAGAAGGTTTCAACTTTTACAGAAATGCTTATTAGTTGTCGCTATCCATTATGAAACTTCATCTTCTTTTTCTTCATACATAGCATTCATGTAACTTTAAGGTCATGCCAAGGATATGCTTAATCTAAAAAAATGCTTACAGTACCATTGATGCATTTCTTAATTCTTTCCCACTTCTTATTTCATTACTAGAGAACCTTTAACATTTTTTCTTTTCAAAATCTTACATTGTAAGTAAGCTGACGGTAAAGTGAATGGCTACTTGCAATCTAAAATATGTCTGGATAATGCACAAGTAGTTTTGATAGCAAACACAGTATCTGAGAAACCATGCTGGTGAGGGCCCGGGAAAAGACTTTATTTGTGTATTAGTAAGTTGTCCTTTAACTGGAATAAAAATAATAGAATGTCTGAGAAGTTTTGAATGGGTTAAACCTCAGTAAAATAAATGCATATCATTTAGTCAAACAAATACTGAAAATTTTGGATGTAGAGACATCAAAATTGTATATTTGGATGTTATACTACTAAAAATCAAACCAAAAGAAAAAAACAAAGAAGTATATTAGTCCTTTTAAGCCCTTTGTCCAAATTTAACTCTGACAAGATGACAGAGCTCTCAAAGGTGTAAATTTTCTGCAATAACGCTGCATAATATAGTGTATAAGCAACAGACAGGATTCATAAATTTTTTGCACAGTAGAGGAAAAGCTTGTTTTGTTACCATTCCAGCAAGCAGAAGGCAAAGATTCATACATAGTGTTTATTCATAACTGTGATTCAGATCGAGTCACAGAATCTGATGCTTGAGATGGGAGGGCACATTGTGATGTGCCATAAAGTGAAACAGTCATGGGAAATTAGGCTTCCTTAACTCTGCTTTTCATGTAAGTACCTCATTTCAAAAATTAATATTTTAATTCTTCAAATGACAGTGATTTGACTTTATATTTGAATGGTGTGTATATTTCAACCTACTTAGGTTGAAATGTATTTGGGCAGAAACAGAAGAGAAAGAACAAACATCTACAGCTAGTTTAACATCCTTCTACTGTCTTATGTAAATGCACACATAATTTTATTACAAAACCAATAATAAGGGACACATCCTCTTGGTAGCAGAATACAGTTGGAATATTGTGGTAAAATGATTGGACTGTCTTATTTTCTGGTAAAAGAGAAAAGGACCCAATAGTCTTGAATGTTACACTTATAGTTTTTATTATATTTATTATATGAATAAAATGAAATACAGACACATCTATTTGCAAAGGTGATCATTCACGAGACCTACTGAATTTAACATTTTTATATCTCTACCTGTTAAATAAGAAAGTATTACATATAAAAAATATATCAGTCTCCACAACATATTCATTACAAAAATTTGGGATCCCATAGAGAAGAGATGCATGTAAGAATACCCACTACTAAATATTTGTTATAAATGTGCAAATTAACTGCTTCAGTCAGAAAGCTCATGAATTGTTAAGAGGAAAATCAATCATAAAAGAAGACAGTGATGAAAATAGAACCATTCAATAATCCAAGGGAAATTTAAATTTCCTGACTAACATTCATGAGTTCATACCAGTATATGTGTGTATGATGACATATATATCTATATAATTTATGTAATATTAGAAATTTCCAGAAAGTATTCTCTCTTCAAGAAGAATTTCATTAGAATATTAATGACATGTTAACGTCATATTAGTCTCAGGGTGTGGAGGTGTTCTCTCCCCTTCTTTTCTGCTTGAGCAATAGCCACCAGTCGTGGTTGTGATGGCTATATCTGGCTTACGTTGTACTCTGGGGAGACAAATAACAACACAATGGGTAAGGGCCATGAATCTTGTTCAGCAGCTGAGGGCTAGTTAAGTAGATGCCAACTCAAAATGCAACTGGTTAGAAAATATGAGCATGAGTCAATCCTCTTACTCCATAAAGGGTGGAGAGTCCAGAGCCTGTTAAGGAATCCCCAATAGCAGTGGTCTGCACACCAGAATATCCCCTTCAGTAGGGAAGTACTTCAAGGTTACTCCTCAAGGCTGAGAGACTCCTTATTGCACCAGAGGCCTAATAAGTGAATTAGATTAACTATGCTGAAACTTTGAAATCTTAGCTAAGTGATATAAAGGATTGATTTTGAACATATAGTCCTTTAGACATAAACCATTGACCAAGTCTTGGACTATGCATGGATACAGCTGCTCAGAACCTTCCTTCAGAAAGGAGCTTAGAACAAAAGGAGGTCTTTTCTGAACCTTGTGACTCCACAGGAATGTCTCCCTGATATTTTTGTCTGACCGTCTTCTATGCAATTAGCAATGAAGACCAACCCTGCAGCTGAATGTTGTTAAACCATTGTCACATATACTTACAAACTTAGTCAAATCATAGTTCAGTATCAATAAACATACTGCTGCTTCTGTCTTACAAGTGAAGTGCACCACTCCATTTGTAACAGTCTTGACTTTGCTCATGGAAGTGGTATGACTTGCCCTAATGTTACAACTCACAGCTTCCTGAGTTTTAAAGCCAGTAGGACCTATCAAGAAAAGCATTCTGACTGGATATGAGGACTACTACGCCTCACTGCTCTGATTTTCAACTCAGCAAGGATATTAGTAAATGTACTGAAATGAGTGAAGACATAGCCTTCACACACACACACACACACACACACACCAGTGTACCCAGACAAGGCCACTTATTCAGCACCACTGTTTCTGTGCCAGCTTCTTTCAATGCTGCCTGTCAAACCAATTGTGATTACACATTAACAACATCATGCATTCAGGGCCAGGCAGCAAGTATATGCATGAAAATAAAACACATAATGTTGCTGACGCTGCCTCCTCTTCCTCCTCACAGCTTCTCTTTGCGCCCACAGTAACTTTATACTCCTCCATTAAAAGACTAAGAGTGGAAAAAGAATGTAAGGCTGGAAATGAATGTATGAGTGGGAAGAATGTAAGAGTAGAAAAAGAACTAAGGCCATTAACCAGTATATAAATCAGAAAAGTATGAGAGGAAAAAGCTCATTAGGAACTTGTTTATGAGTGCAATTAACACATTTAGTAACAGGAAGATAATTCAGATAAATAGGTCTTATTGTCTACTGCCCAAACATTTGTACCACAGTGAGTGACAAAGAACAGCAAATAAAAGACTAACTGCAGACAAATGTTGCACAGTAAAAAAGGCAAATATTATTTATCGTAATACTGAGAGAGAAATTTGCTCCCTGGTAGAGGATACCCTTATGGAAACTTCCTTCTCCATAAGGTACTCTGTATTCTATTCAGTTACATCTTGAAAAAACAAGTTTCAGTAAGGAAATGATGAATTGAACATCTTATGTGGAGGAAGGATGAAATTTTGAAGGTTTCACTGTCTTGGTACTTATTACTTCTTGCTTGAGCACTGAACAGATTGAAAAATCTCACAGTGCATTTTGGACATGCTTATTGATTGAGTTAAGAAATGAAAAAAACTTGGATGGGGAATCTCGATAGATCCTTTTACTGAGATGGACAGACCCTCACCAAGGTAAGCCAACAATAGGATGAGGTTCATCTTAGTTTTCTGACATTCAGATGACAAGTATTTTTTAAAATAAGCCTTGAAATTTTCCTCTGTAAGAAAGAGAGATGTAGACAACCTCTGGAGAGTAATTCCTGCATCCTAAGATAGGTCTCTAAGACAGGTGAGATATACGGCTCTCTGGCAGTGCTTATCTCACATCAGTGAATATAAAAGGAGCAACACAACTGGTTTAGATTGCATACCTGATTTTAGAACAGATAAATCAGTCTTTTAGTTTTTTATTAGAATTTTCCATATGAAGGATAGCTCATACACATTTTCTGCAACAAACCCCAGCATTACATCAGTTGAGGCAAATAACTAACCTAAACATTGAGAAATATACAAAATTTCATGTCAGGACACAAATTTTCAAATACTAGAGTGTGACAAAAGTCCTACTTTATTCCTGAAGCCACTCAGGAATGTGTGCAAAGGCCTAGAGTTTGTTGTCCTGGTTTTGACCAAGGACAGGGTTAATTTTTGCAGTAGCCATGAAGGGCTGGAGCCTGGAACCATGTGGGCATGGCCAAGACCCTAATGTTATTCAGCATCACTGTCAGGGCAGGGGAAAGGGACTCTCTCTCTCTGGCTTCTGAGAAGGGTGTTCCTCCCGGGAGGAGAAAGTGTGGGGGCTACATGGTCAGTATTGTTGTGAATTTCCATGTAATTTCTCATTGCTGTTTCCAGTAAATTGTTCTTATCTCAACCCATGTTCTTTGCCTTTTGTACTTTCAATTGTTCTTCCATCTTTGCAAGTATACCTGTGTTTCTGCGGGGAGCCTGGAGACAGAAAGAGGGCAGTCATACATATAGACAAGTGAGACTGTAGGATAATAAGGCAACAGTTCAGGAGCATCGTTCATCATCTACTTGTTCAGACATGTTAGTTGCCATAAGATGCCATTTAACACAATGAGGATCAGTCAGAACCATGTTATTTCCTGTAATATTGAGGGTCAGTGGCAGAGAAGGTGATACAGTTGTGTGTTTATCAGTGATGCCATGGGGCAAAGGTCCACAAGAACAGGCTCTGAACTTTCATTTGAAAGAGGTTACTAAGGCCATTAACCAGAATTGTGATTTCCAAGCATTGCCTACAGATCAGGCATTCTCACATTACCAGATCAAATGTCATGTTGCAGATTTTCCTATCTTTTTTTCTGAAAGTCAGCAAAGTGACTACTCTCAGGTACAGATATTTAACACAGTGTGCATGCATGTAACAAGTCTAAGTTTATGGTAACTACAATATTGAATTTAATCTCTGGAAGTGTGATATAGGAACATACTACGTGTGCTCTGTTTGCCTGGATAGGTTTGAAAAGACTGGCAATCAGGACTGCCAGGTCCTGCAAGATCCTTCATGCAATACTTATAGGTATATAAGTACTGTTTCAATGCATATATGAACTTATGAAGAAAAGGTGAACTACTCTACCCACTTAGTAGTATTTTCTTATCTCCTACTGCTTGAACCTTCCTATCCAAAAAATGTCAGGCTAAAGAGTGGAGAAATGGGAAGATAATGATCATCCTGCCTCTCCTTCTGCCTGGAAGGTATCTACCTCTTGAAAAGCAGATTTTGAAACTTAAGTCTGCTACATTTCTCTAATTTGGGGGTTTGTGTGAGGGCTATGGGTTTTTTCCTTCCCCAGTTCCTCCATCAACAAAACCTTTTTTCTGTTGTGTTTTCTTATCCCTAATGTTAATGTAGAGTGCTGGAATGAGGCTAACTTTCACCTTGTTTAGTTTTTGAGAGAAATATTTCCCCTTGCATTTGCTATAGATGTAAACCCCATTTCTCTTTACAACCCTTCTGGGGCACATATCAGTTTTGTTTTGCTCTCTTAACCAGCAGATGTTTTATACTTTCTTTTGCCTTTCAGTAATGTCACCATCACCATCAACTTCTAAATGTGTAAGTCCACCAGGGACACAGTTTAGACTGACAGCACCACAAATTAGTCTTGGACCCAATCCTGCTGTTTTTACTCAGCTAAATCGTGATTTCAGAGGCACGACTGCCTGGATTTTGTGAGGCTTTCAGTGGATGAAAGAATCTGCCTATCTAGCTGAATTTGATGCTTGCCCACACAAGTGAGGGAAACATGAAACTGCATTTTAAAAGCACAGCAATTACACATTGTTTGAGTATGTGGATTTGTTTGTTTAGGTTTTTTTCTGCAAAAACTCTTTTTGCCCTTGTGTGCAGACTGCCAGCATAATATAATTTATTGAAGATTGATCTAGACAAGATAAAAATCTTCTGTGATTAAGATGTTGTGGCATCTTGAGCTTCTTTTTATGTTTAAAATGTAAAGTGGAGATAAAGATTTGTGATCAAATTTAAAGTGTTTCTAATAGGGATCAAATTTAGATTCCATTAAGCAATTTTTGTATACATCCTAAGCAGCAAATGTTTGTTGCAAACATATTAATTGAGTTTTAATTATAAGATAGATGTTTACATGATATGACTGCTAAGCTTTCTTGAAACAGTTTCTAGTAATAAACTTACATTCCGAGACATATTTATGAATGTTTTAACTGAGTAACTCAGTTATAAGATGAAGCAAGATGTAATAATAAAAACATCGTAAACCCCGTGGTTAGATAGAAACTAAGCAGTCAGGCATTTCATACAACCTTTATTGTTATAATTAATTTTTCACTTGAATCCATCTTCTGATATTGTAATCAAATCAATGTATATTGACTACAGCAGCTATAGTGCATACATCATCTGGAGCTGAGTAATTACTGGCATTGGACAGTTAAAGAATACTTACTCATAAAAAGCTTTTGAGATTCACCAGCTATATGATAAAACATGTATAGTCATACACTAAGACACTCCATAATCATTAGCCTTCTGTAGGCAGCTGCTGAACCATGACACTGGATACTCTTTTTATTAAATCTTCTTTTCCTGGTATTTATTTGTTTCCTGATCAAACTTTTTTGCATGCATAAATGGTCCCAGTTCTCCTCTCTCCGTGTGGATCTCTAACCTACTTCAAAACTGGAAAAGTTGAGGCAAAGATTCTCAAAGATTTGGTTGCATGCAAAGTTGCTATTCTCTGTTTTCCAAATGGGGGTAGCAAGATAAAATCCTGGGATCTGGAGTTATGGATGACTTACAAGTATCACAGGAAGATATTAGATTACGTCCCAGGAAAGTGCACAGCATATGTGGGTTGGTAGTGATTCCTGGCACAGTAGTTATCCAGTGCCTTTCCTGTTTACCACAATATGGGAAAGTTACTGCAAAAAACCAGATACACCAAGTGAGACTGCTTAATTGAATTGCACTCAAATACACTGAAACATTAGCCTGATTTTGTTTTAAAAGGATCTTTTGTTGTTTTTGAAAAATAATTGAATAATATCTCACAGCCCTGTTATGACATTTGATTAATGTTTGTGAAGTGTTTGGAGACCCTTACTTGAAAGGCACTAAAAACTACAAAGTATTGTTATTATCCTTTCTCTGAATTCCCCCAAGTTCCAAGTGGCTCATAACATTTTAGGGAAAGGCTGTCAGAGTAACCCCATAGACTCCATTAAAGCAATATAGTTCACCTGTTACTGATAATTTCCATTTTATGGTTTCATATTTTCCTTGTTTCTAGTCTCTCCTTCAACTGAGTAATGTATGAGTCAGAATGATATATCTGATATGATGAAAATGGGGCTATTCCCAAGGCTGGAACTTTTAATCTTGACAACCTGTTGATAAACTTCTTTTACAATAGTGTCTCTAAAATGAAAAACAAAACAAAACAAAACCAAAAACAAAACAAACAAACAAAAAACACACAAAAAAACCCACCAACAAAAATAAATGACAAATGAAATATGTAGACCGTGCCAGGTATCTCTCAGAGGTTTAGTTTGAGCCAAATTATTTTCCTGAGAAATTCCCAGCTGTACAGGCAGATCTTAATTTCTTCCAGTTTGTGCGTTTCACATTTTCTGGGGAAAAAAAAAAAAAAAAAAAAAAAGAAAAAAAAAAAAAGGCAGCTGTGTTAGTTTTGCATTTCTGACGCAGAACTTGGATCAGGTATTTTGAAGTAAACCCAAGGCCATATGAAGTAAGGAGTGTAGTAGTACAAAATGATTGTGCTCTGTGTGCATGTGTACCTAGATAAACCATAGTCTGATATGCAATATTTAATGGAATTTGAATGTTACCTTTCTCTGAATATATTGGTTAACTAAATTGCTGCTGGCGATTATTCTTCAAATAGTGTAGAATCTTTTTTTTTGGAAAAGCTTTCTTACATATTTAGCTGTTTTCCTAGCTTCTCAGTGTTTCAGGATGAAAATAGAGCAGGACTATGGCAGATATTTTAAAACAGAAACACAAGCCGAATTTTTTTGATGTTCCTGTCACAGGGCTGGGTAGGGTACAACAGTAGGAGAGACACTTAGAAGCAGTCCTGCCACTATCTACTGACCTGAATACAAACAAATCAGGAACCACACCAGTATTCCTATTTCTGTGCCCTTCCTTTCCTCCCACAGCCTTCAGGAAAACAAAATATATGTAACAAAAAGAAGAAAACAGAAAGTTATACAATTATAACGCATTTCCTTCTCCTGTGGTATGTTTTTTGAGCTTTAGACTAGCAGACAGCACTGCAGCAGCAGAGTCTTAGCACACAAAATGTCTCCATTAGTTAAAGCAAACCATATGATACGAGCAACACAGTGTGCCAGAAATCCTTACAGTCAAACAGTAAAAAATTTCCAGAGAGAAAAAATCATGAGCATAAAGTAGTAGGAGCTTCACTATCTTGTTTATTTTATCAAAGATGGAGGGAGGTAGAAGAAAAATAGGGGAAAAATACGTTTAGGAATCACACTTTAGATTATTCCAAAACTGAGGCAATTTTCAATTTAATTTTTCTTTTTTTTTTTCCCTAAATTTCTCTATCAATTCTATTGCTTTCCATTTAGATAATGGAAATACTAAACTTTCATTAAAAAAAAGTACTTCTAGCACAGATGGTAATGAAGATAACCGTGAAAACATCAACTGAGTATAAAACAGGACAGCAATGACTTTCGTATATTGCCAACAGCTTGAAACAATAACTCAAAAAAACCCCTAGTCCAGTATATGATCCAGCCCATTTGTCTCCATGCCTGATTTACTCCTGCTATGTCTAAGCTGAATGACCTAAGGGCACCTCCAAACAAACTGGTCTGGACGGACTGCCTAATATGTTTTCAACCTGCTGCAAGCTGTGCCCAAGTCCCTCCCCTCTTGCCTTCCGCATGCCCTGATCTCTACAGCGACCCAGGTGTAAAAGTTAGATGAGATCAGTGGTGTGCTCCAAGAAGGACCATGATTTCAGTGATCCCATGACAAGGCTGCAGACAATGCTCCTGTAGGACTTCTAAGAGACAGCCTCATAACCCCCAGTCTAATGTCCCTTGTTCTCAAGAGCAATGCAGTTTAAACTTTGAATTTTAATAAGACAAATTTTCACTGTTGATAACAACTTTGCCCTACACAGGACAATATTTTTAGTATAATTTAGCTTGTGGTTTTAAATGGACACATCTAGTTCATTTGCACCGGGAAAGGGGTCTAGGACACATTATGCAGTAACAGAGACAATTCTACAGGCATAATTATCTGAAATACAACCCCAAATAGCTGTTTCTGTAGGAAAAAAAATTCCTTTTTGTTGTGGACATTATTTCACTAACTAAGGAAGCCCCAGGAGCAACCAGGATCTCTGGGGTAGTCCGTTCTCCCCCCTACTTAAGGTCTCCTTAAGCCCTGCAATGCTCAAGAAAAGAATTACAGAGATAAGCAAAGAAAACTTAAACCAGGACAGCTGTTGCAGAAAGATTTTAAGGGGCAAAGAACAGAGTTCATCTCTCAGCAGATCTTTTGGGAGGAGGTTGATCTCAGTTGTATTTTTTTCTTGCAGATTCTATAGAGAATATCCTGTGCCTGAAGTAACTGGCTGTGTGGTACATTCCCTGAAGCCCAGAGTGTTCAGACATGACCCTAAATCTCTAACCTCTCTGTCTTTATTATTTTTCATCCCATTATCTTCCTACTAACACAATCTCCACTAAGAAATGGAAAACAACAAATCAGGAAAGAAAAACAGCAGACATAGAACAAAACAAAGTAAAACAAAAAAGCTCCAAATGCTCACAAGAAAACACAGTGGAGTTGATTTTGATGGTTCTCTGCTTGTCTCTGTCCCCTTTTTTCTTTTTTTAGCTGCCTTGTCTGGATTATAAATGCACCAGACCTTTTATTCTGCTTGCACAGAGCTCAGAATGATGTGTTTTGTTTGATTCCTAAGAACTTTGATAGTTAGAGTGATAAAATAGAAACATCTAAAACTCCTTCACTGATAATCCTCTGATAAAGAATATTCCTCTGATTTGATAATCCCAACACTTTAGCCTTTTCGCCATTTATTTTTATGCATAAAAATAAAAGTTTTAAAATTCCAGCTCCACTTTTTCAAATACAACAGCAGAATGCTTAGAAAAAAAAGGCCAAACCTTTCCCTCCAAAATCTGGATGTAACCCAGAAGCCAAAAGTTCTGGCTTCTCCTTAATAGCTTTGCAATACAGGAATGTGCTGCCAGTACAAATATCTAACTTCAGACACTCTAGGGATGGCATAAACTAAGTTTAACTTCACAAAAAGGTGAAAGCATGTGGAAAACTGTGTTGATTTTATTGTTTATGTGTTAACTGTCACATATATGTTTACACATACATAAGCATATATGCATATATGTATGTAGACTGAAAAATGCACATGTGACAGTGCTAAAATTCAGATATACATACATTTATATAAACATATGTGTATATATGCCATACATAAATGCACTACACTGTTTTAAATTTGACTTTGCAAATTTACTGGTTGAACTTGTCATAAAATCGGCCTTTGTTTTTCAAAGGAAGGCACTACCCTTGTTGGAAAGGGTAATTATGTGTTCTGAGGCTCTCATACTACTGGTAAAATGCAGTCTTCAAACTGCAGTAGCTGAGCTTGGAAAAAAATCAACAGCAACACAACACCTGCAATAAAAGACTATTTTGACCACTAGCTCTGTAGGAATGAATCGTGTACTTGACCTCATCTGTTCAAATTTATAACAAAATAAGAAAATAAATAAGCATATCAATATAGTAGTGTCTCATAAAGCAAATGAAATCTTAAAAAGGATTGAAGTACACATTTTTTTAATGTTTTTTCCTATGGTGACTTGATTCCCTCAACTAGCAGTGACCTCCTTGGTTAGCTACTTGGTGTAACTTGGCACAAAAAGAATATTTGTCCTTAAGAAAGATAATAAAACTCCAATAGCAACTTATTTTTATATAGCTTACATTATAAGCCAAATATGATCTGACAGCGTCCCTGTAAAGCTTCTTTGAAGTACTGAAATGCAGATTATAGCTAGAATCTGTGGGTGTTTTTTTTTATGAAGAAGGTATTAGGATTTTCACTTTTCATCTTTGTTTTAGAATCACTCTCTTGACAAAGTCTGTGTGAACTCTCTTCAGATGCTTCAACATATTTGTCAGACCACTGCACAGCAATGCAGAGCATATTAATTCTTGGCACAAGTGTTTTGTCTCCAAGGAACATCAGGGCACCTTCTGTCCTGTAATTAAATCGAACCTGCTCTTGGATCTGTTTATCCGAGCTTGTGCCATCTTCTGACTGACAACCCTGCGGTGATGTATTGGTGCAATGCATCATCTAAGTAGATGCTGTGATGATGTGTGACCAGTGCAGGTTCAGTTTAATCCTGTCACTAAAGATGGAGTACAGAGCAGCACTGATCTCACCAGTATTTTAGTGTGGTTGTTACCAGGGCATGGAGCAGGGGTGAGAAGATGTGTTATATAACCGTTCACAGTATGGAAGTATGGACCTTTTTACATGGGAGACTGGGGTTTTATGAGCCACACAAGCAAGCTGAGCAGTTTAAATTTCTCCAGAACACCTTTCTTGGTATGAGATTGGGAATAGGTGTTAATGGAGGTAAGAGGAGAGAAACTATAAATCTTTGTCAGAGATTAATCAATTTTGGGAAACGACAATATCCATCCCCTTGAAAAAAAAAACCACCTCCGTGTTTTGGAAAATAAAAAAAAGAAAGCTACAGATTTTCCTCTGATTTGGACATTTTTACCTGACAAAATCCCTTCTCTCTATTTGAATCCATCACTGGATCTCAAGGATCCAGGGATCTCTTTTTAATTCAAGAATCCACTGTCTTTAACTTTTTTTTTTTGGTTTGATACACAGTGTGATTGTATTACTTGTCAGTGATCCATTCAACACAATAAGTCTTAGAATTAAATTCAGCAGTCCGGAAATCACATCTATTTGAGAAGCAGCTTTTAAGCACATGATTGTCTTTAGGCCTATGCTTAAGTCAGTAAATGAGGCAAAGTTTAATGCCTTTCTTCAATCAGGGCAAAGGTAGTCTGTGTCGACAGCTTACAGCTTGAAGCTTAAACAATAACATTATTTTAAGATTTAAATATACATTTTAAATACAGTGGTATTTAAATCAGCTTTCAGAACTAATGCATCCTATAATATGAGAATTTTAAGACTTTAAATTATGCAACCAAAAAAATCAAATGTTTAAAAATGCTAAAGTAAGATACACGTTAATAGATTATGTCCAGTCTCTAGAATAAAGTTAAACAAAATAAAACAAAACAATAAACCAACCAACCAACCAACCAAGACAAAACACTTCTGCTTTGGTGAATTGAAATTTATGATAACAGATTTGGAACCCGTTATATTACATATTTTTCACCATCTCTCTCTGTCATATGCATTGACAACACATTTTTTGGAAGCAACTTTAGTTGCTTGAGTACAAGACAACTTGTGCGTATGCAGAATAGGAAAAAAAATATTAACTTCTCAGAATATATTCAAACAGGAAATTAAAAAGTTTTCTATTTCATTTTTCTCTGAAAACTGAGTGCATTATTAAGATCCATGAGAACAAATGAACTTTCTGATACTTGGCTGTTTTAAGGACTGATTATTTTAAATGTAACCTCGCACATTTTGATTCACCAGTTAAAAAGTCACATGAAATAGGAAGTGATCTTAATTTGTTTGGGATCTCTGTAGTTTATCAAAAGATAGAAACCCTTTTTTAATGCAAAATTTAACTTTAGCTATAGCTTTGTGAATAGCATATCCATAATCAAATTCAGTGCCTTGTTTGTTAGTATTCACTTTATTTGATTGCATTCCAGCTCTTTCACAGATATTCACACTACTTAAACACCCCTTTCCCGAAGGTACCTCTTCCAACAGATTTAGTGTGACAGAGCACTTAACTCCTGTCCCCCTCTCCTCAAATATTGTGCTGATATTTCAGTGCAGCTTGGGACTCATGGAAATGGAAGCCTTGGTCATCGTGTTCAGAGGCACTAGAACCACAGTAATCCCTCTTTCCATTTCTTCTCTCTAATGTCTGGCACAGTGTTGTAGGACCATACAAAACATACAGCCTCGATGCACCAGACCGGCACCATTCCCCATTTCTTTCCTGTGCCATGACACAGGGCATGACTCCTGAGTAGGTGGAAAGCTTTGCTGGCTGTTTTATCCTTAAAGTACCAAAGACTTTGAAAAAATGCTGCCTTTTTTTGTTTAAACCTGCAAGACAGACATTATTTTTCTGAACTGTACTGAAATAAAATCTCCAGCTGAGCTGCAATTTTAGTAAGCTATCTGGCCTACTCCTTATATCCCTTATGCAACTAAGCTTAAGCATCTTAATGAACTTTGATGTTAACTTAAATGCTTAAAGAAAATAATGCAGATGGAAAAGCCAAAATCAGAATAAAATCTTTCCAAATGAAGTGCATTTATTGTACTTTTTCCTACAAATGCTGTATGTAGCTTACAGGCAAATTATAGGTATATACAGGCTACAAGCAAATAGGACCTTTCAACATACTATACATCTACAGAAACAATTGCTTACCAGGAAAAACTCATTACTGGTAAACAATCCCATTTTAAGATCTCTAAGGAGGTAAACTGTCCAGAAACAATACCTAGGTAATAGCTACCTATTTATCTGCTATACTGGAAACAATCTTGCTTGCTTTTTTGTTTTTTGGTGTTTTTTTTTCTCCAACGTACTTTCTATCTGAGCTCCATGGTTCAGTTAATTAGGAGTTAGACATGCCGCAAATTAAAATCTGAAGCAGTTTTGAACTCTCAGATTCCCATGGACCAGGCAAGTTTGTTTATATATGCTCTGTTTCCACCCCTCAAATGTCCTTTAGAGAAGGTTAAGATTTCCAGTTGACAGTACAGCATGTGTTGGACAGTTTCGATATTCCATGTTCTGGGATAAAATATTTTGTGTATGAAGAATTTGGCAATCTCAATTTGCCAGTTTTAATTCTGGTGATTTCTGTTTTCAGTTTGCTAGAATTAGTTTTTTTCTGATCTGTGACCTTTAACATTTTTCCTGATTTTACAGTGTAACCAGATGCAAGTGAGGAAAAATACTTATCAATCTTGTTGTCTTAAGAATTTTCAGAGCTAAAGAAAGTCAGTATAGAACACACATGGAAAATTATTTCTGTTTTAATGCTCAATTGTTTTAATAATTTAAACAGTATTAATGGTGCATGCCTATGTCTGTAAGGAACTTATTTTCCTCTGAGAATCCTCTGGAAAGCTATCTATGGCCATGCCTGCTACTATGAAAAAATGGAAGATATATGATTCAAAAGCAGTTTTCATGGGCATAAATCTATATGTTTACCAAATTATTATGCTACAGAGAAGGTTAAAAAAAAAAAAAAAAAAAAAAAGGAAAAACCTTTAACTAAAACCATGATAAAAAAACCCCTTTCTTTTCAAGTCAAGGAATCTACAAACAGCTTGTGGAGAAATTACAGGTTGTAGGTACATTTCAAATTGATGTGTGATAACACTGATATCTGTATAAGACATTATTTCTAAGCACACAACTTAGGATTATTTATTATCATCATATGCACTGCCATGTATATATATTTATGACAAATGTAAAAATTTTATTCCCATAGACGATAGCTATACTTAAATACCTAAGAAGAAAGCAAAATCAGGAAAAATAGGTACTTATAATACATCATTTCTTCTTTTATTTTTTTGTGAACACTGAAACATTTTGTATTTATAATAGGCTTCATTCCTGAGTTAAAGGTGTTTTATAAGTGGCTAGCGATCATCAGTATTTTATTTAAACCCACTCTATATCTACAATTTGAAAGGAACCTTTTCTCCTTAAATGTGTATACATGAAAAAAGAGAGTTGATCCACAAGCTGGAGGCAAGCTTGACATAACTATAAATTGTTACATAACTGATACCTAGACCTGGCAAAGTGTATTCATACAGTACAGTATAAATATTACTCCCAATGCAAGGCTTCTCAAAACTATAAATTTACTCATTCCTTCAGCATTCCTTCTCTTTTTCAGGCTCAAGACTTTTCCCTTCCATCCTTAAATGTCTGTGCAAAAAAGGGAAAGATGAGCTTAACAAGTTTATGAAAAACTTCTAAATAAATTAAAAATAATTAAACAGGTACAAATATTGGCACATACATACATACAAATAACAGAAATAGAAGCAGAAAAGTATTAGGAGATAAAATTATCCTTTATTTAAAGGATTAAAAGAAGGACATTGCAGTCCTTGCTTTAGGAAGTATGTTTAGTTCAGCACGTCAGTCAACAGAAGATTCATCAGATTTTTCTTTGGTGTTTTAAAATGGCTAAGCGATTGCCAAAAATAAGAGCCTGTTTGATTTCTAAAGTGTATTTGCCAGGTAGCTCAGTGATCAGAATGGAGCAAGCTTCCTTCAGAACTGCAGAGACAACAGGAAAGCTTATCACTCTGTCTACTTCCACATGGGGTGCCTCTTTCAAGTAAGATAAAGCTAATCAAAGCCTCAAGCATTTGTGGCAGGAAAGAGTGAATTAAACATACAGAAAACACTAGGTGGTCTTGTCTTTGAAAGCAGAAATAATTTGATGTGTGCCTTTATATTTTAATTGAAATAAAACTCAGAGATACTGAGTGAAGCAAAGAGAAAAATCATTGTAATGAATTAATCAAATAATGTGTGGTCTTAGATGCCTGTCTAAAATTGATAAATATTAGATAAAGGATTTTTGACTTTTGCTTCTCTCTGACCTTGCTGTTTAAAATGAAGCTTTTTCAGTATCAATAAATAAATGTGTTCCCCAAGGCGTAAGCAATTCTCATTCACCTCCACTACACTGTTCCCTATCACAATGGATTGGCTGACCATACAATTCTGATTTTGAAATTTGAATTTCAAGAAGTGATATTGAGCTGCTTTGAGTTGTCATAGCAATTGCTTTTTTAAAAGAGATAAGTGGGTCTCAGGTTCCTAAATAGTGCTGCATCAGGAGCATTTTAGAAACTATAATGGAGCTGTAGGACTCAGTATTCAGAATTGTTGTATTGGAATGATCACATAATTTATGAAAACACATGCCTAGATGTCCTTGACCACTTATGACAGCAGTAATGAGAGCAAATACAGCCAACCTCAATTTAAACATGAATAAATATGAACCTTTCTGACATCAACTGTCCTTCCTTTGACAGTTTCACTATATACTAACTAAAGAAAACATACCACTATTCCAGACCGGATTTCATTTTAAAAAACAATCTAGCTCTTTATTGTCATCACAGAGAGCTAAAGATGCTATAACAAAAAATTTTTATTTCTTCCTGCATTTCAGCAATTGGAAATAGTGTTGAAGCTGCCTGGTGTGACAGGACTTGCAATCACACTGTTTATGAATACTGCAAAAATGGCAATTGTGTTACATACTTACATATAGTAACCATATATTTAATATAGACTAAGATTTGTGCTGGCATGAATAATGCCTGAATTATATGTGCATAATCAGTCACATTTGTATTGCGTATATATCTCTTACAGAAGGAGAAGAGCCACTGGCAATTCAGCATACCTGCAATCTGTACTATTGTCTGTAAAGGTCTGCCTTTCTCCATTGACTCTAAAAGGGTCAGTTAGGGGACTAGCCTATTTGCACAGGCATCTATAGGTAGATGGTTTGAATTGCTCTTTCATTCATTACAAGTACAAACTTAAAGAATTGGGTTTATATACCTCTTTTTATCTGTGTTTCCTGGGTCATTTGTAGAACTTGTCTAATTTCACATGGCATATTGCATTGATCTATGTTAACTAGAGGTAAACCCCCAGGTCTGTTTGAATATTCATTGACAAGAAATTTTAGGGAGAAATATGCCACTTCAAGTTACCTTTTTGTACCTCTCCATTGAAGCAATGGCTTTGGCATTGCCTTAAAAGTGTGATATCTGTGACAGCATCAAACATTAAAACTGCTGATGAGGAAATGTTGCACTCAAACCCAGCTTCCACTTTTTTTGTCATTGCACCCTGAACTTATGGCCTATGAACTTAAGTCCCTAAAATCTTCACAGCCTGACAAAGTCAGGATGTTTTTTGGAAGTACAGCTTTCCCTTTGGAAAGTAACTCCATATTATCACTTGCTTTCCTCTTTCCTTTTTCCTGCCATGTTTTGCACATGTCCCACTGGCACAGAGCAGATCTGTTCCTTCACAAGACCCTTATTTTTTGAGAGGATGAGTTGTAGCCCCAACTCTGTCTTTCCTCCAGCAGCATATTTAGGTTTTTCTGAAGCAGTAGGCTCAAGTGTCCATTTCCAGAAGTCTGGTTCAACCAGATGCCATTCTTCCATGCTATGCCCACAAGTTCAAGCAATTCTAAATTATAGTTTTAAGTGGAAATACAAACAGGCCTGTGACACACATTAGTTCTGCTCTGTAAGGAGCTCTGCTACATGGTTAACACTCGTAGGTGGTTGTGTTCATAACACACACATAGTTCTCTTGTTTACTAATCCTTTTTTAGTGTCCAATATTGGAAGTTTAGATTTCTGGATTCTGAAGTTAATTTATGTCTTTTTCCCAAGATGAAACTGAACTAATTACCACATTTTTGAATGGATGTTTTCCCTTGTATGCTCTTCATAGTTTCTTAAAGACTTCACCAACTTTAAAGCTGAGGGTTCTTTTTCTGTGTTTTGGGGCCTTTTTTTCTTTTTTTTTTTTTTTTTTTTTTTTTTTTTTTTTTTTTTTTTTGTCTTCCGGCAAGGCAAGCAAGACTTGGCAGTCAGCTTACCATACAATACATTTACTTCTGAAATAATTGATATATATCAACTTTATACATAAAACATGACAAAAGCCCGTCAGCTATACTTTGCAGTCAGGAGATTAAAAATAGAAAATATTGTTAAAAAGTTGATTGGCAAAAATGTCCTAGTTATTCAACTAGTTTGCATCAATATCTATTCAGTAACAGCTCTTTAAAAAGTCTTATTCTATTTGATAAAAAGTCTGTTTAAAGAGGAGCTTGAATTTACACTTCCAAATTCTGTTTTTGAAGACTTTTAAAATATGCTCATTTAAAACATTGTATCTAACCTAGTAAAGCATATAAGCTAAGTTAACAACTTAAAAAATCATAGATGTACATCAGCAAATCAAAATATCATCTTAACACTGACATTAAAAAAATTAGTTTTCCACTAAATTCATGAAATAATGTAGAATGCAGATGACTATATGAATGTGTATGAGTATTTTTATGTATGAGAGTATATTTAATCTAGCTGTGATTTATAAATGATGAGCAGTACCACACAACTGAACCTATCAGAATTATTGGGCAAAGACATGAAGTAGCATCCTAATCAGCATGAATAGTTATGGAATTAGCATCAATATTGCAACATCTATAGAAACTGAAAACATACTGTTCTACAGACCTGTGGTCACTTGCACCCAGCTGGTAAATGAGATCCTTTTGCTTGTGCTTGAGCTAATAGCACAAGAAATAATAGACATATTTCAGAAACATATACCCTTTATTGTATACAAGTGATATTTAAAACCTCTTCTCTGAATCTTGAAGAACTCATTCTTATGTGCATCTAGAGGGCAAGAAAAAGTGAGTATAAATGTTAAATCTTACAAGAGTTCTTAGAAATCTGCACACACTCTAGGAATGATACATTAGAGATGAGATAGCTGAACAAGAACTAGAACTAGTTGGAATGTAGATTAAATAATTCTTTGCTTAAGAACTGAATTACTAACAGAACTTATTTGTCCCTATGAAACCTAAGTAATGCTTGGCCAATTTCTGAAGATAATAGAATTATGATAAACCAACACATTTACTGAACACAAATTTCAATTTATATTCCTGAACTATCAACAGAATATGTCTAGATAATTAAAAAGAATCACAGAATCATAAAATCATAGAATATGTCAAGTTGGAAGGCACAATAGGGATCACTTAGTCTAACTCCCTGCTCCTTGCTGCACTACCTAAAACTAAACCATATAACTAAGAGTGCCATTCAGATGCTTCTTGAACTCTATCAGGCTTGGTGCCGTTTCCCTGTAGAGCCTGTTTCAGAGATCATCCCCCCTCTACTGGCTGGTAATACTTTGCCTGATGCACCCAAAAGGGCATGGTTTTGGGTGCCAAAGAACACTGCTTACTCATGCTCAACTTCCTGTCAACCCAAACACCCAGATTCCTTTCCACGGTGCTGCTCTCCAACCTCTCATTCCCCACTTTGTATGTTCAACAAGGATTATCCTGTTCCAAGTGCAGAATCTGGCCCTTGCTTTTGTGAAAATAATTTTTTTTTTAATTATCACCTCTAAATAATGATTAGCTCAGAGTAGATGGTGGATTTATCGTGACTGAGCTTTGAGGCAAGAAATTCCGAAACAAAAGGAAAGTAATCTCAGAAAAAAAAAACATTCCCAGCTCCATACTAATATAGCAATATTATATTCTCAACAGTTTGATGAACTATTCAGACTAGTAAAAAGATTAGTTTGTTATTTTATGATGGACAGTAAAAAGATTTGATTACAGCTGTGAGCTGTGCCGTGATTTCTCTGTTCAGTTTTCACCCTTAGTTTTGCTCACTCTTTTGTCCAAGTATACTTGAATCATGAAGTATTAATGAAAATTTTAAGAGTCCAATTCATCAGACTCATTTTAGGCAACCATTTTTGTTGGAGGTGGGCCAACAGAAGCCTACAGAGAATGGAGAGAGATGCAGGGGGGCTGCAAAGAAGTCTCAGAGGAAGAGGTTTATCTGAAAGTTCTTTAACAGCTACAGCTGCAAGGAGTTGCCTGGGACCCACCTATAAGGCACAGCCTTACAAACTTCTGTGGAACTCCCCTGTCTGTAACTCAGACCACTCCTTCCTTTCCTCCCAACTCTCCCTTCCCCCTGTATGGCTGGATATATTCCCTGCAGCCAATCCCTCCATTTCTCTTATCACTGACCCTCAGGATTTGATGTTCCTAGCAAGAATCCCACCTTTGTTCCCGATCCTTCCATATTCCCCTGTATATAAACTGACATCTTGTTTTAATAAATGCCATTTTGGGTCACCCATGTGTGACTGTCTCCTAACAAAGCGTGCCAGAGAGGGTCTCATCTCGGGGGAAACCCCCCCCCCCCCGCGATACACTTCAGTACAAACTGAAAGGTACCTTTAGAGTTTCTTAACCAAGATTCTAAAAAAAAAGTCGAAACATGCAGTTTAGACCTTTGTGTTACAGAAATCTAGAAGTGGTTGTGATGAAACCTTGTTCTTTAGCTTCTGTTCAGATACTCAGGCAGTATCAAAAATTACTTAATGTTTGTGTCAAATGATAATACAGCCAAATACAAATAATAAGGCAGCAGAGAAAGAAAGAAAAAAAAACCAAACAGAAATAAAAGGAATATTTGACAATATTGAAAATAAATTTTCATTTTACTAGTACTTACACTATGTTCTGCTTTTTATGAGAATTAGCAGAAAATTATTATTTACTTATTACAAGATCTGTGATCCCATAGTCTCATAGTTTGTAATCACTACACATTCATTGAAGACACTGTGAGGGACTGAAAAAAAAGTTATTAAAATTATTACTGGCTCAAAACAATTGAGTGTGTGGGATGGGACAGATCGGGTTCCATCAAAGTGAGATGATGCTCCTCCTCATACTTCCCCTTCTTGAGAGCCACTGGTGCAGCTGTCAGTCACTGGCACACTGGGAGCACTGCCCCATCTCCTCACCCTGCCCCTGGAGCTTTTAGTCCTGCCCAGAATGGCTATTAGCCACTGATACCCCTGAAAACCCACACCACACTCCCTGGAGTGCCAGAATGGCTGGTAGACTGCAAACCCCACCCTGGAGAGAGTGGTCACAGGAGTCCAGAGCAATAAAATCAGCACTATGTGGCCACAAAGTGTTCACACCCCTTGATGTTGTTCCTGGGCTCTTGGTAGCTGGATCTACACTGGATCAAAAGTAGCAGCTATAATTCTCTTTGTCTGTGTCTCTTTCTCTCTTTACTTCCTCCTCTTCTCCTAATTTCATTTCTTGATAATTGGGTAACTTCAAACTGGATGGATTGGAATTTGGTAGGTCAATGCTTTGTGAAATTCTGTATGTTGATTAAAGGCTTGTTTTAAACTTTTGCCAAGTTTATTTTCCAAAGTTTTCCAGTAAAAGTGTGTTATTTTGGTGCCTGGAGAAGTGTCGTAGCATTTCTCCTGTACGTGGTCTCAAGGTATAAAATAAACTGAAGGCCCTTTTAAAAAAAAGGTTGGGTGGATTTTTTGAGCCTTGTATCTTTTTAACGTAAAACCTCTTCAGTGAGCTTGTGAGAAGAGCCTGGGGTGTTACAGAAACCAAATACACTCATTAGGTATAATTCAGATTTATGCTTCTTTCTCTTACTCTATACTTTCTACGAGGGTATTATTATTATTGCAACCACTAGGTCATGCAATTCAGTTGTATACAATTTCTGCAGTAAAGTAAAACACAAAGGGAAGAAGGGAGGAAAAGAGAAAATTTTTGCCTTCTCAAGTCTCTTTTTTCCTACATTAACTGGTATTAACCCCTGAGAGGGGCTGTTTAGATCTGTCACTCCAACATGCTGCTGGATAACTAATTAATACTAATGGTGGAGCTGTGAACTCATCAGTCTAAGCTATTAAAATTAAAACATCACGAGCTATCACACCCTAAGAAAGGAATAAAACACATTTATTACCAATAGAAAGCCAGAATTGAGCCTCCTTTCTGATTCCTAAGGAAGAGGGCAGTGTTGGTTTTAATTTACCACAAGGAATAGGACTTGCTCATCTGTACTCTGATCTATGACTGGATCTCCTCTTTCAGCAGCCTGAAGTCTAAAGGAAATGGTAGAAGAATATCCTTTATTAAAATACACTTATTATCACAGTACTGATAATGCTGAGTACTGATAATGCTGAGATCTCAAAGCAAACAGAAGAAATTTTTTGCTCTCTAGAGGCACTGCCACAGGGGCAGCTAAGGCACGAGCGAGAACAGCCTAACTGTGGTGGTGTTTTTAAAGAAGGCATCTGTCATGTAGCAAGAAAAGCAATGAGTTAGGGAGGAACTATTGCTCAAAATAATCACTTAACTGATGCTTTCCATATGAGGAATCCAGCCAACTGTATCTCTTAACTAGTCCAAATTTGAGTGCGACAAATGTAGCATGAGTGAAATGTCTCCTGTCCAAGACTTGTTCCTTTGTCCAACTTAAGTTGAAAATTTAAATCCCATTAATGTTAGTGGCATTATTCTTTATTTTGGCCCTTGCATATACAGAGTTATTACTTCATCTCCATTCAAAAGTAGGGCGAGCACACAGTGTGCATATGTTTTGAAAACCCTGAAACTTTCACAGTGTCAAGTAAACATCCAGAGAGAGGAATCTGAGTGGGAACACTGGGGGCTGGCATGTGCTTATGACAAGACATTTCTGCCCTATGAATTTTTTCAGGTAATTAATTCAGGTCATGGAGCATGGTGTCACCTGAAAGCTTGGTATATTCACACTACTGTACTCTGAGAATTGCTATTTATTTGATAAATGTCCACAAGGCCCACAGAAACCAAATGACATTTATAAATCTAAACAGGAGGTGATAAAACCACAAAGCTCAGCTTTTAATAAGTGGGGATTTCCATCTGGTAGTTCTTGTGACGACATTACAGGTGTACGTAGCTCAGGCATTTATGGATGCTCAATTTTACTATCTCCACCATTTCTTCCCAGCTTATATATCTATTGATTCAGAATAGAGCAAACCACCATAAACTTGCACTAAATAATTTAACAAAAGGGTAACACTTTGACAGCTCTGAAAATGAGTGGCAAAATGAATGGGAAGAAAAATGCACAGGTAAACCAGGACATTATACCCTGTAAGAGCAGCAGCTTTGTTCAGTCTGCTGCAAATAGGTTCTTGTATGGTACTGTTTCATTGAAATGCAAACCACATGTTCAAAGTAAGTGGCCAGGGGGATCTATAGAGTGCTCAGGTGCTGATTTATAGAAGTCTCAGCTGCAACTTAAAACAGTAGTCACATTCTGATGTAGCAGCAAGCATGTCAGAAACCAATGAGTTGTAAGAAAAGGGTACTTGAGGGTAAGGTGTTCCTTCCATTGTGTCTTCATAAAAGCCGAAATGGGCATGGATCAAAATATCTAATGACTAAATATGGAAAAAATGAACTTAGTTTTTAAAAGAAAACTGGAAAACAAGGAGTTTCACCCCAGTTTTATTTTTGGTACAAAATTTAACTGATTGTGAGTTATTTTAGATACATTTCTTGTGTCAAAATAAGAACAAGTTCTAACACAACATTTCAAACCAAATCTGACGACTATCAGAATAGAAATAGAAAACTTTTTGAAATCAGTAGTTTTGAGTCTTTTTTTTTCTTCAAAAGTACTACTATGAATAATAAAAACATACCTTGTGTGATATTGGAGCTATTCACAGAAATAAATATGAAAAGGAGAAAGCTGAATATTGATATTTTCTACACTTTTATTACAATCTTTCAAACGACAACTGGTAAATTAGATTACTTTTACTTATAGACATCAAAGAACACAGCATCTCAGAAAATCTCTGAAAAATGACATTACAAGCACTAGCTATTCTGCACAGTATCAACAGAAGAGAAGGATACAAAATGATATCTCTGCACTGTGAAAGATCTAAGCAACCATAAAACAGGTTCAGAACATAGTTGCTGAAGTTCTCCATCAAAAGTATTTAATTAATTGTCTCCATCAACTCCTGTTAAGAGACCTTTCCCATTAGCACAGACTAACCCTGTCTCTGAGAAAACAGACAGATTCATTTACAATTTTCACCAGAGCATCTCAAGGCTCTGACCAGAACTAAATCTACTAGACACAAACATTTCAATGTTTAGGTTAGACTGACAATCCTCTCAAGTTAGTTAGCAAGTAACTATGCTCCCTACTGTTGGCCAAAAATAGAACATAGCCTGGTTCTAAAAAAGGGTATATGTATAAAAAGATATTTAGTTTACTTAGATGTTCTGAAAACATTGTTAAGAAATTATTATACTTAAAAATGTTACTACATCAGTCTATTAGCCTAAATTATATAACTCCAAGGCAACTTTGTGAACAGTGATGATACAAGTACAAAGTCTATATTTGCATGTACTGCCACACATATTTAAATAAAAGTATACCCTTCAAATGAGCAACTAAAATATTTATGATATCTTTACACAGCATTTTTTCCTAAATTATTTAAATTTATAATGTAAGTGAGGAAAAATCACCCTAATGACTTCATGTAATTATCAATTTAACAAAGTCCAGATTTGGCATTCTTGGATAAAGTGCATAGTTTACATGTGAGCTTTCCATCCTATGCTTCGATTAGCTCTACTCTTTGGCCTTAATTCATTAAATATTGGGACAATTTGCAGTTTTCCTCTGGCAGATCCTGTTCAAAGTTTTTTGAAGTCAAGGGAATTATGTCAACTGAGTGTAGACTAGTCCCTAAATATGGCTAGTATCTGCATGTACCCTTTCTTAGGGCACACAGGGAAAGGACATAAGAAAATTACAAGGTGTAATTGTAATTGTTACAATTAGTATGATTAGTGTAAACATTTCAGACTTTAGGCCTCTGAATTGTTTACTGAACAAACAAAAAGGAAATTTAATCAGGGAGATATGTCTGAACTACAGTTCCACTCTGGAGCTCAGTGATGGTTAACACGCAGCCTGGTGTTCCCAAACTGAGCATGAGCCCTCCTATTTGAAGCTGTGTTTTCCTTATATGTGAAGTAAGCAAGATATTTCCTGATGAAAATTGCTTCCTATAGACTAGCTCAAAAACTGTCAGGAGTCCTGGGAGGGCGATTTAGAATGTCTGCCTCCACAAAGGGAATAATCTGAAGTTTCCCAAGAGCTCTTCAATTTGTTTTATCTTGTCAACCATGCTTCCTCTTTAGTCAGTGAGAAGATAAATTCCAGCCATCAGGTGGATGATGGCAATTAAGAGCTCCTGATGGTGGAGAAAAACTGCATTCCCAAGCCAAAGAAGGGGTCTGAAATAAGTGGTGTCTCTTGGGGTTCTGATAACTCTCTTTTGACTCCAAAAAGATTCCAAAGTACTGAGGTGGAAGACTAAAATCTTCTGTGTTAACTTAGAGGAGATGCATACAGTTCTGATACTGGATGTGCCCAGTAGCAAACTCTTCACTGAAGTGAAACACTGAAATGTACCTGGGTCCTTAGTTCAAGGTCCATAGAATGGAGTCCATGGGCTCTTGGTGGGTAAGGGATTATGTCAGCAGATCTCGTGGCTCAAGCCAAATGTGAGACTCTAAATGCTGCAGATAAGGAAAGGTTTAATGATTAAATTTTCTCCCTTGCACTTCTTCACTCAGCTATGTTTCTTTGATGTATGCCATTTCTAGACACCCTAAATATTGATACATAACCCTCAAAAAAAAAAAAAAAGACAAAAATGAAATAAATAGGAATCAGTATGTAAGCAAATATTTAAGGAGGTGTGGAAGTTTTCCTATATATTTCTTTTTTTTTTCTTTCTGAGTTTTGAAGCATTATAATGCAAAACATGATACTATCACAGCAATACTCATCTCTAAAAGATAACACATAGACAAAAAGGAGAAAAAAAAATCAGAAATATTTGTCACACTTGTTTACCCACTGCAGACACCTTCTAGACCAGTAAACCTGCATCTTTGTTTAGCTATTAGGAAATGAACAACATACAGAAAGCCTGTATTTTACTAATAATGGGAGATGTTTTTCTTTACTGGTAGGAAACACACAGCAACCCCACGCAATGCTACAGGCATGGGGCAGAGCGGTTGCCCATCAGAAAAGGATCTAGGAGTGCTGGTTGACAGCCAGCTGAACATGAGCCATCAGGGTGGCCAGCTAAACAGCTTTTAGAACCACTGGAAAATGACCCATTCTGTTCATAACTTACTCTTAGTTTTCACTTCTGTCTCCATTACTCTGGGCAAACAAATCAGTTTGGTCAGTTCACTAAAGTGATAGGACAGTCGTTTTCTTTTCTCCTATGGCTACCATGTGCAAAAACTTTAACTTGCAACTACCACAATGCATATGTCATTCACCTACCCAGGTTAGACAAGTGAGAAGACCATCACGTACTCTTTATTCTGATCAGGTAAGTTCTGGGAAGGCTTTCTGGTAAATCTTTGCTTAGCATTTCTTTTAAGATACTGACTGTATGTATATATATGTGTGTGCAGCAGCCTGATATTTAAATGGAAAATGTTATTGTATATAAATTAATGATATTTTTTTCTAGGTTTATTTTTAAATTAAATTATAGTAAAATATCTCAACCTCTGAGTAAGCTCCAAATGGAGCTGTCATAGTCTATTATGCTCCAAAGTAGCCGTTAGGGTCTTTTATGTCACTTATCATACACATCCATGACAGAATGTTCTCTTTTTTTGGCTTTTTTTTTTCTTTTAAAATTAACAATAAAATAAAACCAAGGAGGTTCTGGATCACCCATGGTATTGGAAGGCAGCAGAGAGCCTTTTATTTGGAGGTTACCCACTGAAGTCTAACTCAGGACTGAGGTAACTGAAAATTTCTGTTCAGTGATGTGCATAAAAGGGGCACAGTGTATCAAAAACACAAGTCTGAAGCATGGAATTTAATGTAAATCTAAAAAATTACTTCAGTGATTACAGAATTAGGTCCTTACTTCAGGTTCCAATACAGACTGGACACATACTATTAATGTTGAAGCTAATTTGCTGTCTTCATTGGAAAGTGCAAACCTAGTCACAGGTCCTGCGGACTTCTCAAGAACCCTGGTGAAATTCCACAGCCTTTATCATTTTTCTTTTAGTTGCTACACTACTTTGTATCACGGCTTTCTTATGTTTAGAAAAAGAATGATGTAGAAACGTGAAAAAGATGATAAGAAGTATGGAATTTCTTCTGTGTGAGAAGGGGTTAAAAATTACTTATCATTTGAAAGCACAATTAAAATGGGTATGGAAGAGCTCTCTAAATCATAAAATAAATGATAGGGTTCTTCTTTCTTGTAATTCGTAGTTTACATGGTGGAACTCAAAGCACAAGGCTTCCAAAAGGACACTTACAAATTCAAATTCACTTATCTAGTAATTAGTAATCTAAACACAACTACAGTCTCAGTATATTCAAAACAGCTAAATGCCAGAAGTTTGAGTATTATTCTTCAGATCTCTACTACTAGTCTTCTGAAAAATAGGATCATAGAACAGAATAACTTTCAAATTTGTGACTCATATGTTCTTGTAACTGTGTTGGCGCAAACGAGGGCATATTCTCACCTCCAATCTTCTTTTCATACCATTGTTTAGCCTGACTCACACATCACTATGGAATTACTGAATTAAGGAGCTCTTGGTTACATGGAAAAGCAAGGCAGGGAAATGCAAGGAAAGAAAAAGCAAGGCAAAGAGACACATCAATCTTCACACTGAGAATCCTGTATCTTTTAAAACTGCTGCTAAAAAAGAAAAGAACCCCCAATCAATCAAAAAAAAATATAAAACAAAAACAAAATGTGCAGGGTATTATTCATCTCATCAAAAAGTAAACATCTGAAACTGTTGAGAAGAATCATGACCTAAAAGGAAGTACCTTTCTCATTGATTGTATTAGTTGGATTTAACTAGCAATCCCAGAAATGATTCAGCTGAGAGCTTTAAGTTGTCCAGGACATTTTCATTAAGGTAAACACATATTACATACCTGCAGAATATTGATGACCTTTGGCATGAATGATGGAGGTTTTGTAGAATACAACCGAACACCTCAAATACACTCATGTACAGACAACTGAATTGACCACGGATAAGTTAGGGGTGAAATTCAGTCACCAAATGTAGGCACGCAGTGACATTTATTTATATTGTACTATATCAAACCTGATGCTTAGCTTTGGTACTGGAGTCTATGTGTCTCCATAAGTTCTGTGCCCTACCTGGTGTCCTGTGTATACCTTCAACATCCTAGAAGACCTCCAGTGGCACTAGATTCCTGTGGTTAAGCCACTGAATCTTGCCCAGGACATCAACATTCATATTGGAAACGTCTAAAGTTAGATTAAGTGAATCCAACCCTAATGATTAAGGACAGGTGAAATAACCCCATGTTTTGAGTCACTGATCATGCATCTCCTATGTCAGTCTCTGGGATTGTACAAAGATAATGCATGCAGCACTTCTGTCTCGTAGGACAAAATCTTTTTGATGAAATCCTATCCCATTAACATCAGCAGCAAATCTCCCTTATATTTTAAAAGGTTGTTCTTTCTCTAGCTGTCAGACCAGGTAAAAGAGAACAAGCAGAAATCCCCAAGTAGAGCTTTTCCTCTCTACACACCTTGATTTGGGAAAACAGCCTAATATTGTTAGATAAGCAGGCACCTCTGTTCAATTTTTGCTTGTACTGCACTAAATTAGCAATAGCAATACTATGAACATTTTATGATAATTTCATGGAAATTATGCTTTGAAACATTCAGATGATAGGGACATGACAATTAAAGCATGCTATAAAAGGTTACATGTGTCCCACTCCTTGTTTTAATAAAATCTTCTTTTTTGACAACCAACCTTGCAGAAGTATGGTGAAATGGTCATTAAGTCTTACGCAGGTGATCACAAAGATTGCAGCTATACAGCTTAAGAGAAAAGGATTCTTGTCTTTCCACCTCACATCACTGAGAGTAAAGCATAGTATTGCCTTTTGTATTTCATTTAATGCTGAAAATTTCCTTTCTTCTGCTTGCACATAGTGTAATGCGACAATTATGTGACACATAAAAAAAAAAATTATGACAATGCTTGCACTGTATCCAAATGTGAAGAGATCTGCAGTCATTTCAAATGGGAAACCTGCTATTAGCTCACACAATAGATTCCCCAGCTGAAAAGAAGACATAAATTGGAGTGAATCAAGCATTCACCGCCAGCAGATCTGCTGCTTGTGTTCACTGATGAGATGTAAATGTGCTTAGCAAGAGTAGAGCATCAGAAGAGGACCATGAAATTCTAATATAGTGAATGTAATGAGAATGGGTTAATTTGTAGCATTTCTTATTCTAATTATGGTATTTGACACATGGGAACAAAGCCATTTTCAGCCATTTTCTTTTCTTGTTACTACCCCTTATTACAAGAATGAGAAACAAGAGCAATTTGCATGTTTTTCTACTCTGAAATACAGTAGGATGCTGTACTGTTTTGACCCTTTCAATATTCTGCATAGGCAGTTTGAGAGAAGACAGTCCAGTTATGGTCTCAGCAAAGAGCATTTAATGAATCCAGGAAAAGTATAATTTGTATGGAAATAGCCTGCATTATTTTTTAAGTGCAAAAGAATGTAAGGGGGGAAAACAACAGCATACCAGCAATAAAACCCAAAAGCTAGAAAACAGAAACATCACAACATTTATCTACCTCCAGCACAATGATTTTAATGAGAATTAAAATCTGTATGAACTTAGTCTATTCTCAGAGTGAGAGGATCCTAGTTTCATCTTGCAGTGTTTAAATTATCTGTGAAGACATATTCTGTTTCTAAGAGAGATGTCCAGCTGGTGAAAAATATTATGTTCCACGAAATTCAGATATTAATCCATTATTTGACTGAAAATAAGTATACAGAGGTTAAGATACTTGCCACTCAAACTAAATGCATGCATTTTCAGGCCTGTGGGTTCTATATTTTGTAACAATGGGTGTAAAATTAAATCCACGAAAAACACAGAAACATGGTATTCATATTTCACTGGAGAAACTCAAATTCTGATAACACAAAAAAGAAAAAAACAGCATTTCTGACAAAAGAGTCTGACATATGCTTATAGGAGAGTAATTTAACCTTTTCCTGCTTCGTAAAAGTTATTTCAGGGTTATTGTATTTATGTGCAGATATGCACATTTTAGACAAGTGCAAATTAGCTCTGCTTTTGTGGGTTGCTTCTGCTACTGAGACTTCCCCTTAAAATACAAATATAGAACAGATTATTGTCCTTAAAAATCACAACCCAGAAAGTGTGAGATGGATGAGGATAATGGAGGAAAGTACTATCAAATATGAAAGGGAGAGGTGAGGTCAGATTTTTAAAGATTTGTAGGATTTATTAAAATTTCATTTGACCATTCATTTATTAAAACTTCATTTGAGCATTCAAATAATTCAGGCTATTTTTAAGTTCCTACGTGGCTCATTGAAACATCTGAAATGAAGGAATAAATATATTCACAAGGCAATTCAGAAGTTGTCAGTAGTGGGGTTCTCACTGGGTTCTCACTCAGTCTGTCTTTGAATCACGATGGAGCTTAGATAAAACATCATGCATCTAAGTGATTAGCTAAAGATTGATCTGCAGACATCTGAGTACCTCTGTTTAGATATATAAGGGACTCTGTGATCCAGAATGTCTGTATAAATCAATTTTAGGCTTCTCCAGCAATAATCCAGAGCCCAGGGACCAGACAACTTAATCTGTGTCTGAAGGGATTCCAAATTGCCACAAATCTGAACTTGGAATTTAGATATTCTGAATCTCATTTACAAATTTTCATGTCCTCTTAATTTTTCCCAAGTAATTATAGAACCCTAAGGTACTTCGATTAAAATGCTTTTATATTTTGCAAATTAAATACATTTAGTTTACCTAGTAGCAAATTCATAAACGTAGTAGAAAGAGAGAGGAAAGATATCATTAAAACTGTGTGGTTGACCTAAAAAGAAAAGGACACTGAAATCTCCTGACTTCAGGGTATCATAGGTAAGTGTATCAGATTGACAGAACAACTTATAACCATATTGAAAATCCAGAAATTAATTTCTCTGTGAGTGGTCAGTAAAGGAAGTAGTCCTGAAATAGCTAAGAATGAAGTTTTCAGTCTGCTGAGAAAAATCATTATATAATGTAAATGCATACACTATATGCACACCATATGCATATGTGCATATGTACACGCACACCTTTATACGCATGCCATTACCCATAGATCCATTTAATTTATTTTTCACTGGTATCTCTTAAATACCAAACTAAAACTAAAAAAAGATATTCTGGCCTTACTAAGCTTCCCTAAATATATTCACCTATTTGAGATGCTAGCCTGGCCTCTATCTGTCACTTGCCAAGCGAATAGGTCTCCTGCAAGTCCTGTGACTTGGTGTTAACTCAGATGTTTTTAGTACATTAAAATATCTCAAATCACAATAGCCTCCTGTTTTTTGGCAACTAGCATGCCAGGTTCTGGGATCAGAATTTGCTGAATATCTCTGCAGCTGTAACTACAGCAGTCATTTTGGCAGGCTTCAGGTACCAAAACGTAAGACAGACAAGGCATCATGCCCAAACTCTAGCTGCTGATCTCCGAAAGGCTGCATATCTTCCATAAGTTCTGTCTCTAGCCTGCCAACTCCATTTAAGTGTATTGGCATCTGAGGTGGCAGTATATAGCCACATTTATGTAGCTGAATCCTGCCCTAAGTCTCTGTTAATTATAATAGGAGCACAGACATCTAGTTCACATGTAGATAATGAGAGGAAAGCTTCACTCATTTCCTCTACTACTTCTTTATTAATAGTAACAGTTTGAAGACAGCAAAATGATGATGCCAAGATTATTTTCTTCATGTTTCCTTTTTTTTGTCTTTCTTTCAACCCACTTTCATTTATTTGTATTAAATTAATGTTGAAGTGAACCTAATGCTATTTTTGCTGGCAGTAGGTCAAACCAGGATTTATTTCCATTTATTCCTATTATTTCCCCACTTCACTCCACTCCACCACTTCTTCTTTGTAACCCTCTTTATTCACAAACTCTAAGAAAATAAGTGAGGAGTACAAAGAAATGAAGCGTCATTTTCAACTTGTAGAAGTGTGTATAATTACATGTCTCTAATAGTAAGTAGATGTGTCATAATAAATGCAAAATAGCTTATCATCCATCTTTATCAGTACTTTTTGAATTCAAAAGGGAGTATTGGTTTTATACAGTATATATAAAAATAAAGTAAAAGATAAAACTATTAAAATACTACTTAAACAGTTTCTAACAACAAAACCAGAAATCAGAATGCCACTAAAACAGAGTTTACCTTGTGCTTTATCATCTTCAGCATAAACCCAAAGTATTTATCTTTAGTGAAGTTTTCTACCATTAGTGATATCTTGAGACTGCACCCAGGGTATATCTTCTTTTCTCTGCTTCCATGAAAACTGAAGAAGAAAACAAAACTCTAAAAGCATATTTGATCTTCAAACCATCTGGTCAATTCAGCTTCCCATTATGTCCTCTTTATCTCTTATGATTTTATAGTGTTTAATTTATGCTCCTTTCTTCTGCAGCTTTGCTTTCTATTCTCTCTTTAGGGGTCACATGGATATCCATGTTGTTGCTATCTGCACATCCTTACTTCAGTCCATGGCAAGGAATTCAGTCTTGTATTCTATGTTTGAAACTAAGTTTGAGATTGTCAGTTCATTTTCCTTATAGAACACTTTCCTAAAAAAGAGGGAAAAAAGACAGAAAGGACTTTCACAATATAAAGCTGAGGGTTTTTATTAGAATATAAATCATAACAATTACCTTTCAAATACAGAAAGACAGTGGAGAAGCAATAAATGTTTATGACACCTTCTTTCTATTCCCATGCATTCTTAGGAGATGGTTCCCTGTTTTCACTCTTGGTTTCTGTTAACCTTATGAATACAGGAGTAGCAACAAGCTCAGTACAAGACTTTCTAGTCTTAGGATGACTTTCTGTTACAATGGAGACTTGTCTATCGGCTTCCAGCCCCCATCAGTGTTGTCTGAATCTCACTGTTTTGTTTTAGACTTGCTTCTCATTCTTCCCTCACACAGCATTCCTACTGTCATTGAAGCTTTTCTCTGCCAAGCACACTCAGCAGCCTTAAAGGGAAGAAGAAGTTTCATTGTTAGAGGCCTCTTGGATATCTGAATGCCTGCGGGACTGCAGGTCATAGGGTCCCATATGTCTAAGTGTCGTGGGGTGCCTGCCCATTGTGTGGCTATGTGTGTCAGTGTGATTGCTTGCAAATACCATGTCAGAGTAGCCCATGTGGTAGGATAAGAGGCTTGGCAACCAAGGATCAAAGCAGACAGAAGCATGGACGAGACACTGGAGAGAGCAGAAAGTCTAGAAATTGGCAGCTGTAGAGACCAGAGGTGTTTGAATCATCCATTAGAGTAACCATAAGGTCTAAGGCTTGACTTAGTGACATGTTTACATGTCTGTGGCTATACTGGAGACAAGAGTATCCTAGGGATCTGCTACTGGGCAGATTGAGTATTCAAGGTCATTTACTAGGGGGATCAACAGTATGTGTGCGCTCATGAGTGTGCGTGTGTGTACAAAACTGTGTGTGCAAACAAATGTATGTGTGAGGAGCTCAAAGGGTGCTGCTGACTTTGGAAGTGCCAGAAGATGGGGGACAAAAAGGTTCTAAGGCCAGTTCCTGCCCTTAATGCATAAGTCCATGTTACTGGGAAGATCAGCTTTGCATATCTGCAGACTATTTTCCACTAAAAGACCTTTACCCTGAAATCACAGGAGGGGGTACAAAATTAGGCAACTGTTTGTGCTATCTGTGTTTGCATCTTTCTGCCTGTACTGTTCCATGTGGCCTGCACAATTTCTGTGCCTTTGGGGAATGCACACTTAGCCTTGCCACTGACTGTACTTGGGAATAGAGATCTATAGCAGCCTCCCCTCTGTCGTGCTACCAGATTCAGCAAAATCTTTAACAGTATTATCATAGTGTTATCATAGAGTCATTTAGGTTGTAAAAGACCTTTAGGATCACTGAGTCCAATCATATTCACTAACACTTTCACCCTTTAAAAAGTTTGACTTTCGTAAATGCATAATTTTTAAGGTTATTTTTATTTTTATGCATTGTTTGATTTGATATTTTATATTAAGGGAACATTTCCAGATTTTATTTTGCTATAGTTCCTGATTCTTGCATGTCAACAAAAAAAACTACCCCCAATTTCACCTGAATGGCAGAGAATCACAAGACAGGAACCACATGGATAATGTGAAAAAGTTCAGAAGCTTTGGTAGTTGTTTCACTGTAATTCACAGCTCTGAAGGGAAGTTGCTATATCTCAATTAAAATTTTTATATATATGTATGTATATTGGGACAGTGATCCCTGAAGTAAAGTAAATATATTTATCATGCACTGGAAGAATTGTATAACTGTGTGTAAAAAGGACCCTTTCAGATGATGGTTACAAAAATGTACTCCTAGAGTACATTATTCATCAAGAAGTTATTTTTTATACACTCAGTACATAAAATCTGCAAGCCTTAGATAAAATTGTCAGAATAATTAGGTTCTTTTTACCTCATCAGCGAATAAAATGTGGTGATTCCAAAGTAATATTTCTGGAGAAGGCACCAAAGGGGCTGAGGCTGATTCACAGTAGCTCATAACATGGCATGCACCCTATCCAAGTAGCAAAAGCTAATCGTAAAAATAACTTTAATGGGTAATTTCTGTGCTTCAGAATGCAGTTTCCTTGAGATGAATACTAGAAGGAGAGAGAAGAAATGTTTTTTGACTTCAGAGAGAATTAAAGTCTTACTCCCGATAGGAGTACTGTCTCTGACTAGCAGGTGAAAAGAAGGATTTAGATGTGATAGACACAATTTATGGAATCCATCTTGAATTCTGCTGCTACTTGGGCAAATTTTCTTGTTTACAAAGTGCTTCAGTTGTAAGAGTTTTTAAGTATCAGTTATTCAGGGAATAATTATAAAAAGAGCCATGGGACCTAAGAGCAATATTTTCATGCCTAACTCTCAACAAGGGAAAATAGAGAGGCTCATCAAACTGACAAATATGCATCCACTCTGAATCAAATGTTAGAAAAAAGGATTGGCATAAATGTTATGTAGCCTGTTTGTAAGCGAAACAGACAATGGAATACACCAAAATTAATCTCTTTATGCATATGGGCAATCTCACAGGTAGAAATGTTTCTCTATGCAGAAGCTTCTCTATACATAAATATTACTTCTATGCACTAATTATAACAAGAGGTAGCAACAGTGTTGTAAATCTCTCTCTTTTAACAGAAGTAGCACAGCCCTATTGCCATAATGAGTGCAAAATATGCAAGCTTTCATATAATCATAGATTCATACAGATTGGAAAAGACCTTTAGGATCATCAAGTCCAGCCATTGACCAAGCATCGCCGAGTTCACCACTGAACTATGGAACACAGATCCACATCTACATGTCTTTTAAATAACTTCAGGGATGGTGACTCAACCACTTCCCTGGGCAGCCTGTTCCAGTGCTTGACCACTCTTTAAGTGAAGAAATTTCTCTCAATATCAAATCTCAACTATCCTTGGCCCAATTTAAGGCCATTTCCTTTCATCTTGTTGCTTGTTACTTGAGACAAGAGGCCAAGCCCCAGCTCCCTACACCTCCTTTCAGGTGGTTGTAGGGAGAGATAAGGTCCACCCCAAATATCCTTTTCTCCAGGCTGAACATTTCCATCTCTCTCAGGTTCTCCTCATGAGACTTTTGCTCTTGACCCTTCATCAGCTTTGTTGCCCTTCTATGTACATGCTCCAGCAACTCAATGTCTTTTTTGTAGTGAAAACTTCATAGCCTCATCTGAGCCTAATACACACATTTGAACATGATTTCCAAGAGCAGAGTTCATTGCCATATTCATTAAGTTGTACAATTACAGGGTAGCCAGCTTCTTTTAACTTCAGGCTCAAATCAGGCACCAAAAAAACCTACCCAAAACTGCTTTTGAAAGGTTAATCTATAGCATCATGTGGAGGTGAATGGACACCATTTTCACAGCTCTTGGATTGAGAAATGGAAGGTCCTTTCACATGACCTCCCCATGTTCACAGCAGCAATACAGCTGAAAATTTTGTTGTGCTGTGTTTTGGCTTTGTGCAACTGCCTGACCTTTTCCTTGGCCAGGCAGTCCTGCTGTGCAGTCAACACATGAAGCCCTTTGCCTGTCCCAGGCTGGCAATATTTAATGGGTTGTATTAACCCAATCTGTGTCTTAAAGCTATTAGAACAGCTTTGGCTTGAAAATATCCATTTTAATTTCATTAAAAAAAACCTCAAGAAACTCGGAGCTGAAAGGAAATAAAAAGATAAACATAGAGAGAATTTTGGATTCTGTTGACTTCACTGTAAACCTGAAGAAATCCTAATGCTTCATCCAGCCCTAATAGTGAGGCTTAGACTGGCTCTGATAGCTGTCTTTGTACTACCTATTGCAAAAGCTCCATTTATTTCTATGTAAAAAGTCAAATGAAGCATAGAAAACATGTAATTTGTGTAGCAAATGAGGGTTATGTAATTTTTGCTGGCATAAACAATGCAATAACTGCTCAGAAATAGCCTTTTGCATTCATGAATGGAGTCCATTATCTGCTCTGTTTCTATTTTTTTGCTTACTCTGAGTAAGCAAAGAAAGGCATCCTCTTTGCCTCAGAGCTTTGGTTTTGAAATAGCAAGTGGATAACAATATACGACAGTTTGTTTTTGTCATCTGATTAAGGAGCAGCCATGTTTTATGGATACTTACTGAGTTGCCAGCCAATTAAATATTTCAATACATTTATATGTATTTAATTGCACTACCTTTGCAAGTAGGTCTTTTCTGGAGTTACCAAAAAGCTTAGACAAGGCAGTAGATAAGAATTACTGAACTACTGTTATTGGTATTATTTTTACTCTCATCATTAATATTAGTGGGGATAGTCAGGGTAAATGCAGAGTGGAATGTTTGCAAGGTACCTTTCTGGCAGACTGTGTGTCCAATTTAATCACTTGTCGTAAATAAAGAGCTATTTATTGTGCCTTTATTTATTTTATTCAGTGGTTTAGTTTGCTGCATTTTTGGGGAGAAGAATTTACACAAAGGGGTACTGACAGGGTTGCTAAGGGCCCAGCAGATGACACAATATATTTGGATTTTAAGAAAGCATTTTATAACATTCCACATGACAAGTTCCTGCTTAAGCTCCAAGATAATGCAAGGATTCAGGGCAGGACACAGGCAGAGATACAGAACAGGTTGAAAAATAGCAGAGCAGTATCTATAGATAGTTACTGTGGAAGTAGCTATGTCAAACCAGAGAAAGTGTTATTTCAGGTCTATGGGGCTAGTGCTTTAAAGTCTGCTGTGCATGTTACATGCTTTAATTTAGAAAGATCTACAATCACAAAAAACAACTGCAGTCTAGTTGCATTTTCTGAGGACAAAAGAATGAAACACGATGAACAAAGGCCATATAGACAGCTAAACTTAAAAAGAGTTAGATTTGATTTGTAAATAGGTTGTCACAGAGGGAATTAAGTGTAATATTGACAAATACTAAGTAATAAAACTTTAGTGCTGCAAAACTCACTAAATTCTAGTGTAGAACTAATGGGATTAAACTCTAAGGTAATTTTAAAAAGGGAAACCAAACCAAGAAACCAAACAAATAAAAACCTCCCCAACACTTTTCTGGCCAGGATAAACAGGAGTATTTCATGTTCCCT
Source organism: Pyrocephalus nanus (assembly GCA_038380795.1). Classification (NCBI taxonomy): domain Eukaryota; kingdom Metazoa; phylum Chordata; class Aves; order Passeriformes; family Tyrannidae; genus Pyrocephalus; species Pyrocephalus nanus. The sequence continues at coordinate 56,991,912 of CM076259.1, read as the reverse complement.
TTCTAAGAGCATATATTAAGTCTTTTTCTTGCAGTAATAGCAATACTAATACTAGGCAGATCTAAAAAGATTTCATCAAATAAATTAACACGCACAAATCCTCCAAGATATTGGTCGTTACAGGAATTCAGTCAGCAAGGTGCACAGTGACAGCAGCAGCAACTGTGGTAAGTTCTGGGGCAAAACATCTGAAGTAGATGGACAGGGGGTTTCTGGAGCCAGGGAACCCTGAGAGAGAGCAGAGAGACCTGTCAGGACCTGGCAGCTCTCACAAGCAACCATGAGATACTTAAATGGCTCCAGGGAGGGCAGGGCATAGTGCAGGCAAACAGGATGTGGGACTGTCAGAAGGACATGGCACGGTTGTTTGTGCGGCACTTTGTGCAGCATTTTGTGTAGGAGAGCACAGCCATCCTTCTGGCAATGATGGTTTGCACACAGTTGAAAGCCATTGCTAGGAGGAGTGTGTTGACCCAGAAAGTGGATGAAGTATTCTATAAGCATCTGGCTGACATTTCACAAGCACTAGCTCTTGTTCTTGTGGAAGATTTTTACTTGATAGGTGTCTGCTGGAAACTCAACACAGCAGAGGCAGTCTAGGAGGTTCCTTGAATGTGTGGGAGATAACTTCCTGACACAGCTGGTGAGCGAGCCTTTGCTCACCACACCTGAGGAGTGGTGCCCCACTAGACCTGCTGTTTACAAACAGGGAAAGGTTGGTGGGAGATGTGGTGGTCACAGGCCATTGTGAGCATAGTGACAAAATGACAGAGTTTTTGATTCTTGGTGAAGTAAAGGGGTCAACAAAATTTCTAGCTTGGACTTCTGGAGGGCAGATTTTGGCCTGTTGAGGACACTGGGAAACAGTCCTTAATAACAAAGGCATCCTGGAAGGCTAGAGATAAAAAGAAAACCTTTAAGCCACAGGACCAGGCCATCCCCATGAGCCAAAAGATGAGCCAGCAGGGAAGAAGTCTGGCCTGGCTGAACAAAGAGCTTTCTCTTGAACTCACGATAAAAAAAGGTTTATGCCCTTTGGAAGACAGGGAAGGTGACTCAGGAAGGGTACAAGGATGTTGTTAGGTCACATCAAGAGAAAATTGGAAAGGTGAAAGATCAGATAAGACTCATTGTGGCTACTGCTGTGAAAGAGAATAAAAAGTGCTTTTATAAACACACTAACAACAAAAGAAGGGCCAAGGAAAACCTCCATCCTTCATTGGATGAAGAGGGAAGCATTGCCACGAAGGATGAGGAAAAGACTGATGTAATAAATGCATTCTTTGCCTCAGTCTTTAACAAAAAGACCAGTTTTCCTCAGGGCAATGAGCTGGTAGACAGAGGCAGGGAGCAGAATAGACCCCCTTCAATCCAGGAGTAAGTAGTTAGTGACCTACTGAGACATTTAGACACTCAAGGGGCTGTATGGGATCTACCCAAGAGTACTGAGGGAGCTGGCAGAAGAGTTTTCCAAGCCACTCAATCATTTATCATCAGTTCTGGTTAACTAGGGAGGTCCTAGACAACTGGAGGTTGGCCAGTGGGACACCCACCCACAAGAAGGGTTGTAAGGATGATCTGGGAAAGTACAGGCTTATCAGCCTGATCTCAGAGCTCAGGACGGTTATGGTAAAGATTATCTTGAGTAGAGCATGTATAGGATCAACCAGGGGATCAGACCTGGCCAGCATGGATTTAGGAAAGGCAGGTTCTGCTTGACTAAGCTGTTCCACTTTTATAACCAGATGACCTGCCTAGTGGATGAGGGAAGAGCTGTGGATATATTCTACTGGACTTCAGGAAAACCTTTGACACTGTCTCCCAAAGCATTCACCTGGAGAAGCTGGCAGCCCAGGGCTTAGACAGGTGCACTCTTCACTGGCTTAAGAACTGGCTGGGTGATTAGGCCCAGAGAGTGATGGTTAATGGTGCCACATCCAGTTGGTGGCCAGTCACTAGTAATGTTCCCCAGGGCTCAGCATTGGTCCCAGTCCTGTATAATATCTTTATTGATGAGCTAGATGAGGGTATCAGTGCACTCTAAGTAAGTTCACGGATGGCACTGAGTGGGAGTGTTGATATGCTGGAGGATAGGAAGGCTCTACCGATGGATTTGGACAGGCTGGATTGATGGGCTGAGAACAACAGTATGAGATTCTGGGTGCTGGGTCCTGCACTTCGGCCACGGTAACCCCATGTGTTGCTACAGACTGGGGGAAGAGTGGCTGGTAAGCAGCCCAGCAGAAAAAGACCTGGGCGTGCTGGCTGACAGCCAGCTGAACATGAACCAAGAGTATGACCAGGTGGCCAAGAAGGCCAGTGGCACCCTGGCCTGTATCAGAAATATTGTGTCCAGCAGGACTAGGGAAGTGTTTGTCTCTCCATTCTCAGCACTGGTGAGATCACATCTTGAGTCTGGGCCGCTCATAAGACACATTCAGGTGATGGAGCTTGTCCAAGAGGGGTCTAGAGAGTAAGTCCTATCTTACTCTCTAGAGGAGCAGCTGAGGGAGCTGGGGTTATTTAGACTGGAGAAAAAAAGACTCTGGGGAGACCTTCTCACTCTCTATGACTACTTGAAAGAAGGTTGTAGCCAGGTAGGTGTCTGCCTCTTCTCCCAGGTAACAAGTAACAGAATAAGAGGAAATGGCCTCAAGCTGCAGTAGGGGAGGTTCAGTTTGGACATGAGAAAGAATTTTTTCACTGAAAGGGTGGTTGAGCATCATAATGGGCTGCCCAAGGAGGTGTTGAAAAATTCTATCCCTGGAATTGTTCAAAACCCAACTGGATGTGGCGCTTAGTGCTGTGGTTTAGCTGACATAATGGTGTTTGGTCAAAGGTTAGGCTCACTGATCTTGGAGGTCTTTTCCAACTTCACTGATTCTATATCATACTTCAGATGGTCAACTAATTCTTGAAAGAAAGAAGTGAGGAGATCTTATAGGGAAGAAAATTTTTCATGGAGGTCATTATTTTGGCATTGCACGGATAAGTTCATATCACCTTTGTAACTCTTTTTCCTTTCTCCATTTCTGTTTGACAATCACATTTGGGGTAAACCACGTTTTCATCGACAGGATCAATAGCAGGCAATTTTATTGCAATCCTTTCTTTTTTCTCTTCCTCATTAAACAATCTCTTTTCATTTAAAGGGAGGAAACCTGAGCAAAGTATGAGAGCAATTATTTAAAGAAGACCTTGCTGTTGACAATGCCATGTGACATTAAAAAACTCCTCATGACATCACATCACACAATTTTGTTCCTCCGGAAACACAAAAACTTTCAGAAATTTATTTTCAAAAAATTGATATTGACAAAGCAGACAGGAAGTATTCACAATTACTAAAATTAAGCTTCTCAGTTCAGTTTCTGAATTCTTATTTAGTCAACAGAGAGATGTAGACTCTTTTTAGGTGGTGTGAATTGCACTGTGAAAGAACCTGCCGTCCTGATTCAGGGATAGATGTTCCAAGTTAAACACTGTAAATGCACAGCACAGGGCGTCTGACAGCTGAAATTTCAATATTTTTATATGATTTGTCTTTTCAACAGGATTTCTAATGATTGCCAAGTGCTACAGTCTTCCTGGGGATTCAAGAACAAAAATCACAACGGTATCTACCATACTGTTTGTATAAATTCTGAGCTTTTTTAAAATTTTTACTACCTGAAGGGAACAGCTTTGCTGGCTTAGGAAGCCTGACAGCAAAATATGTCAGAAACACAAATATACAGGCATACTCTCCTAATCCGGATTGGAGTCACATATGCACTTTAAGATTCTGCTGGATGCTGCAGTAGGATGGATATTAAGTAGTAGCCATGAGTTTATGCTGTTTAATTTTTATAATAAGCTTCCTTCTGTCATACTTAAATTTTGAGTAAAGATATTTGGGCTGCTCCCTGAAAAATTCTTGTCTGTAGAGCCACAGAGACCAACCTAAACTCAGGAATGCAAAGGAAATTACAGTAAACCTAACAACTATAGTCTTGAAAGGACTACTGACTAAAACACTGATTTTCAAAAAAAGTAATACTATGACCTAGACTTTCCCAAAAGGAAATATGAGGAAGTGTGGAACCGAAATATGGTGGTGCTGAGGAATTAAAAAAAGTTTCAGCATGTTATTAGCTTGTGATCTGTGATGACATAATTGTCATTGGCAACTCATTCCCAAGGGAGAGAAGTGGCCCACAGGCAGAGTGATACTGGCAAGCTTGGCCCTAGGCCTTTTAGCCTCTGAACTAGCTCTTCCATCTAACATAACATGAGGCAAAACCATCCACAACAACTAAGAAATAGAAAAATTTGAAGGAGTTTATAAACTACAATTTTTTTTTTTTTTTTTAAATGTACAAACACTTCCAGGGAGATTTAGGAAATAGGAAAAGCCGAAACTTCTGAAGTCTGAGGCTGGCTTTTCATAACTATCTTGGTATTTTACTTTTCATTCAAAGCACAGAGGAATGCACCTATCCAAAAAGGACATAGGGAGAAACAAAAGGAATACAGTCCGTAATTTCTATGGTTACATCCCAGGCAATCAGCAATAGAAAAACAGGGCACAGGCTTAAGCTCTGCCAGGGGAGGTTTAGGTTGGATATCAGAAAGAAGTTCTTTACAGAGAGAGTGATCAGGCATTGGAACGGCCTGCCCAGAGAGGTGGTGGATTCACCTTCCCTGGAGGTTTTTAAGATGAGGCTGGATGTGGCACTGAGTGCCATGATCTAGTAATCACAGTGGGGTTGGATCAAGGGTTGGACTTAATGATCTCGGAGGTCTCTTCCAACCCAGTTAATTCTATGATTCTATGATCTACATCAGCAATTATTTTGGCTCAATTGAAGTTTTCTGCACAGTGTAAGCATTTGGTGTTGAGCTCCCAGGATCCATATTGTATTTGTTTCAGGAGATTTTCTTCAGAATGGCTCTAGTTTGATCCAATGAACTGAATAGGTGGGCGTATCTCCCGGTTTAATTTTATTGCTCATGTTCTGCGATATTGCTCAAATATGTGATTCAAACTTCATTCTGAACTCATCACTGCTTCACTTCAGCAATTGATCTGTAACACAAATGAAAATGGTGATGTCCGTCTATAAGTCTTAAAGAATACTCCTCATTTCAGTACTTAGAAGCAGAGAAAAATTATATTTCTCTTTAGGTTCAAAGTTTTCCCATTTCATTGTGACCTTCAAAAGTATAATTGCTTTTGTGGGGTTTTTTTGTTTGTTTGTTTTGTTATTGTTTTTCTCATAGAAGATATAAAAGAGAAAAACCCTCAAAAACAGAATGTTTCAAGAATGTTTCAGTAAACAGGAAAAAATCACTTGTAATTTAAATGCCAATATGAATGCTGTTAATTAATTAAAAAAAAAAAAGGTCAATATTCTGTGAAGAAAACATAGAAGGAGCTGCAAGGTCTGGAAAAAATAGTGAGTGTTCATCACGTTCATCAATGTATATGACTCTTTGTAATGCAGTTTTCAGAAGAGAATAAAATCAGTCATATCAGAAGATTTTTGTCACTTGTTTTTTTCCCTCAAAAAAAAAGAAAAAATTCCAAGGCGAGATCAGAATTTAACTCTACTGATTTTTCTTAGCTTTCATAAAAAAGCATGTAAATCTTAATTGTATTGGAAGTCACATTTTGTTACAGCATAGTTAGAGTTAACTCATAAAATAAGAATGAGTATTACCTTATAGATACAATTGATAACAAATAAACTTGGATTTAGCATTTATACATAGTTAAAAATATAGTTTAATTTTACCATCAGTTGATATTACAGGATTTTAGATGACTATTCATTATAAATCATCATATTGATATTTAACCAGAAAGAGCTACACAGATATTTTAGACATTTTTCTGAAACCAGGTCATGAAACCAGCATAACCTGAAAGTTATGCTTGCAAGACTATTGCAAAACCATATAATACCAAATGTATACATCTATTATGTCTTGATAATAGCTAATAATCAATGTTAGTAAGACATCCAAAGAATAATGGAAATATCCAGAACTGGCAGTGAAAAATGATGTCAGAATAAAATTGATGATAAGGTAAACTTAACATTTAGAAAGCTCACTAAAAATATACATTTGAAAACAAAATGGATTTTATTGAATTAATATCTGTCTTTTGCTCAATCTATTTTATACTGTTTGAAGAAAGGTAAGAATGTTAAAAGTTAAACTATACTTACTATGAACAGATATGTATATTTTATGATTTATATGTGATTTTTTTACTGTCTTATATGTGATGGACTGCATTCTAATAAATTTAAGCTAGTATTTACTGAGTTTCAGTTATGCTTCAGGGGGTAATCATTCTCAGATTTTGCGGTTTTATCACTTATTGTGCCTATTAAGTCAATTCTGGCAATATATTGCTAATGTATTACAGTTAATAAACTAGCCAATGTTGCCCAAATGAAAATCATCCCAATAATTTCAAGATTATTATAGTCATTTTTGTTAACCACAGACATCAAGCCTTATATGAGCAATGCCCAAAATGTTAGTCTTTTCATATATTTTCCTCAGGCAGGTCTCCTATCATTAAAGTTGCATGGGAGTATGACACGTGTCTATAAATTATAATTTTTTATAAAATTGTTTGTGTCTTCCCTTATACCTACCATGCAATATCTGATTTTTTTTAATGACTGACTGCACAAAGAGTAAGACTCTGTCATTAACATATTTGTAAGAAATATAAAAATAATTATGAAAATATTCAAGAAATATAATTTAAAAGACAATTTTAATTTCCAATAGTTTACCAAAAAAAAAAAAAAGTGAGCAAATTATATTAGGAATTAAGAAGGAAAAAAAACCTAGTAAATTTGAAAAGAGGAAATTAAGATATCCCAGTGAAATATGTGTAAAAAAAATCTTCTTGGTTATAGTATGGAAAAACATCCATAGCTTTGGTTTCTTATTTTCCCTACAAATGAAAGGCAGTTTTCAGACTTGGAAAATTGCCATTTTATATATATATATTTAAAAAAAAAAAAAAAAAAAAAAAGCTGCTTTGCTGTGAAATAGAAAAAAATCACAATAAATCAAATTCACAAGTACTTGCTAAGAAAAACCTTGTAGTTTTTCACAGAGAAAAGGGCTGAATTGATTTTGTGGTATCAAAACAAGCTGCCTACACTTCCACACTTCAGCAAAGAAATAAACTAAAATTACATTTCTACTGCGACAAGCTGGTAGTTTATATTTTTTCATGCATGTTTCCTGGCTGAAGTTATACGAGGGTAGTTGTTTTAAGAGGACTTGGGTATATATTAGAAGTGGTCACAGAGTCAGGAATGACAAGTAGTTAATTTACTTTTCATATATTTACTCGTAGGGGTTCTATTTTATAGATCCTTCAGCTTTATTTAGTTTGTCAACCAAAATTGACTGTGACGGATGAAACAACCTTTATAATTCATGTAGCTACATATTTTACTAATATTGGCACTTTTTCTATGAATCACCTGCACACAAGCAATCTGACCATGCACAACTGAAACCAGCAGGAAACATGCTTGTTGACTTATGTGAGAATAAAACACAACAGGATACTGAAGTTGCCTTCCTGTTGCTGAAGCATTTTCTCCCACAGCTTCTTTTCTAGTACATTCTCTACCAAGGTACATTTATATGATACAGTACAGTGTCATGTAGAAAGAACTATATTCATACAGAATAATTGAGGAACAGGTATATTAGCCTGGAATTGTGCCATAACTCCTATCAGCACTTCTGGCACCTTTGCTACATTGTTGTGCTGCACAGCATCAGGTAGACATGTAATCTGTGAGCTAATCCTTTCCACCTACCAAACATTTTCCTAGTGTTCTCAATCCTATCGAATAGTCATGCTTTGTTTTATTACTCCCAAAACATATTACCACACTGTTCTGTTAATTCTCAGCAGTCATTGCTGTTACTCAACTCCAACACTGTTGCACTAACTACTTACGTGATTTTCATTTGTGGGTTACATAATTTTCCGGATAATGAATTGAACTGATGAACAAGGTTACAAGTAGTAATTTATTCCTTACAACAATTCCTGTAATATCTAGTTTGGAAACTATATCCCCTCTTAGGGAAAAAAAATATAAACCAACAACCACAACTGATTTCTCAATTTTTTATGTACTCAGTATTCTGTACTCAGGACAATTGTCTTATGTAAACCAGCATGAAATAAGTTTTTAAGCTTTTAAAGCTTAGTACCAGACATGAATCCACTAAATATAATTTTTTTTTTTTTTCTCCACACAAGGTCTCAGGACTAAATCCAGCAAGGTTTGGGGATCCAGACTTCTTTTAGAAGAAAGATAAGGCTGCAGCATTAACTTCTCTGACAGATTTTCATTATTCCAGAGTGCAGAGGTTTTCAGAATGCAGAATAAAATCTATGCTGCATGTAAAGAAACAGCTAAATTGTCCTTGGTTTAGAAACCTATAAACTATGGCTATATGTCAATGTACTCAGATTACAGTAAACTTCCTCTATACATGCTAGAGACAAGTAGGTACTGACATTGATTATGAAAGGAACTGTGGATATTTCCTTCTAATCTAAACTTTTATCTGAGTTGCCAAAAGCTATTAAGCTTCCCAAAGTTAGGTATCAGGAAACAAGATTTAACTACTTTCATTTAATACAGAAAGCTGACAGAAATTACACAGTTCACTGAAAGGAAGTGCCAAGTCCTGCACATAGGGAGGCTTAACCCCAAAGTATGGGTACACAACAGTGGAGAGGAGATGAAGCAAAGACACTTTTCATTGATGCCCAGTGACAGAACCAGTGGCATAAACTGAAACACAGGATGTTCCTCTGGAACACTGGGAAACACTTTTTTACTGTGAGGGTGACCAATTACTGATACAGGTTGTCCAGGGAGGTTCTGGAGTCTCCATCTCTATAGATATTCAGAAACTCTCTGGATACAGTGCTGGAAGCCTGCTGTAGGTTGCTCTGTTGGAGCAGGAGGGCTGGAGACGACTTCCAAAAGTCCCTTCCAACCTCAACCATTCCATGATTGTGTGAATATTAAAATATCAATTAACTCTTCAAAATTCCTACTGAGCTGGCTATCTAGGCCTGCAGATTCCTAAAAGTCCCACCTCTTCGCATTTGTACAACACCTTGACTCTCAACAGTGCCCTACTTAAAGCTTTAACGCCAGCAGGATTTTAAATCCAAATTCTTCTCTGAATTGGAACGGGCTAGATCCAATGGAAGTGAGATATCTTTTATGTACCATGTAGTTCAGTGGTTATAGAATCATAGAACCATTTAGATTGGAAAACAACTTTAAGGTCATAGTGTGCAATTGTTAACCTATTACTGCCAAGTCTACTACAAAACCATGCCTATAATATATAAAGACATTTAAATGTCTTTTAAATACCTCCAGGTATGGTGACATAAACACTTCCCTGGGCATCCTGTTCCAAGGCTTGACTACTCTTTTGGTGAAGAAACTTCTAATATTCCACCTCTCTACAAACTCCTTTCAGGTAGTTGAAGAGAACAACAATGTTCTCCAGGCTGAACAACCCCAATTTTCTCAGCTGCTTCTCATAAAACCTGTGGTCCAGACTCTTCACCAGCTCAGCTGGCCTCCTCTGGACATGCTCCAGCACTTTCTTGAAGTAAGGGGGCCAAAACTGGATACAGGACTTGAGGTGTGGCCTTATCAGTGTCGAGTACAGCAAGACAAGCACTTCCCTAGTCTTGCAGGTTCACATGGTTTGGGATACAATCCAGAATGCCATTGGTCTTCTTGGCCACCTGGACACACTGCTGGCTCATGTTCAGCTGGCTGTCTACCAGCATCCCCAGGTCCTTTTCCACTGGGCTACATTCCATCCACTCATCCCCAAGTCTGTAACGCTTCATGGGGTTGTTGCGACAGCACTTGGCCTTGTTGAGCTTCATCCAATTGGCCTCAGCCCATCAATCAAGCCTGTCCAGATCCCTCTGGAAAGCCTTCCTACGCTCCAGCAGATCAACACTTCTGCCCAGTTTGATGTCATCTGCAAACTTATTGAGGATGTGCTCAATCCTCTCATCCACATAATTGATAATGATATTAAATAGAACTTGAGTTAAGCTACTAAACAGAACATGTAGCTTGAAGGCAGCAGTACTACTCTCATATCTACTCCTTTTTATGGTATTTAAGCCCCATCTTGAGTCCCCAGCTTTCCTGAAATTGCAGTTGGAATCACTGTCCATATTTTCATGTCTGTCTGTGAAACTCACTGTGAACCCACCCTCAGAAAAGTGCAACATTTTGTGTCTTTTCTCAATTTAGATGCTCTTTTTTTAACAATTAATTTTAGAGTTTCTGACTCCATGATAAGTTCATATTAGTTCAAGATTTTTGTGGTTTTGCTGTTAAAATCACAGGGTTATTTTGCCCAGTGTCACTAAAGGTGACACTGGCATAATGTTAACTTATCCAACATTCCTTGCATCATCGTTTTTCAAAGTTCTGAAACAGAAAACCATTTTGTTTATATAATAATTATTTGAATTAAAGCAAAAGTGAGTCAGATATCAAATAATTTACAAAAAAAAAGTTGTTTTGCTGCTCAATATTTTTTGTCACCCCTCTTTGACCAGCTTCCTTCCTTTAATATTTCAGCCGATGTCTGTCAAACAAATTAATTGACATAGAAAAATAAGTGCAGGATAAGACACTCAAATTCAGATAATAAGCTTAGGTACCACACATCTGGCATTTTTTGATCTTTAAGGTCTATTTTTATAGGTTCTCTTAGGCTGTGTAATTCAGTACCAATTTGTTGTTAATAACAATATTCCCCATAATATTCTTAGGCATTGTTAAAGGCACAACACAAACTGACAAAAGCAAAGCAATTCAAAGTTTTGATGGATACTGCCTTTCACTTAGCCTATTGTCACAGTTACAGGTATTGCAGAACAAATCATTCAGTGACCTGAGAGCCTCTTTGTAGTGGTTAAGTATAATGGAAAAAAATCAAGCCTGGAGTATTATCCTTCACACTGATTTTCCCATTACTTTTGTCAGTTTCTGTCATAATTTGGCTTTTAGTCCCTTACTTTCCACCACTTATGAAATGCTCCCCATAGAAGTAGTTTCCTGCCATGGGGATACGCAATCTGAGACTTCTTAAAATATGCATTGTGTAATTATATATCACGGTAACACTGGAACAGCAATTATTGCTTTATATTTCAATGACTATTATATGCTATACCACTTTCTACTATGACTTTCTCTCCTGGATAATCATATTGCAAAGAAATCAGAAATGAGATTTTCCATATGTTTGAAGTTACCCAGTTATCACTTGTCATAATCAATAATGTTTACCAGAACATAAGTTAATATTCTGAAATAAATGTCCAGTTGCATTGATGAGATTGGCTGTTGACACTGACTGGCAGACAGAAGTGAATCCTTCTGGCAGAACTGAAATGTAATAGCTATTGAAAAATGTGAGCAATAAAAAGCTACAATTCTTTTTTAAAATTTAATAAATACAAAGAATTCTGTGTCTGAAACTGTGCTATTTTGTTTAGGTTCCAAGGGGCTTTGAATGCAAACAAAATGGAAAAAGTGTATTGCTTACTTAGAAGGGGAAAAGCGGGAAAAAAAAACAAACGCGATTTTTTATCCTGTAATATATACAATTTTTGCTCTATCCATCTGCTATGACATCAATTGCACTTAGTGCATATTGTAGGTGGAGTGTACATGAATATTAAGAAGGAACAGGTAAGAAAATGTATTTAAGTGTTGTCAGATAGTTATGGTAGGAAACAATCAGCTAACAGATTTGCAGAGACAGGCCGATCTTCTCAGGAGAATCAATGAGTTTAAAAGGAGCTGGGATGACACATGGTTGCTGTTAGTCTCAGTGGGAGTGACAGCAGAGGGGAAGGAGGGCTGGCTGTGCACACAGCAGGTAGAGCTTGGGGCAACATAACCGTTGTTTTCCTACACAAGATGTTGATAGCCAGACCAAAAGGAAAAAAAGAGACTGCTGTACAAAGTACTTTTGTCACCTAATTTCATCCAAATGTCTGTGTAACACCATGAGTGTGTAAAATAAAAATAAGTAGGGAAAATACTAAGAGCTATTTTCTTGCAGTGATTTAAAAGATCCTTTGCCAGACCTCATAATTAACAGATCTTTTCTTCTGTGTGGGGCCCCTGGACCTCTTCTTTCCCTGGCTACATGCCCTAACTGAGACCAAATCTACTTAATTTGTATGAGATAATTGAAATTATTTGTTTACTGGGTCCCTTTATAGACTGCCCTACCTAATTCTTCTGTTTCTTTTCTTGATCTGTGTAAGATAGAAGCACTTTCATGATGTGTTGACATTTATCTGTAGTCCTTGCTTTGCAATAAATAGCCCATCAGTTATCATATCTTTGTGATCATAAAGTCCCACTTCACCCCTTGGACAGAAGACAGAAACAAAAATCAAACAAGAAAACCTGAACACTTAAACAAAATTGGCAGGAGACAGTAGTGTTTTTTCTCTGATCATTGCTTAGCAATTTCAGTAAAGCTTGAGAGCTTTTAGCAACCATCTTTCACTGTACAGTTCTCCAGAATAAGACTTTGAAAACACAGTTTTTCTCATTTAAATAACTCTGCCCCAGGGATTGCTGTTCCAGCTGTGATAATTTCTTTAATATGTGGATGAAGACTTGCAACTTCATCATCTACAATGCTAATATCTATTCAGATTCTATGTTGCTGTTTGCAGTAACTCAGGTATAGCTCAGTCTTTTTACTGAGGATCCTGAGTTAGAACAGTCAAACACTATTGTTAATGGAGAGGAAGAGAAACTCTCAGAGATATTTCAAGTTTTAGATGCACTGAATTATGTTGCTGAGAAAAACTGCTCAGTTCAAATAGTTTAAAATAAATTAGGATCAAAGCAATTTAATGATTTATTAATGACATGTAATGAGCCAGAAATCAGTGAGCTATATATCAGGATCGATATCAGTAATATAACAGTTAAACCACAAAGCTAGACACTTACGAAATGCTAATAAGCTCCTACAAGTTTCTAAACAACTGTCCATAACTAAACCTTACAAAATTTTAGTGTCTACAACCCAGACAGAGGTCACTGGCATTCCTCTCCAGCAATGCAGATTCCCCACTTGCTCACCTCCTGCAAGGGATGTGAGCCCTCCAGCTCTGTGTGACAAAGCCCCCACAAGATCCCCAGCACTTAGCAGTGAGGCAGCCCTGGGTGGTAGCCCCATGTGCCACCTCACTGCGGGTACAGGTCCTTCCCAGCACCTCATAGTGAGGCTGAGCTGTCCTGTCTGGGCTGGATCAGGTGCTTAATGTGACCCTTTTTACTTCACACAACCTCCAGACAGTTTCGTTCAACCTCCATAAACACCATGTGCTCTCACATTCTTATTTTTAAGTTATACAGGCTATCTGCCAAGGGTGGCTGTGCAGGCACCCTCGCAAAATGCCTGCTGAAGGCACCCATCTCTCTTGCTATTAGTGTTCGAGGAAGTGAAAAGCAACTTGACTTCACCTGTTTTAGGCATCTCAGTTATTTTTGCTACAATGAATGTTGACCAGTGTGCTAATCATAGACCAGTGCTGTCACTTTCTGTGAGTTCAGCTGGAAAGGTGACTACTTATTTCAGGATCAAAATTGATTCATGGAAAGCAAACTAACATTTTGACTCTAGAAAAGTCTGATTTACACAGCTTATTCTAAAATCACCATTTTATAAGAAAGCCAATTTGAAACTATTATGCTGTGTTTTCTTTGTAGCTGAAGAACCAAGACTTTAATACTGGCTGTGGCCCTGATTCAAAGATTCAAACTTTTGAATTTATTGGCAAAGCCTGCTGAAAATAGTCTGCTCTACAGAAAAACATACTGTTGTTGAATTGATATCACTGTCAGTCAAAGCAGTGCAAAGACAGTGAGTGCTAATGAGCAACCTTTTCTCTCATACACGTTCACATCAATATTGTTGTTGATCCTCAGGAATATTTCAGAAAGCTTACTGTTTCTCTGCAGAACTCCGCAAAACTTTCAAATATAAACAATAACTGTAAAGTTGATTAAAGTATCACTTGGCAATACCTTCATAATTTCCCAATTCAAACCTCAGTTTTCAAATCTCCAGTTAAGCAGGTGAACACCCAATCCCAGGACAAATAAAAAGGTCTTTGAACCTAATAAGATTTATCAATAATTTTTAGACTAGGCTAAGGTCCTTTCTTGAATTGTAAACATCTGATTTGGCACCTATTCTCAAAACAGAACAAAAAAAAGGCTAATTACTTATATTCTTCTCTCAATACATTTCTAAATTGTTATATAGCTGGAAGTCTATGACAGTACAACATATTTGAAAAATGAAGGGTAAGAACTATATTATTTTTAAAAAATTTTTAAGAAACTATGCATAAATAATACCACTGGTTCAAAGAATGTTTTTCCTCTTTTCAAGAAGACATTTATTTGTAGTTGATATTTAGTAGAGTACCATTTTTAGCTATATGATTAATTTAAATTTAACCTATTCTTTTAGGCTAAAGCCTTCCTTTAGTACATAAGAATAAAAATAGATTTAGGCGTAATTCTCAGTATTGGTTGAAATCAGTAGATCAGTATATACTAGAATCAGTATAGACTAGATTTTTAAATGCATTCTGCAAAACTATTTATATGATTAGGTCAGTGGGAAAAATGGTTGCTTAGTAGTGGTTGTCATTGTCACTGCTGGAAGTGATTGCTTAGAAATTTTGAAAAGCCAGTTGAACCTACTGTGATGCAGACACATGCAACGTGGAGTTTAACATCAACACTATACAGAACTAATGGTTCTTTGCCATAAAGTTATCTGTGTATAATATATCAGAGATAATACTGGTTTCTTTAGAATTCAGATGTTCCTCTCAAAACCAATAATATTAAATAATTGACTTGCACAATTTTTTCTCTTCTTACCATCACTTGTTTCAGTAGCGTTAGTATGTATCCTTCTGCCTATATCACTTCCTTAATAATCTTCCTTTCTCTTGCCCAAAAACAGTTTGCGTTGCAAATGGATTCCTGTATAAAATTAACCCCTGAACATGCACTCCTGCTTCATGTTCCGAAAGACATTTTGTCATTTCTCGTCTTATCATTTACAAACAAGTTCAGCCATGTGAATATAGCCTATCGTATCCTTTCTAGCGCCAATGTTTCTTAAAGAAAAACAAGCATGAGTCTTTTCTGCTACAGTTGCTTGTCTTAGTAGCAGCAGAAACTCTGATCCCTATTTCAAAATTAGTATTTTGCTTCATAAAAACGAAAAAAATAAAAAAAAAGCCAACAGCCACAATCCACAGAAAGCCTTGTAGAGACTCCCATAGCTGTAATACTGACCTGATACTATTCTCCAGAGAATGTTAAGAATTTCTTGAGTTCAGAACAAAATTCTGATGAAAGACTTCATAAAGAGTGTAATACCATCTATTAAAATAGAAATAAAAATTTTATGGATGTTTTATATATAGCATTTTTGTAATAACTGTTTCAGACACTCCCATTTTTGAACTGGCAGAAAAGAGCCTATTGATTAATGTTTTTCATAAGTAATTAAATGGAATAGGATAAAGTACTGAAGTGACAGAGAACTTAAAAGAGTAAAGTCTACTAGTTCATCCTCCTCTTGGTACAATATTATTTCAAAATATGTTATTCAGTCTTATTTTAAATGATTTAAGCAATAAGAGCTGCACTATTACACATTTGACACGGCTTTGAACCGAGAACCTCTTACATGGTTTTCAGAAAATGCAACTCTATTCTTTCTCCTTAATACACTTTGCACCACTCTAAAAATGTTCTTTTCTTCTACTTTTTGAAAAGTAATTTGCATACTGTTCTTCTACCTTTAATGAACAACGTAATCTCACCGTTTTTTTCTGATCCTCCTGGTAATCTCAGTATTTAGAGTTTCATAACTGTCAGTTATCTAGCAATTAAGGTCTCCAATGTCTTTGCTTACATATCCAAGATATAAATACCAGTGCAAGCCTTTTTTTTCCTTCCTCACCATAATATACTACATTTTCTATTAAATGAGTCCTTCTTTTCATCATTATTGTCGGTTTTGCGCCTTCCTGGCTGCCTTTTTGTTTGTGGTTTGAACGATTATGCTTTAAAGTCAAAAAGTTCTTCTGCAATGTACACTCATAAGCTCTTCCTAGGGCTTTCTCACTATTTTTCTGTTCATCTGGAAAAAGAAAAAAAGAAGCTGTTGGGCTTAACTTTTGGAATGTAAATAAACAAAGAATTTAAATAATCTGAGCCATTGTATGGCTTGTTATTTAATCACAGATTTGCAGTTACCTACAAACTTTCCTAGGCCTTTCATATGTATAGGTATCTTTTATATGTATATGTCTGTTATATGTATATCCTTTTCTATATGTATATGTATCTGCATAGATATGTGTATCTATGTGTTTGTATATATAGATACACAAACACACATATATATATATATATATACACACAAATTCAAGAGCTCAATTAGATTAAGAAAATACTGGGAAATTGGATGGGTCTACGTGCTCAGTCTTATGCCTTTTGGATAATTAAAAAAACTTTTTTTATTAAGCAACTAAATCTAAATAAAATAAAACAAGCAACAACAAAGAAAACCCCAAACCCAAGAACTGAATTGAGAAGCAAAGAGTAAAAGTAATTAGAGGATAGACTAAAAAATATTACAGAGATGGAAGGATCACTTTAAACTGTCTAGCTCATTAATTCGTTTACTCTCCTTGGAGGATAGAACTACAAACCTCTTTTTTTACCTACTCCTTACAGACTGGACTGCAGTTTAACTTCTCTTTTAAATCGGGTCTTTTGATTTATAGTCCCTTATGTTCAGAAAAGTAGAAAGTAGATGCTACATGCTTCTTCCCAGTCGATGCAGGTGCTTAGCCACCAGGTTATCAAACCATTCTCTTTTTCACTCACTCATATCTAAAATATGTGTGCAGGGCAAAAATAATTTAGCTAGAGGAAAATAAACAGTCCCAGAGAAAAGAACGACAGAATGATCTGAGTTTATTTGTGACTCTCACCTGAAAATTTTGAATGTCTTGTTCTTAAACTATTGATATTTTTTAATATTTTAAGATTCTGTCACTTTCTTTGTTTTCTCTTTTTAAATTTTCTTTTCCCATCCAAATTGCTGCTATTGATAATTGCAGAATTATCTAATAGTTCTGACTTTTGTTACATCCTAATTTCAAGCTAGGTGGGCTTTGTTCTCCAGTAATTTTTGTACCTGATTTAGCAGACAAAGCCTCAAGGGTGGCTAAGCAGACCAATCAAGCACAGAAGAGAGAACATCAGGCCAGGTGCTAGAGATTTTGTTGCCTTTGACAATAATAAGACAACTACATCACTACAGGCTGGGGAAAGAGTGGCTGGAAAGCAGCACGGTGGAAAAGGACCTGGGAGTGCTGGTAGACAGCCAGCTGAACATGAGCCAGCAGTGTGTCCAGGTGGCCAAGAAGGCCAAGGGCATCCTGGATTGTATCTCAAACAGTATGGCCTGCAAGACTAGGGAACTGATTGTCCTGCTGTACTGGGCACTGATGAGGCCACACCTCAAGTCCTGTACCCAGTTTCGGGCCCCTCACTAAAAGGAAGACATTCAGGTGTTGGAGCAGATCCAGAGAAGGGCAACAAAGCTGGAGAAGGGTCCTGTGAGGAGCAGTTGAAGGAGCTGGGATTGTTTAGCCTGGATAAAAGGAGGCTTAGGGGAGACCTTAACACTCTCTACAACTAACACACTCTACAACTAACCAAAGGAGTTTGTAGCAAGGTGGGGATTGGTTTCTTCTCCCAAACAACTAGAGACAGGACAAGAGGACATAGCCTAAAGCTGCACCAGGTGTGGTCCAGGTTGGACATCAAAAACAATTTCTTCATGGAAAGAGTGGTTAAGTATTGGAACAGACTGCCCAGGGAGGTGGTGGAGTCACCATCCCTGGAATTGTTCAAGAAATGACTGGATGTGGCTGCCACTACCCACTTGGTAGGGGGTGCGATGTTCATTGTACATTCTTGTCAGGCTGAAGAGGAAACAAAAGAAAAGGAAAGGAAAATATAAGAAAGGAGAAAGAGAAAGAAAGGGGGGGGGGGGAGGTGGGAAGGGGAGGGAGGGAGGCAGGGAGGTAGGCAGGCAGGAAGGAAGGCAGGCAGGAAGGGAGGGGTGATCAAAATTCTCTATTTAGATGTTCAGGTACTTAAACACTCCTCAACATAATTTCTGAAATTTAAAAGTGTTGTATACAAATCAGAACCTTATATGCAATGCCATATATTATTTTTCTTACTTCAAAGGTGACATGCAGATGTACTGCATAGACGGAATAGCTTAATCAAAGACATACATTAGGAAATAAATAGGAACTGCCCATATGTCAGTCCTAAGTAAAGCCAAAAGCACTACTCTTTGAGCCATGAAAAAAACACAGAAATTGTAGTTCATGAATTCTAACCCTTGTGACAGAGGAATCACTGGTCAAAATAATTCTCAAAACTTATGGTAAAAAGCCAGGCAAGTTACTTTGCAATGACACACCTTCTTAGTGACCAAATGAGACACTAAGCACGCTAGGTCAGAGTTGTCAGTCGATGATTTTAAATTTTTTTGAGAAACCCAATATGAACCTTATGTAGTATCATGCAAAAAAGGAAGTTTAATATGAGTGATGTGAATAATCCAAAGCACCTTGAAACACAGTGGTGGTCTGTGTCTAACCAGAAGGTCTTGCTCTGGAAAACGGTCCTGGGATGAAATGCTGCATTACAGATCAAGACAACAGCAAACAACTGTGCAGTGTGGGCCAATCTAGAGCTAAGAAAGCTCATATTCTGAAATTAGTATGGATAGTTAAGCCATATAGAGTGCCAACTGTCCAGATTTACTATGAGTGTCAGAGCTATGGCACATACCTAGCAGTTGTTTGTCAAAGACAGGTGGTTTGTTTATCTCATGGCCCTATGCACAATGTAAACACATAAACATTCAGCTGAGAAAAGAACACTATCTTACGATCAGGAAGATTTTTTTTACCTTAAGTAGGTATCCGTATCAGTTCAGCAGCATATTTCCAGAAAATTTCTTCAGATGAGCTTCCAAATCCCACAGAAAATGCACTGTAGGTGTTCAGACACTTGTAAAGTGCCTATCTCTTAGCCATTAACTAAAAAGTGCCAGGCAAAAAAAAGTACCAGTGAGCAAAGGCTGTATATACACAATTACGAAGATTTTTAAGCAAAGGACTGTTAGAGTTTGCTAACCTTACTTAATTCATGTAATACAGATGACAGAAGGACACAACAACTGTGCAATTGTGTTGCCAATTTCTTTTTGTGTTTTGGTGGCTTTTTGTTTGTTTGCTTGTTTTAATTGATTGGGGGTTTGGCTTTTTTAAATAGCTTTATTTTGAAACCAGAAGTAATAGAGAAGTCATTGCTTTCCTAGGGAAGTTGTTCTGTTAAGATCTCTCTGATATGACCTTTATATCTAGTCTAATTTACCTAACTTTGCCTTCAAACCACTGCATCCCATTATGCCTAATGCCACAAAGATTCTCAACTAGGCATTTGTAGATTGTGATGAAGTCATGTCCTTGAAGAAATTCAATACATGGAGCTTTTGCAGCTTCTACACATGAGCCATTTTCTTCATCCTTCCTCATTCCAGTAACTGTTTTCAAAAGCTTCTAAAATTACAGCATCTCTTCTAAAGTGCAAGCACCAGAACGTGTCATAGCAGTCAACTAATAGTGTCATTAATATCACATTGTGGTGCAGGAACACTACGTTTCTTCTTGCATAGTTGGTGATGAAGCTTAATTTCTGAATTGCATCTGGGTAATTGAATTATGTTGGTTATCATGGGAATAGTACTGATTCAAGCTTTCTCATGTGGGGACTCGAAGTTAAGATTTTATACCCATGAGGCTGAAAGAAAGAGGTACAAAGTGAGAGGCCAAACTGGAAATAAGGATAAAATGAAAACCTTGAGAGGACCATGTTAGCTGTAGTCAATGACAGCAGGGAAGACAGGGTTATAGGTGGCAAATTCCAAGAAACTGTAAAAGTCATATGCCAAACTTGCCAGCTCTACCTTGTACTATATGTTCTTCCTCCATTCTTCTTCTTGGAAGCAGTAGGGGAAGAAATCACCTTCCAGTGCACAGGTAAAGGATGAAACAGACCTCTTTATGTTTTTCATCGTCTATGGAAACTGCAGCTTGGATAAGCATCTAGTGTTTTGATCAGCTCAAATCATACTAGGGTGATCTGATGTTTATTCTGACATAATCTTTCACCTCTTCATGTTGAAAAGTAAAATGTTAAAATGTACTTCATTCTACTAAATAATATATCTCACTTTAATGTGTTTACCTGGATTACCTCTTTATTTATTTATTGTCACTTAAGCTGTTCTTGTATTTTCAGTAATTTTACTCACTATTCATTCATATTTTCTTCTAAACTACCAATATAGGCAGTCAATAACCTTAGGCTGCAATATATTCATGGAATCATAAGAAAATCCATCTGTAGTGACTCACAATTTCTCTTCTACAGTATCTTATTGGGACTTAGTAGCAGAGACAATTATATGTACATTAAATATGGATATCTTCCTTTTATAAGATATCTTTTTTTTAAACCAGAAAGTCATATGATGTGAACCAAACTACCCTACAGAAGTCTGAATATTTTATTCAGCAAATTGACCTTTATAAACCAACAGTGTAATCTCGTAAGGAATAGTAAATAGTTTGTATAAGAAGGCTTATTTTTCATTAAACTTCATTGGTTGACATTATTTCTGAATGTTACCAGCTCTTAATTATTTACTGATTGCATCCAGGCCAGCTTTTTGGTAACTGTCAGAGACTGATATCAACCTAGCTGTTCTTCAGTTTCCTCTCTTATAAGCTTTCAGAACACCAGTACAGCATTTCAGCTATTTTGAAATCCTCTATGAATTTTCCATTGTTTCTGTTTGAAAACGACCACTGACATTTCTGGATGATTCCTTGGGTGTTCTTGCAGTCGAATGTTCTAATTCTGTGTTTTAATAAATGCTTAACTTCATTAATTTTTTTAATAAACTGTAATTGTAGTAAATCTCATTAACAATATAAAATCTGATATGTATTCTTCTGTTTTGTTCTGAGGGTTTTTTGTTGTTATTGCTATTATTTTGCTGTGATGCCAAATATAGATTAAATAGTTCTGATTTTTCTGCATCAGGATACATAATTTTGCCATCTCTGTTAGTATCAATAAATGTCATGAGTTGTGGTTCTGATTTATATACATCAGAACAGAAATACACATATATGTATTTCATACATTTTTTTTAGCTACCCTTATCAACTGCCTCAATTCCTTAGCCATTACAGTTTGCGTATTACTTCCTCTTTTTTTAATTACTGTACCTTTGTTCTTTAAAAATACAGCAACACAAAGATGCAACAACCTTTCCTTATCATTCAGATATTTTTAGTAAAACAAATATTTTTAGAAGAAAAAATGTGTGCTTGGAACACCTGACAAAGCATCTTAAACATATTTCAATCATACATATACGTGTGTGGGTGTAGTCAGTGTAACTGTGCATATATGAATATACAAAGAAAGAGATTTTCTCTCGTTTTGATTCATCCATAACTTCTTTTCCAGTTTTCAGATACTGAATTTTAAAAATGCACCAGGGTTATACAGTACTACTTCATAGGTATTCTTTTTGTATAAGCATGGGAATTAAATATTCATTTAACCATGTTTCCTAAAAGTCCAAGCACTACAGAAAATATTTTTCTGAGCCAATAAACTAGACAAAATAAATTATATAGAAATAGTAAAAAATAATTGTTTACAGTATAAAAAGGCTGTTTATATAAAGAAAAACATGTACAAATAATGAAGAGAGAATAATATACTGCAAAACTGTTGAAATTCATTTGGGCAGGCTATGGTTTGCTTCAACATTTTTTGATGTTCCACCATAAATTGCCTTTATTAAACATCAGCAGTCTCACTTCATAAAAAAAAAGAAGTAAGGAATAAGAAAAGAAGAAGGAACAAGTAAAGGAAAAACTAGTGACATAAGAATATAGGGTCCCTGAACTCAATACTATTTGCAGGTGAATTGTTTCAGTCTACTTGAATTGCCTAAATCACTGTGAAATAATTTTAGAAATGAAACGAGAGCTCAGCCTTTGATGCAGTGATGATAAATCAACTTGTAAACATACAATTTGGCAACTGCCTGTGATAGTCTTTACTATTTTTTCATACTGAATATGAGAGTCTTTCATATGGGTGAGAAGGAAAATGGAAAGGGTGAAAAAATTATCTATTTTTGCATTGTATGTACACTTCCCTATTCAAAAACTGCATTGATACATTCAGTGAATACATAATTTTGTCTTATATTGTAACATGACACAATTAACAACTTTACATTAAAAATTCTTATCTAATATTCCTCTAATTCAGCATTAGGATTCAAATTTTTATTTCTACTGTTATTTTCTACAGTTCCCGTGGTACTTACAATACATCCTGTCTCAGAATAGTAAAGCAAAACAACAGAGGGGAAATTTATGCAGCACTTTTAAAATACCTATTTTTAATTTTAGAAATAAGTCTGGAATATTAAAAACTGTAAATAAATGTGTTTTCACAACCATTCAAGTAGCTTAATATAGGCAACATTGAGGCATATTTGTAGTACAAAAATAGCCTTCTACAACACAGTGCATCAGCAACAGTTCACTCCAAATGTTGTAGATAATTAATCTCATTTTTCCTCTGCTTCATTTTGTGTTCTATTAGTTTTCTTATTCAAACTTTCAAGTCACAAATCTAATTTAAAGCCTCACAACTGGTCTAATGTGGTAATGTGTTCCAAATGCGTGTGGTGTCTAGCAGTAAGTGATAGGGACAGAATACTAATTTGCCTCCCAGTGTGCACAATGCTCAATAAATAAATAATATATTACCTGTGCTCACCATTATTTGACTACAGAAGGTGTCAAAAGCAACAGAAAAGATGGATGCAAGTTTAAGGCACTTTACAGAGAATGAACTGAAGCAGGGATGGGTAGGGGAGACAGAAGAAAAGAGGAAAGCAGAGAGACAGATGAACAATAGAGTCTGCCACCAAATGGCAATTATTCTGTTACCATGGTTAACTGTAGCTGCATAAGCAATGTATATTATGCTACATACTGATTAATGGTTAAATATTAAATATTTATTTGTAACAGTTTTGCCTTCTGTGTGTTCTTTTATTTCTCTATAGAGAAATATAGAATTCCTTTATATTGTTCTAGCTTCTGTTTAATTATTCACTTTCAGAAATCATCTTTTCTTTTTTTCAACACATTGATTTTCTTCTGTTGTCTGAACTTTGTTTCCTTACTGTGTGTAGAGACTATTGCTTTATTTTAGGATCTTTAGCTTTCATACTGTCTGAGTTTGAGACAATTTGGAGTGGCAGAGACCTCAGACAGAAGTCTCCTCACTCAGATTCAATACCCCTGGTTTCTCCAGTATAGAGAGAGAGACCAAATACACCTGAATATAAGTGAAAAAGTATCTCTTTACCATGAAGAATGGTAATAACATAAAAATGGGTTAAACCAACCTATGAGGAGAAACTTCCCAAGCCCTGCCCACTGGACCGAATCGAGATGGCTGCCATCCTCCCACAACCAAAACAAAACACACATGGCCACAGGACAGAGACAAGTTGGCCACTCTTTCATGTGGTTTCACACCCAGAAAACCTGGCAGGAATGGTTGGAGAGTGAGTTCTGTCAGGAAATGGCGGACAGCTGAGATTCAGTACTGGCAGATGCTTGCTGGTGCTAGAGCGAGGCTCCGGTGCTGGTACAGGCAGTCAGAGCAGGGCTGTGGACCCCCCAGGTGACTGGAAGGTCCCACAAGACACCCACTAGATCCAACAACAATATTTTACTGTTGCAATTTCAGTGTTTGTTGGTTGAAGTGATGGTTGTAGTCCTGTCAAAGTGGTGGGGTCACAGTCTAGATCCATTGAGGTGGTGATAGAAGGCCCGGGAGGTAAGGAAATTCCCATGTGGTGAGGAAAGAAAACCAAGTGTTAAGTTCAAGTGTGGTCTTTTATTTGGCTTAGGCTAGGTGGGAATGACCCTTCTACCTACCTTGGGGCAGAGAGTTCTACAGCGAATGATGTAATACTGGATCACAACATTTCAGGAGTCTTTGACACCTTCTTAGATGTTACAGCTGTCTGTTATGTCAGGTAGATCCATTATGGCCCATTAGCACAGATGAATATCTTCAAGCTATGTGTGCATTGTGCTGGAGGGGAGTCATCACAGCTGAATCATTTGTGTAAGGACAAAAATACTTCCCCGCCTCATAGGATTTTCTTCTCTCCTTATCTTTTTCAAGCCTGAGGTGGCAGGTGTGCACACCTTCAGTACCTGGGTGGCCACTCTGCACATTGCTAGCAAAGCACACTGTTGATGGAGCCATCAGCACCAATAGTCTAGTCACTGCAGGTGGTCAAATGTCTGAGGCATTAATCTCTAGCAGTTCAGTTTCTTTAAAAAAGGCAATACACCAAAAAGCCAAAAAGGCATTTTGGCAAAAGAAAATATGGATACCAAAACTTTGTGTAACCCAGGAGACATATCTACTGAAAATGCCGGCTAAATAATTGTAATAGTACTGAATTTCTCTCTGATCTTCTATACACTTATCTAAGCTTCTGGAAACTCCACTGTGGTCAGTGAAGCCCCACAGGTGCAAAACTAGCACCTGGGAGATTAAATTCAGAGTGCTGGTGTTATAAAGAAATGTGCAGGGAAGTGTGTATGTATAACAGAAAAAAAGAAGGTGTGCTGGCTATGTGTGGTAAAATTAAAGTCTGAGAATAAAGTCAAGGAGGGAAAGGTAATGTGGGGGTGAAAAAAAAATCCCATGAAACTGGAAATGTCCTGGATTATTAAAATATTATTTTTTATAAAATGTCATTACAATCTTATTTAAATTTAATGCAATTTACCAGACCATAAAGAACTCCTTAGAATAAATGCCTGTTTTCCAGGCACAGCTACTGTGCTGCTGATTACAATAAATTCTGACATTTATGACAGTTTTATAGTTCTTGTATTCTGTACCTAGCTGTGTTCTGAAGTGTCTCTACTTTGCTGAAGGCTTTCTCCTGGGAAATGGCACTAAAGTTTTGTAGACTGAAAGGACAACAAAAGAGTTTGACAGAAAAATGCTATTACTACAGCCTGTTACTAATTTGTTTATAACTGTTAAAAAGGAGGATTCATTTTATAATGAACACCTAATTTATTGTCACAAAAAATGGCATCAGTTGCAGAAGGAATTCTTATATGCCTATATCCCTATTCTTACCAATAGGAATAGGGATTTGTCAGATCAATCCATAGACTCTTAAGTAAAATAGTGCTATTGCAAGAGAAATCCCATTGATAGTTTACAAAGACTAAGATTCAAAGGAAGAGTAGGAGAAACATCAGACCTAGATAAAAACAAGAAAACAGGTAAGAAGGAATAGGAGGGTGGGAAAGAAATCCTACTACACAGTCTTTGACCTTTATGTAGGTCAGTACTCAAAATAGCATTTAATAATGTCTCCAAATGTTTCATGGAAGTTTTATAACAAAAAGTATAATTTACACAATTCAGAGAATGATTGAGGTTTTTGCCTCTAGAGAAAGAGCAAGTTGAAGCATTTCTGTAACTCTTTGGATAATACTGGCTTTACATTTTAAGATCTTTCAATTGAAAATGTTATCAAAATTAGTATCATAATAATAATTTTTTTCTGTAAAAGGGCAATTGTTATTGAAATAACATTTCAAATAAAAATTGTGGACCAGCTGTATGAAAAATATTTTGTGTATTTGTTTGAGTTTACCTACTTGCACTTACAGCTTCAAGCAGACAGCTGAAGAAAGAGGGAGGCAGAATGAAAAGATTCAGGTAGACGTACAGGTGGTAAAGAGTATTCTGCTTTGCAGGGAGCATGTCTATGCTTGCCAATATTTAGGGTGTAGGGCCAAAACTCCATTCATTCCCTGTAACAGTATAGTCCTCCCACCTTCTACCTTCAATGAGAGGGAGGAAAGCCTAAACACCAACAGCAAATCTACTCCCTCTTCTGCTCTGCTATCTGTGTTTAGTGAAGAGGGTTGTTAGTGAGTTACTCTCAGCACCCCTTTGCCCCTGAACTACCATGCTAATCAAACTACAGATTGTTCTCAAAGGGGGGTATTTCTAGCGTGCTTCTCTGTTTCAGAGTGGTGGCTGTGAGGGAGAATTGTAATCATTTGTTCATCATCATCATGGCTAGGCTTTGTGAACCAAGATTTGAGAAGGGCTCTACCCACGCTCGCTACAAGCGCACTGATGGCTAAAAAGGCCAATGCAAGATAGACAAGTCCGGTTGCAGAAGGTGCAGCAGAAAGACTCCCCAGGTGATATCAACAAGACGCGATTCTTTCTGTGTTGCCTTTTCTCCTCGAGAGTGGTCCTGCGTGTGTTCTCAAAAAAATCATCTGTAGTGCTGCAGAAAAACAGGTTTAAATTGTAATCACACAAGAACTTCTAAACTAAATGAGGTCAGCCTAGTCTGTATACAGACTGAAGGAAGACCTCTGTGGATCTCGAAAGTATTTAAGGACATAATATTATTGAGTGATGCAGAAGGTGACATTTTTCCTAGTATTAGTAATGCCCAGATATCATGTTAGACAGAACCCTATTGCTAAAGATATCATCTTTCAGATAAAATAAAAACACAAGTCTTGAACAAAACTGGTCATTATAAATTGTATGGCATTTCTCATAACATCCTCCTGGACGAATTTGAAGCAGGTAATTGTACTCTGCTTGCCTTAATTAACCTGAAGCCATGTTTTTCCCTCTCAACAGCTCTGTAATGCACTTTTTTTCCATACTCAGTGGTCATAGACTATTGTCCCCCTCCCAGAAAAAAAAAAGATAAAGGAAATAACTGCTATATACAATTAATATGAATAAATAACTAATAACTAAAAGGTATGGGCTTTAATAAATAGAAAAAATGTACATCACAAAGGAATTTTCTAAATAGTTTTACGGCTATCCAGCAAACAAGATATTATTTTCAAATGGAATATGAAATAAATATTCTAGAAAATCTGAAACTGAGCTGTAATAGTTAATATTTCAATGTCAAGTAATGAAGAAGACAATGGAAAATGTCAGTCAACTTCAGAAAGAAACGAATACTTAAATCTCTGTGAATACTAACCTACCTTACTAGTAAGATATGGGTGAAGAGAAAGGCATTGCTTATAGTCCACAAGGAGCTGGTTTGAAGATGGTGAGATTAACAATTCAGATATCGCTGTCCAATTCAAATTTATTCCAAATTGGAATTTTTTGTTTCCAAAGGGACGCTCTTGATTCCCTCCAAACCCTATAGTGCTAGTTCAAACTGAAAAAAAATCCCTGTAAGTGAAGAGTTCCAGCTCTTTAGAAAATAAAAGGTGCTTAATATTACACTGGAATATTTAGCATCAAAAGTATTCTTGGTCAGTTTATAGCACACAATGTTAAAGCCTGCTTATAAGAATACAAAAGGATGGGTGTGAGGCACTGGGTTATTTTATTGTTGTGTCAGAACCAGCTCAAGTGTGTCTGTGTCGGGGGGGAAAGCAACCTCAGAACTCAAATGGCAGGGCTGCAGCCTCACAATTCACATGGCAGCCCTGGAACAGCTGTCAATCAAAAGGCAGCCTGGCAACCTGCCCACACCACACCCTTTGGAACCCCCATCTCAGCCTCTGCTTGGCTACACCACCCCTCACTCCTGCCTGGAGGCACTGAGGGGTCAGTGCTGGATGTCCCGCCTGGGAGGTGTGGCCTCTTTTAAGCACATAAATAAATTAGCACATGGTTTGTGTTTTGTTTTGAGGCTTGTCATCACCACGTGAAGCTGGAATTCCATAGGACTACTTGGGGGTAGCTATTTCATACTCTTCTCTCTTCCTACTCTCTCTTCATCTCTACTGCTTTTCCTTCTGTTAATCTCTCTACTCCTAAGATTTTGGGTAACTTAAAACCAGCGGGTTGGATTCTGCTAAACTGTGTCGGTTGGCATATGCTGTCAGTGCTTTGTGGAATTCTCTACCATGGTGGTATGTTACCCCTTTTAAACTTCACCAAGATTCCTTATTTTCTCCCTAAATTAAAAGTGTCCCCTAAGAAAAGCGTGTAGCTTCTTCTCTTTAGGCTATCTCAAGGTATTAAGAACCAGAGACCCTCAAAACACTTGTGGCTGAATTTTTGGAGTCTTGTATATTTTTACAGTAAAACGCCTTAGTGAGCATGTAGCTTTGGAACCAGGGTCTTACAATGGGATAGTATATCAGGCTTTGATCTTGCCATTTGGTCTTGTTCATTCTTAAAGCATGCACATCCTTTTGCATTCAGTAGCAGTTTTCTCTTTTTATCTATTAAGCATTTTTCAGTGTCTTGCTCAATTGCAATGACTAGACACAAAGATCTTAAGGAAAATTGTTCCTTTAATTAATTTTTGTACACCCATACATAAGTTTTCTGGACAGTATCTATTTCGTGGATATTCATACAAATGGAAGAATCTTATTGTAGACATTAGGCACTTTCAGAAACTTAAAGAAACTCACCCACAGGTTACTAACTCGATCGACATTGCTTGAGTCACTCAATCAACTTGCTTCTCTTCAGTAAACCTCAAATAAATATCAAGCCAAATGGGCCCAATTCACCCTTTTGGGTCTGAAAATAAAACAGCTGTGGACTTCTGTTATAATATTTTGGCAGTTCCCTTAGAAGTATTGCAAGACAGATTATTCCCTTTAGGAAACCAGTGGAAAGAAAAGAGACCAAATTAACGAAGAAACAAAAGGAGATGGAGAAAGTTTGCACTGAAACACAGTTGCTGAGGCAGCATTGAAGCACTCAGAGTGGTGACTCTGTGCAAAGGAAAATGTACTGTGTAATTCCAACTCTCAGATGTGCTTAGTGAGGAATTTTCACATGGGCATCTGTGCTTTTCAGGCTTTTTTTTGAACTGATACCCAGAGTTTCAGTGTTACCAGCTGATAAACTGCCTGCACAGTTTAGATGGTTGAAACATACTTTACTTTCTGTCACCACTGTGGAATACCACCACCATCTGCGTCTTGCAGCATGGCACTGAAAATCCCACATAGCATAATGGATATAAGTGAGCAACCTGCTTGTGTGAGTTGTACAGCTGAAATGTCATCTGCTCTATTTATTGTTTAATTATGCAACGTCTCTGCTGCCTTAACAATGCAAAATCATCAGACTCCATTAATGAAAACACTTCTCAGAATTCATCCTAACAGTTTGTATTTTTAGAAGATTGTGGAATTCTTGTCACATTAATTTCTGTTTCTTGCTAGCAACACAGCACTTGATCATATTTAGAAATTTTTGAAAAAATAAAAGTGCAAGAGGTTCCTGTTATGGAAGAGTGTTTCACAACTTCAGTATGCTTGAATATTTATATTATCCTTCCATAGGAAGTCCTTGGGGGTGCAAAGCTCCCAGGGGCTTGAGAACAGAAAGAAGTGGGATTTTTCTGCAAATATTCGTAAGAAAATATTATCTTTCTAGGGAGTAGAAGAGGTATGTGTATTTAAGATCAAGGGGAATGAATGACTTGGGGATTAAATTACTATACCTGTTGATTATTTTAAAAAATGTACCTAGGAAAGAAATACCACAAATGCATATCAGTTGGAGTATTAGTAACTGAGCTGGAGCAGTTGCTATCTGCTCTTGTAATACTAGTTAAAAGGAAGGTCTAATACTCATGTAGATTTAATTTCAGTGGTGTACCTGGGAACACAAATAACCCTCAGCAAGGGATACAATCATTTCTTAATCTCAGTTCTCTGAAAATTGCAGCTGAAAATATTTTTAAATAAACTTTTTTTTAAATCTGTGGAAATGTTCATTAAAAATAACGTTGCTTAACAATGTAACACAGACTTGAAAGAAAACAGACTGGAAAGAGCTCAGGGGGATTCTTGTTAAGCAGTATAAAATTCTGTTGGACAAATGCCCTTACAGCCAATCTGTTACCCCATTCCTTGGTGTGAGGCATGTCAGGGTCATGCCAGGATCAAACATGGAAAGGAAGATGGACTAGAATATGCAGAGTTCCATCCATTCCTTAGCAGCTAGAGGAATCCCTGCAGGAAACAGGCAAGGCAACACAGCCCTTATGGAGCTTTGTACTGAGCTTGGGTTTGGTTCAGACCCAGCTGTACTGAGGACTGGAGAAGGATGGCTGATTGCTTAGAATTTGCCAGCAGCAGCTGGCATTTTAAAATACAGAAAAAAGTTAAAAACTGAATTTAAAATTCTGTCTTTCTCTTTTTGTCTCCTTCTTTTGTGACATCTTATACATAATTTATGTAATATATAAGATAAAGCAACATTTTTTTGCTATTAACCCCTTGCTCATGCACACATTTTCTTTCAAAAAATTACTGAAAAAAATAAAATTTTCTGTAAGATCATAGGGTAGTTTATTACTTAGGCAAGGTAGTGTTACAAAGCAGTCACATAAAAATTGTTAATTTCATAGTGAACATGAACAAATGTCTAAATTTTCTCTGAGAAATAGTATGTTTCAAATGTCAACTTTTCTACATATAAATATTGCATTCCTTCGTGTAGTTAGTATGCTTTACAATTATTTATACAGAGATACTTATTGTATATTTACTATTTTATTCTTCTTAGCACCATACTCCACTGCCTATAAAGCTGTGAAAATGTGAACTAGGGTGGTGGTTGTGGGTGGTTTGTTGTTTGGTTTGTTTTGGTGGTGTTTTTTTTTTTTTTTTTTTTTTTTTTGTGTTTTTTTTTTTTTTTGTTGTGTTTTTTTTTTTTTTTGTGCTCACAAATAATCAAGACATTATTAACAAAGTTCCACTTGTAGAATTTAAATAGTGTCAGAATTTGACTTGCAGATCTAAGGACAAATTTGCAAGGTTGACTGTCAGAATAGGTTTTTGGTTTTTAAAAAAACTTGTCAACAGAGTACACTTAAGACAGAGTTAATGAGAGACAACACACAGAGAATCCAATTATGCATTTTTTACAGATTGCCTATTGGAGTATAAGTATGCTTTAATAGCATACACAAAGTCAAAAAGCCCACATAAGAATAGTCAAGATAATTGGGGACGAATTTATTCAGAGGATACCTAAATTAGGCATGGGTCCTTATCTAAGAAGCTGCCACACAGGACTAGCCAAAACACAGGGATTACAGGTGGGTGAGAGGAGTGGGAGACATCAGAACTATAGAAAGGCCCTGGAAAGTAGCACATTGGTCTATATGAAATTAAACCTAGTCCTTTAAAATAATTAATGCAGTTAGGATTCTGGATTAAAAAGCTGTCAGAGCACATGCCCTTCACATGTACTTTGGATGTTTTCCTATGGCTGAGGTAAGGCTCTTATTTCAGTTTTACTACTGGTCATGTAAGACTGGAGAGACTCGAACAAGAGCATTCAAGGCATAGCTGTCCTTCTGGGGACTGATATTTTTGACAGCTAATATTCCTCTCTTTAACATGTGTAAAGGGTACTGTTAATCTCATTACTTTAATACTTTTTGGAAGTTTAAGTTCCACCAGGCAAAGAAGTGTCTAGGTTCCTATTTAGAGAAACTAATACAAATTTCCCCTTCCAGTCTGGAATATTGGTGGTTTCTCAAGCACAAATGTGCTATTTTGTGGTGCCCATATGACTTTAACTATAAATTATCCATTTAAATCCTTTATTCAGCTAGGATACCAAATCTGCGCACATGTAGCAGCAAAGTTTCTGAGATTTCAACAAGATTTCTAGAGAAAACTATGGTGTCTGTGGTCTCATAAGCCCTAAACAGGTGAGGCAGAGCTTTGTGTTTTCACTTTTGTTTTCCTTTGGATATATGTTAGGAGTTAGGTGATAGTTCAGATCTTGTGTGGGACTGTTAGAACTCTGATGTGATAGGTATTTTAGAAACATGCATGGGCAAACCATCCATTTCCCAATTCACACTATAATTATAACATAAAGTACGTAAGAATACAAACAATGAGAGAAGTGCAATAAAAGGGTATAATTTAGTCATCAGGAGGGTTGACCCTGGCTGAATGCTAGGTGCCCACCAAAGCCACTCTATCACTCCACTCCTTGACTGGACAGGGAAGAAAAAATATAACAAAAGGCTCATAGGTCAAGATAAGGGCAGGGAGAGATCATTCGCCAGTCACTGTCACAGGCAAACCAGGCTCAAGGAAATGAGTTTAATTTGTTACCAATTAAATCAGAGTAGGGTAATGAGAACTAAAACCAAATCTTTAAAAAAATGCTTCCTTCTTCCTTGGCTTAACTTCACTCCTGATTTTCTTCCCTCCTTGCAGTGCAGAGAGGGAATGGGGGTTGTGGTCAGTTCATCACATGTCTCTGGCATTCCTTCCTCCTCAGGGGAGGACTTCTCACACTCTACCCTTGCTTCCTTGTAGGATCCCTCCCATGGGACACAGTCCTTCATCACCTTCTCCAACATGAATTCTTCCCACAGGCTGCATTTCTTCACAAACTGCTCCAGTATAGGTCCCTCCATTGGGTGCAGTTCCTCGGGAACAGGCTGCTTCAGCACACACCCACCATAGGGTCACAAGTCCTGCCAGCAAACCTGCTCCAGCGTGGGCTCCTCTGTCCATGGTTTTGCAGGTCCTGCCAGGATCCTGCTCCAGTGCAGGCTTCCCCCAGGGTCACTGCCTGCTCAAGCATGGGATGCAGATGGATCTCTGCTTCCCGATGGACCTCCATAGGCTGCAGGGGAACAGTCTGCTTCACCATGGTCTTCCTTATGGGTTGCAGGGAAGTCTCTGCTCAGGTGCCTGGAGCACCTCCTCCCCCTCTTTCTGCACTGACCTATGTGTCTGATGGGGCTGTTTCTCACATGATCTCACTTCTCCCTCCAGCTGCAGGTAATGGTCCAGTACATAATATTCCTCCTTGCCCAGCAGTTTCTCACCCTGGGCTACTTTCTCACTTCTTTTTCACTTATGCATAAAAAGGAGTCAAGTTCTTCCATCTCAGCCTTTCAGAGCTGTGTCTTATTATTTTTATGTTTTAAAAAATTCTCACTACCTTACTATCAAAAGCCATCTCCATTATTTTAAGTTCTTTGCAGTTTCTCTAAGAATGAAACTGGAACATCTGTATCCACTCACCATTCAACTCATATTACACCACTGCACTATTCTCAGGAAGAAGGCTGAGATGATGAATGCATATGAAATTTCTAAGAAAATAAAGTCAGTATGAAGGAGATTGTTTGTTAGTAATGATAACAGTCAACATAATGATGAATTGGCTTGGGTTTGATCTCTGTTTACAGTGATCCTAATGAAAATATACTTTGTGTTGTCAATAATAAAATTATAAGTGTACTTGGATAATTGTTACAAATGGCACAGCATGACAAATGAGTCGTGACCATTTGCTGAAATATCCAAAGATCAAGCAATTTTTGAAACAACAGTACAGATGACACCTGAAAGAAACTCACTACAATGTGCTCAGTTGCTGGTTTGCCATTTACTGAAATGTGTAAGCAAAAGACAAAATCAATCACATATTCCTTAATTTTAGTATGATATACTTTAGGAATAGCAAGGACACCATGTCTAAGGTCAGGGATGACTACACTTTGAGTAATAATGGAAACTGAGAGAAAGTTTGTAAAATAACAGGGCCACAAGCTAAAGGGGTTTGCTACGCTTTGTAAGATTTTCAAAGTAAAAGTAATTAGGAATTGCTAGAAGTATGGCTAGAATGAGTGTTGAAACCTCTGAAATTTTGTGGATTAGAAAGATAACTCTGTCCTTCAAGAAGTGCAGTGGAGTGATTAGTTTCATAGGTACAGACAGTTCATAGAATCATAGAATGGACTGGGTTGCAAGGGACCATATAGGTCAGCTAGTTCCAAGCCCCCCAGACGTTAAAGATCATGTAGTTTCAACACTTTCCACTACAACATGTTGATCAGCATCCCATCCAGTCTTGTCTTCAACACTTCCGGGAATAAGGCATCCACAACTTCACTGGGAAACCTGTTCCAGTGCCTCACCATCCTCACAGTAAAGAATTTATTCCTTATTTCTAATCTAAATATATCTTCTTTCAGTTTGAAGCCATTGATTCTTGTTTATCACTGCAAGCCCTTGTAAAAAGTCCCTCTCCAACTCTCTTCTAGGCCCCTTTAGGTACTCAAAGTCTGCTATAAGGGCTCCATGGAGCTCTTCTCTGCGATGAACAGCCTGAACTCTCTCTCCTGTCTTCACAGGAGAGGTGCTCCAGCCCTCTGATCATCTTCATGGCTCTCCTCTGGACTAGCTTCTTCAAGTCCACATCCTTCCTAAAGTTTGGGGTCCCAGAGCTGGATGCAGTAGTCCAGCTAGAGTCTCACATGGGCAGAGTAGAGAGTGGGAAACACCCTCCTCCACCTGCTGGCTACGCTTCTTTTCATGCAGACCAGGTTACAGCTGGCTTTCTGGGCTGCAGTGGACATTGTCAGCTTGTTAAGCTTCTCATACACAAAATGCCCAAGTCTCTCCTCAGGGCTGCTTTCAATCCATTCTCTTCTCAGTCTGTATTTGGGATTAGGATTGCCCCAACACCTGTAGGATCCTTCCCTCGGCCTTGTTGAACTTCCTGAGGTTCCACTGGCCCACCTTTCCAAGCTTGTCTAGGTCTCTCTGGATGGCAGTCCCTTCCCTCCCAGTGTGTTGACCACACCACACAGCTTGGTGTTGTTATGAAGATTCTAATAAACTCTGATAAATGGGCAAGCGTTACTTCAGATTACCTTTAACATATGATTCACTGTGGCAACCAGCAGCTCAATTTCTGCTCAACTAAAAGCCTACTGAGCCTACTGTTGAATAAGAAAAAAAGTACCACAGGCTGATCTAGAGCCACCAGATGAAGTGGCATCGATGACTTATGCCTTGCTGTGGCCCTCCTCTCCTCATAGCAAGCATGACTTGGACACAACTAACTTGAGGCAATGTTAAACAAGGGAAAGACATAGAACAGTTATGTAAGTAATGATATTTTAGGCTCCAGTGCTGTAGCTTATCGGAGTCAGGATGAATCTGAGATGGATTTTAACTGTTGTACAGTCAATGTTTCCGGAATATTGCATAAATGCATTTTAAACTGTGATTTAGATAAAATTTTGAAATCTGTAACAATTATTTATGAAATATTTCTATGTTAGTAATCAGTTGCTTCAATAAATAGCCAGAGGTTAAAGGTTTGAAATGAAATTCAACTTTGGAGTTCGCATTTTATGATGCTGTGGAAATAATAATACCTTCAGAAATTGGAGGTACAGGGTAGATGTTGATTTTTAGTCTAGAATTAAATTCTGTTAAAAATGTGTTCTAAATAGCCAAGGATTTTATTGTTACCACTTTTTGTAGAGTAAAGGGTTAAGTTTATTTAAAAAATCTATGCTGTCTGTAAGTCTTGAGACTTTTAGTGAAGACATATGTTTTGCCTCAATGTTTTGACATAAAGATAGTAGCAAGTTAATTAATTACAACTTGCATATTGGTTGTGAAGAAGTTGCTCTGTTGATTTACAAACCTAGGACCTTTATCATGTCAATCACAAGAGGATATCTGCATAGAAACAATTTCAAGTATTAGGATCACTGACTGTTAAAGTGGGTTTCTGGTACGTTGTCTTTAAATGACTTTACTGTTCATGTTATATATGATGTAAAATAAGGGTCAGGTTTATCAGGTGGGTTAGATCATGTAAATAAACTGGATCTAGACCAGTCTGTAAGCCTTTCTTGCTCCAGACTTTTCTTCTTGTCTCTCTTGGCTTTCCAAAGAACAATCTTGCTGCTGAAGGTTGGGGCAAAGAAGGCTGTCAGTACCACAGTCTTTTACTCATACTATGTCACCAGGGCCCCATGTCTACTCAATAAAAGACCCATATTTTCCCTATTCATTGTTTTGTCGTTTCTATACTTACAGAAGTACTCATGCACTAGTGAAGCCTTTTGTGCTCGGCGCTCCTCACCAGATTCAGATCCATCATTAATGTTTAACTTGGCTTTAGTGGACTTACTTTAATCAAATAAGTAATATTTTTGAGTTTGCCAATTACTGGCACAGAAATTCTCTAAAGCTTCATGAAAAATTCATAGAGCAAAATAATGTAATATTGGGCAATAAAACTCCGTACCAGTTTGTATTCAGTCCTTAGCTGGTCAAACAACAATTTTTGTAACTGTCCTATATTTTGGTTGAAGAAAGTGCTGAAGTGGCAACAGCTTCAAGATCTGGTCCATACTGAATAATTTCAGTTCTTGCAATATATGGAACTGGCAACTGTTATGTTTACAGGTGTAATTGAAGGAAAGGAGCACCTGGTGGTTATGAGGTATATGTCAAAAGGTTAATTATCAGCTAAATCCAACCATAAAATTATATATAAAGATAATACATAATCATAAGCAATGCTCTGTAGAAAATGACAATGTTCAGTATCTACTTCAAGTCAATTCCAATTACACTTAGTTTGAGGAAATGAGAATGGCATAGGAAATAAGTGGTGGATACTGAACACAGTAACACACTGACATCCCATCACTTTTGGCTGGAAAGACACCAGCACCTCTTACTCAGTATAACATATAGTCAGTGATACATATATTCTGTTGGATACTGTCACTGATTTCATTTCACATGTAGTATCTTAGTAGGAATAACAATTTATTCTTCCATGTTACGTGTTGAAATGGGCAGTAGGGTCTTTGGTAATTTTTTTTGTTATATTTAATGAGCATTCTATGTTTAAATTAATTATCTTTTTCAACCTCTCTTCTGAAAGTTAATTTTATGCATATGTTGAAGTTCCTTTGATTCCAATGACCTCTGCATCATTCTAAATGCAATTAATGCATCAGAAATGATCTCATATTCTTTTCTCTGCTGGTGGTATAACATTTGCATTTTTTTAATGTTCATAGTCTAGTGTTTTTGTATTCTCATTTATTTTCTTATTAGTTTACTTGCTGATATAATTCTATTAATTTTGTATGGACAAGATGAGGTAGCATTACAGTCTTACATGAGATTAGGGATCCAATTCTGCTAAACTGTGGAGAACCAGAAAAGATAAATTTTTGAGGAGGAGTGGAGTGGTACAATTTAGCTAATATTTAATAGTATATCATGTACGAAATCAGCATCATCACCCCCTATCATCTAGAAATCTTTAAATCCCTTTAAAACAAAACTTTAGAAGTTCTCCTCTCCAATTTATTTTGTTTTGAAACAATTGGATTTGGAATCTGGTCTCAGTAAATGAACCGTGAAGTCTCTACATTGTCTGAAACAGCTTTGTAAAATTCTGATTGCTAATTTCTCTAGAAAAGTAATTTATATACATTTATTTATTTATTTATTTATTTGTTATTTTTTCAGGGAAGAAATAAAATTATAATTGACTTTCATCTCTCCAATTGTGATTTAAGATGATGTATTTGTCTAATAGTCTAAAAAAAAAGTGTTACATCCATGCTGAAAGTTAATAAGTAAAAAATTATTTGGCTTATTTCCAAGAAGTAAAAAATAAAATCTCGTATTCCTTGTTATTTAATCTCATATCCCATGTCATTTAATATACAGAAGAAGAACATGAATTTTGGCAGTTATTGATCTGACAAATAAAATAAATACAAATGGATTAAACTTCCTCAAAATTCAGTGAGGTTTATGCTGTTTAGTTCTAAGATGTTTGAGTTTTGCATTTTTACTTTTTTCAATTCATAAAGTTCTTTGGTTGTACAGTGAAACAGCTTCCCAAAATTTGTAGACTGTAGCTGGATGCCACCTGAGAATTGTTCATGTTTTATCTGTGCAGGTTTGTGTGTATGACAAGAAAAGATAAAAAACCATTAGCAAAATGGAAAAAGTTTCTATAAAATGTACTGAAGTTTCAGAAGGCTGTAGCTGTGAGTCAGGCCATCTCAAACTGCACTATAGACCTGAAATAAATTACTCATTTGTGAGGACAGTTACTTTGTCCATCAGGACTATCATGAGACAAACGTCCTATCTATAACTATATC
This sequence comes from Pyrocephalus nanus, assembly GCA_038380795.1. NCBI lineage: Eukaryota > Metazoa > Chordata > Aves > Passeriformes > Tyrannidae > Pyrocephalus > Pyrocephalus nanus. The sequence continues at coordinate 56,953,527 of CM076259.1, read as the reverse complement.
ATTTATTCTTTATATAGTACCCATATCACGCTTACTATCATAAGGTTAGCAGAAGAGGATGGGAATCTCATTTAAGGCATTTTCATTTTAGATAGAAATCCTAGTTGCTCTTTTGGAGATTAATAGGTGCTTTAAGGACAGAATTCACTTCTTCAAATAGATATCTAAAGTAGGTCAGATGAATCATACACTCTGTGTCTATTTCCCTTTGTTGTCTATAAATCCTCAGGTGATTAGTGTAGTTAAAAAGAAAATCTATCCATTCAGCATATCCATATTGACATAACAAATGCTTCTCTAGGTAATAGCTGGCCTATGTAGGGAGCTGCAAGGGGAACTTTTCCTAAACCAAGGCAGCAAAGACTCTACCTCAGAAAGGAAACAGGTTCAGCAGTTATTCTGTGCTCACACTGCTTTAGTTTCTTTTGGCTCTGAGAAACTGTAAAGGAAAAAAAAAAACAATGCTGTAAAACTGACAAGGATCTGTATACAGGAGCCTCAATCCTGAAGAAACTCAGTTTAAGTTGTCTGTTATAGAGTCATAGAAAACTGTTCTAAAAAACTTTTGAGATGTGATCTTAGTCTACTTCTTCTAGCCTAATGAAGGCTTGATGTGCCTGTAATATTCTTGATCGATATTTATTTAGCCTGCTTTAGAAATGACCTATTGTGACTGTTCATGAGAGAACTACAGTTTTCCCAACCTTGTTGTCCCTTGTTGCTTTACTAGACTTATCAATAGAAATATGTTGATCTTGCTACACTTTAAGCCCTTTGCTTTTGGCTCTAATCTGAAACAATAGGACCTGGACAACATTTTACCTTCCTCCTCTCTGCAACAACTTTCATGTATTTGAAGAGTCCTCTCAGAATGTTTCTTCAAGATTTGTTCCTGTACTTTTTATCTTTTCTTGTAGATGTTTTTTCTACCTCTAATCAACATGAAATTTCAAGAAAGCCTGTCAATGTTGAAGAAATACATTTCTCCTAAAGTCACACTGAACACTGCACCTCAGAACTCTCCTTTACCTGAACTGATAAATATACAAGGGTCTGCATTTCAAGAAAACAGTCAAGTGAAATTTCTCCTCTTGAAGTATTTTATTGTCTAAGACAGAAGGGGAACAAGAAGTTATGTAAAAGTTCCAAGCATATTTTCTGCTAGTCATGGGGAAATTTAAACACAAATTATAGAAAAATTGTGCTACTCCTACAAAATAATCAAAGATCATCTTGAATAAACCTCCAACTTGTTGCCATTTTCAGTCTCTACTGGGAATTACTGTTTATAAACACAATTAACAGAAAAATTTACAAACTCTTTGATTTTACTTAGATGCTGACAGTGTTTAAAGTAAGAATTTCAGAAGATAGGTGGTAAGCGCCTCTTTTATTTTTATTTTTTTTAATATTATTTTTTGGGGGGAGATATTTTAGATTTATTTCTTTTTTCAATGTTATATAGTCACCAGCTGTGATGGGTTGACCCTGGCTGGATACCAGGTGCTTACCAAAGCTTCTCTATCATAGCCCTCTTCAGGGAGAAAATATAACAAAAAGGTCATGGGTTGAGTTAAGGACGGAGAGAGATCACTCACTGATTACTGTCATAGGCAATGCAGACTCAACTTGGGAAAGTCAGTTAAATTTATTAGTAATCAAATCAGATTTGGAAAATGAGATATAAAAATTAAATCTTAAATCACATTCTCTCCTCCCCTCTCTTCTTCCTGGGCTTAGCTTTGCTCCTGATCTGGAGGACTGACCTCTCTTACTCACCCAGTCAAAGTGATAGGAAGTATACAGAGACTGGAAATGGGAATCAAATTTATATTGTCATTCAACTGTGTGCTTCAGTTGTTGTAACTTGCTTACATTGTGATTTCAGTATGCTGCTGTATCATTTTGTTTAAACCCCATGTGCTATCAAATGTCTTCAAATAAGTAGATCTGGTATTCAGATATTAAACTCTTCTCATGTGGAATATCTATGTGAGTTGAACTACTGACAGGTGCCCAAAAACCTGCTCTCACACTCCGCCTCCTCAGCAGGACCGGGTGAGAAAATTAGATGAAAATCTTGTGGTATGAGATAAGGCAGTAAAATGGAAAAAAAACCAAAACCAAAACAAACCACCAAAGGTCACATGCAGAAACGAAGATGCTGTATTAACAAGGGATGTCCAGCCATTTCCTGAGAAGCAGGGCCTCAAGTGTCATAACAGTTGACTTGGAAGATAGCAAATTAAGGAAAATTCTTTCTTAGTTGTTAATTTATTCCCCACAGACACTCGTTTCTTAGCTTTTATTACTCAGCCTGATGTCATATGGCATGGACTGTCCCTTTGGTCGCTTTATATCAGTTGTCTTAGCCATGTCCCTCCCATCTTACCTCTTCGCCATCATCAGCCTAACTGACCTTATTGAGGGTTTGGAAAAGAGTGTGTTCTGGGTTGGATAGACAGCACTGCTCAGCAACAGCCAAAATATTGGTGTGTTATGAACTCTGTTTTAATTACCAATACAAGCACAATACTGAAGCACAGCACTATATGGGCTGCTAGGAGGAAAGTTAACTCCACACTGGCCAGGGTTTTACAATCTGAAAGAATCTTTACAATTGTTGGATTTTACAGTCTAAAAGAACTGGGTCAGAGAGTAATAGACCGCAACACATACAAACTGGAGAATTAAAAGATATTTTATATTGCCACATTACTAATAAGATTTAATTATGTCTAATGGACAGGATTTAATTATGATGTTATTTAACATCAAATGTCTCCAAATCTACAGCAGTGGTTTCTCACTAAGCCAGCCACTGATTTGACTTAGTGATTAGTTCTGAGTTGTTCTCTTCTAATTTATCTTGTTTTGGTTTAATTGTGAGATTATGACAGAACATGAGGTTGAAGTTATATGTGAAGGAACTTCTAAATTTATGTTAAGAGTGATATAAGTATTCAGAAAAATAATACCCTTATTAGACAGAAGGTGCCAGGCAGATTTTATTGGAAATGAGCCCTTGTTCAAATCAGGTAGAGAAAATGACAAATGAAAGATTTACACCAGAAAAGGGTAGAAAGAGATCAATGAGCATTAGAAACATGTAATTGATAATATGCTCTGTGCTACAAGTTTTGTAAGAAATGTCCTGTTTTCATCAGAGTAACTTGCCACCTTTTTGCAAGAGGGAACTTGACTGATAAATAAGAAGAAGTGTGATAAGGAAAAGGATGGACAGGCAAAGAGAGGAGCTGAGTACAAGTTAAGTGATTACTGAAAATAATAAATAATATGCTAATAAAATAAAATGCATAATAGTGATGATGAGTAAATGCAATGAGAGAAATTTAAAAAAAAAAAACTGAATAGGGAAAAATAAAAGAAAATCATCAAGTGGAAAAGTGAGGACATAAATATATTATTAAAAGATCCAAAGATCTAGGATAAAAAAACCTCCAAACCAAAAAACAGCAACAAAATTAAAACAAACAAACAAACAAAAAACAAACAAAAAAAACCCTTGCAGAAAGGAGCAATCAGAGAAAGAAAGGCAACACTAAGAGCAACTATGAATGTAAAAGGAACTAATAGCAAGGTGATGACACTGAATCAAGAGAGATCTTGAGAGATGCTTATATTTTATGATGCAATTGACTCAAAAGAAATGTAAGTTAAATTTTTGGAGGGATTTGTCATAATATTTATGTTGATTCTTCCAAGCTAATGAGAATTAGAGATGGGGTACTAAAATGTTAAATCAGAGGACACATTTAGTTGAGAAGAAATCAATAAGAAAATATGTCGCATGATTGCTCACTAAAGTGCAGAATGCCTCTGGGTAGAAGCAAAGCAATGAAGCCAAAAAAGCCCTTGACCACTTTTCCTATCGATAACGCTTCCTTCCTTTTCTTTTATAGTACAGACTTAATCCAACATTTAAAAAAAAAAAAAAGGGTTAATTTTTCATTAAAAGTGCAATCATAGAAATTATTCAAGTTATTATTTTTATTCCAAAATCTTATCGTAACATTTGTGGTAATGTTCTCAAATTCAGAAGTTTCACAGACCTTAGCATGAACGAATATTTGTTTTAAAAATCTTATCAAAATGCATAAATTATTTACTATTCTTTATTCACTATCCAACATTTGTTATTCATTACTCATTCATATACTACAGCAACGAGCTGTTCCATTATAAGGATGTAAATGGATAGATACTATAGCTTAAGCACTTGCAGTCTGTCACTTATATAGAATCAAATCATGATGACATAGATGACTAATCACACATCATGAATATTGAACAGCAAACAGTCAAAATCAACATTTTGGAAACAGCCTGTAGTCCAGAAGTTGCTTGTCCAAACTATTTGTCCAATACTTACAAATAACTAGACATCAGGTTTGGCTTCTGAATGATTCATGAATAGAAAGCAAGGGTAAAGGCTAGTTTCAAACCTCATTAAAATCAACAGAAAACTCCCCATTGGTTTCAAATAATGTTTGAATAAGTTCTCCAAATGTGCAATTGATATTATTTGCACTAAGTATTCCAGCCACACAGTGCTTCATCATACATGGTTTGTAAGAATTTTGTGCTTTAGGGGAAAAGATAAAAGTTGTAGTCATATTTCCTCCCAAAGACATCATTTAGAAAAACTCTGGCACAGGATCTTCACTTATACCTTTCCTATCCCTTTATGCTGAAAAAAAGAAAAAAAAAAGAAAAGAAAAAAAAAAAAAAAAAAAAAAAAGAGTGCTATGCTATCATGAAAGGAAAAAAAAATACTCTGCCTTTTCAAAATCAAAGAGAAGGCAAAACACTTTTTCCTATGTAACCTTAAAATAAAAATGTGACATTCAAAAGATGATCTAACACCTGTGCACTCATCCTGATCCGTGGGACTGACTATGGCTAGTTTAGTCTTGACGCAATTTACATAGCTGAGCAGTGAAAGTAGTTCACTGGTTTTGATCTCTCCATACTCTGAGACAAACATGTCAATTACAGTTTGTTTTCTTGAAGCCAAAACTGTGGTGCTTTGCATTGTTTAGTACAGTAAACACTGAAAGAATCTGATGTTTGTTCTGAAGAGCTTATGATCTAATTGATCTTCACATGAGAAAAATGAAAAGGTCTTGCACTGAAGCTTATGGAACTCCTACACTGATTAGAGTCCAATTCAAGATCTATGATGAAAGCTTTTCTTTTGATCTCTACACTAAAAAGATTATTCAGAAGCAGAGTGATATCTAAGAGACTAAGTGTTTTTGCTAAACTGTGTCAACAACTTTTCTTTAAAGCTTAGAGAAAATGCAGAAGAGGATAGGATTCATCCTCGAGCTCCAGTAACAGCTCTGAATGTTTTGTATGTTGTCTATTTAAAGCACAGAGCAGCAGAAAATACAAGTTAATAGCAACTGCCAAAAGATTTAAAATAAAACTTGAGAGCTTCAGTACCTGACAATCTTTTGATGACCTCCCATTTTTAATAGATACACATGCAGTACTTCATGTACTTAGCATAAATTGTAGTATTACCAAGGAACAAGTTTTTTTTTTTTTCACTTGTGCTTCCTTCTTTTTCAAAACTTGGTGATTCATGAAGCAATTTGTGAATGCCATTAAGATAATCATGCATTACTTAGGAACAGCCCTAATTAAATAAAAATTACTTTTTTTGGCAGAAATCAGTTTATGAAGTTCATGATTTTCTGCTGAAATCAAAGAAGTTACTACTGGAAAGCAAGCTTCTGCAGTGAATTCCAAAGCTTTTGTTCCAATTTCCATTTTAAGTTGATCACACTTTTAAGGCTCATCAGTACTGTTTTCTAAGTTACTCTTCCATACAGTTGTTCATCATGTGAGAATCAGGAACAATCATCAACATAAATACAATGCAATACCATTTTTTTAATACTTACTGAAGCTTTGCACAGCTTTGGAAATATTTTTGATTTATGTGAAACTAAAAAAAAAAAACCCACAAAACAACACAAACACTCTGATCATCTAACTGAAAGACAGGCGGGTCAGAGGTCAGTATAAGAAAAATACTGTTTTGATGAGTTCACAAAACAGTGTTGATACTTCTTAACTATCTGAAACATCCACTAATTTTTACCTGTCAGTTTACAGAGAAAGCTAGACCAATGGCATGATATAAAATTGGAATACAGCCAAGTTCCTTTGTATCCTTTAACAGTACAGTTTTTTAGGTGACGTTCAGTTCATAAGGTTGGAACATACACTATTTTTTGGTGTAAAATCATGCTCCAGGAAAATGGATGTTTGCCTTGGACTGAAACAGTGAGAGGATGCATTAGAAAAAACAGTGGGAGTCATAGACTACGGGCTGTGCTGTTTTGAAAAGAGAGGGACTATTAACAGTCTAAAATACGGCAGGCTTGTGTTACAAGCTATGTAAGACTTTAAAAGATGAAAAAGCTGCTTGTGTACAAATAGAAAAGGAATGTATTTAATTTCAGGACAAGCCCTTACAAAAGAATGAAATACTCTGGTTGCCTCATTTGACCACTTTCAATCATTAATGTAAGAAAGATGTTTGAAGTAATGTATGAAACTAGTGATATCAGAATATTTCATCAAATTCACCTGTGTTTGTTTCATACATAAACAACTTTAAGTTTTCCCTCAAGTTATAAAGAATGATAAAACTACAGTCAGCGTATTTTATCAAATGATGAAAAAATAACCCTCATTTGAAACTTCAGGGTGAAAAAGCTATTGGTTTTAAGACTGAAATGTCCTTTGAGGTATTTTTCTTGTGTAACTGATAGTTATTTAAAAACATTGAATCATGGTTTTATTAATTTTATTGATTTGCTTGTTGATTTAAGAATATAAGAGTTTAATTTATGACCTTGCTACATAAGAGACAGGAACTGAGACAGTAGGAAGAACCTTACAAAACAGCAAGATACCTGGAATTCATCCTGAAATATTAATTATACATCTGGCAGTACAAAAAGCCTGATTCATAGCCCATTGAAATAAATTAATTATGTATCTGGCAGACTCCAAAATCCACTGAAGCCAAAGGAAGTCTTAGGAGTCTTTGACTCCACTGGGCTCTGGATCAAACTGCAGGAGGACGAGCAGAATTAGGCAGAGAAGAACAGATCACCAGGCCTGCTGAGAGCAGAGCAAACTCAGATCAAGGAGATAAAAGCAGCAGGTGGCAGTGTGTAAACACCCCCAAGCCCTTAGAAATGTGTCTCTAACACTGCATGGAAGGGGAGGGGGCATGCCTCCCACTGCATTTGTAAGTGACCTGTCTACTTTAACTCTCTGTAAATCTCAGTGAGAGGTGACTAAGCATTTTGAAACAAATAGCTTCCTGGAGAAAGGATAAAGGTACGAAACCTCAGCTTGGTTGCTTGGTGTGATCACACCTGGGTTTCAGCAGCCATGTACCTTCTAAAACTCTCATCAGAGCTCTGCCTAAGGCTCCTGGACAGTAAGCAGGTAGTTCAGCACAATTTGAACGAAGACAACTAACAGCCGAGTGTCTTTCCCATTCCAGGAAGGCACAGACAAATTATTGAGAAGTTCACACCAAACTGGAGAAGGTCTTTTTGTAGAGACCTCTAGGCACCTTCTAGTTATCCTAGTTGTAATTTGTCTCGCTGTCATTAAAGCACACGTTTTCAAGACTAAAATTAAAATATGCTGGACACTCCTGGGGGATGAAGTGAAGATTAAAATTAGAAATGGCTTCAGATAGAAGGAAACAATAAAAGACTTAAGGTGAACACAAATACCACCAAGCTTTTCTATGCTTTCCTGCTTGTGCACTGCTTGCACGTAATTCTTCTTTACTGAATAATGAGCAAAGAGGCTCCTTTGCTTTGAGCCTTTGAAAGTCAAGTCAGTTTTTAAATATTGTTTTAACTGAAGCACAGTATGTCTTTTCAGTATGCAGTATCTGAGATATTTGCAATAAAAGCAAAGTACCATTTGATAGCTCCCACTGCTGTATAAGAACTGGAGAAGTGGGAGTCTAGGAGGTTCTTGGAGTGTTTGGAGGATAGCTTCTTGTCATAGCTGGTGAGCGAGCCTAACAGAGATGGGGCTGTGCTACTTCTGCTGTTTAAAAACAGAGAAGGGCTGGTAGGAGATGTCAGAGGCTGTGTGGAGTACAGTGACCACAAATTGGTAGAGTTTTTAATACTTGGTGAAACAAGGAGGGATATCGACAAAACCTCTACCCTGGATTTCCAGAGAGCAGACTTTGACCTATTCACAAAGCTGATTTGGAGACTACCTTGGGAAACTGCCTTAAAAACAAGGGGGTCCGAGAAGGATGAACACACTTAAAGGAAGAAATCTTGAAGGCACAGGAGCAGTCTGTCCCTATGTGCGAAAGGTGAGCTAGCAGGGAAGACAACCAGCCAGGCTGGGTAGGGAGCTTTTGCAGGAACTCAGGGGAAAAAAAAACCTTGAAAAAAGGAGCAAGCAACTCAGGAAGTGTTTAAGGATGTTGTTAGGTCATGCAAAAAGGATATTAGAAAGGCGAAAACACAATTTGAATTTAATTTGGCCACTTCTGTAAAGGATAATAAAACCTGGTTTTATAAATACATCAAAAGCAAAAAGAGGGGCAAAGAAAACCTACAATATTTATTGGACACAGGATGGAATATAGTTACCAAAGATAAGGACAAGGCTGAGGTACTTACCACCTTCTTTGCCTCAGTTTTCAACAATAAGACAGGTCGTTGTCAGGACAACCAGATTCCTGAACTGGTAGACAGGAATGGGGAGCTGAATAGCCCCTCTGTAATCCACAAGGAAGCAGTTAGGGGACCTGCTGAGCCACTTAGATGCTCACAGGTCTATGGGACCAGATGGAATCCATCTTAGGGTGATGAGGGAGCTGGTGGAAGAGCTCGTCAAGCTGCTCTCCATCATTTATCATCAGTCCTGGCTCATTGGGGAGGTCCCAGATGACTGGAAGTTGGGTAATGCGGGTAATAAAAAGGGCCTACAGGGGAATCCAGGAAACTACAGGCCTGTCAGTCTGACCTCGGTGCCTAGCAAGGTTATGGAACAGATCACAGGGATCACAGGGCAGCTACAGGATGGCCAGGGAATCAGACACAGCCTATTTAGGAGGGGCAGGTCCTGATTGACTAACCTGACCTCCTTTTATGACCAGGTGATTCACCTGGTGAATGAGGGGAAGACTGGATGTAGTCTGTCTGGACTTCAGCAAAGCCTTTTGACACTGTCTCCCATAGCATTTTCCTGAAAAAGCTGGCAACCCACAGCTTGGACAGGGGCACTCTATGCTGGGTTAAGAACTGGCTGGATGATCAGCCCCAGAGAGTGGTGGTGAACGGGCCTGTTTAATTTCATTACTGATGAGGGGATAGAGTCTACTATTAGAAAATTTGTAGATGACACCAAGTTCGGTGGGAGTGTTGATCTGCTGGACGGTTGGAGGGCTCTGCAGAGGGACCTGGACAGACCGGAGAGTTGGGCTGAATCCAACAGTATGAGGTTCAACAAGACCAAATTCCATGTCCTGCCCTTTGGCCACAATAACCCCACATGTTGCTACAGGCTGAGGACAGAGTGGCTGGAGAGCAGCCAGGAAGAAAGGAAGCTGGGGATGCTGACTGATAGGAACCTGAACATGAGCCAGCAGTGTGCCCAGGTGGCCAAGAAGGCCAATGGCATCTTGGCCTGGATCAGGAATAGTTTGGCCAGCAGGACCAGATAAGTGTTTCTTCCCCCATACTCAGCACTGGTGAGGCTGCACCTGGAGTACTGTGTCCAGTTCTGGGCCCCTCAATTTAGGAAGGACATTGAGGTGCTGGAGTGTGTCCAGAAAAGGACGATGAGCTGGTGAAGGGTCTGGAGCACAAGTCCTATGAGGAGCAGCTGAGGGAGCTGAGATTGTTTAGTCTAGAGAAGAGGAGGCTCAGGGGTGACCTCATCACTGTCTACAACTACCTGAGAGGAGGTTGTACCCAGGTGGGGGTCTGTCTGTTTTACCAGGCAACCAGCAGTAGGACAAAAGGGGAGTTAAGCTGCATGGGGGAGGTTTAGGTTAGACATTAGGAAGTTCTTTACAGAATGAGTGATTGTGAATTTGAATGGGCTGCCCAGGCAGTTGGTGCTTCCCTAGAAGTGTTTAAGAAAAGTGTTTTAAGTTTTTAAGAAAAGACTGGATGTGAGTGCCATGGTCTAGCTGACAAGGTGGTGTTAGGTCGTAGGTTGGACTCAGTGATCTCAGAGGTCTTTTCCAACCTGGTTGATTCTGTGATTCTGTGATAAAGACTGTTTTTCTGGGTTTTTGTGTGTACATCTGTATGTAGATGAGATATAGACATAGATATTTACAATAGTTTTTTTTCATTTATGTATAGATAAAAGTCTCAGAAGGGACAGCTATGAAACAAAATATACATGTGGACATAAAGGAGAACAAAATAAAATTAACAAACAAAACAGACCATAAATATCCCTGATGTCACAGTGTACAGTTATTGCCTGGGTAAGGATTCTTTTTCTTCATATTAGCTTGTATGGGGCTAGCTTTTGGATTTGTGATGACAACATGCTCTGCTGAGGGAAGCTGGAGGTAAGGAGGGATGTTTGGAGTGATGACATTTGTCTTCTGAAGTTACCATTACGCATGATGAAGCCCTGCCTTCCTGGAGATGTCCAAAGACCTGCGCGCCCTTTAATTTTGTGGAAGAGATCAATACATATCAATGTACATTACAATATTGTACACACAGCACTGTGAAATAAAGTAAAAATAAGAAAAAAAACAGGAAAGGAGAATAACAGTTGTAAGGTTCATCCCAATGACAATGAAAAATAGGAAGCCTCCAACAAAATTTTTAACAGTGAAACAGAGTAAGAAATACTGATGGAGATCTACTATGACCTTAACAAGACTGTGAGGTTACTAACAAGCAAAGACTACAGTATATACTATTTAGTGTATTTTAGCAAGGATACTTTCTGTTTTATCTTTAAAAAAATAAAAACCTGAATCTGCTGTATTATTGATTCTGGTTTGTGGGGGTTTTGATGTTTGTTTTTTTTTTTTAATTGGGATGTTGGTACAAATTAATCATCTGATATGATTATATGCTAAATGCCATAATTTGAAGTACTATAAATGCTCAAGTAAAAACTTTCTATGTTGAATAAAGATTGCATTAGAAACTTATAAAAATAAGAAAAATAATATTGGGGGAAAAAATCTGGTGATATTGTGGGTTCTTAAAAATAAATAACGTTAATATTTCATTTCTTTTTTTTTCCTCCAGAATGTATGGAGATGGTACACTCACATCAATTATCATAAAATCTTCATTTTTATAAAGATAGCTGTTTATAAATCAATTCATATGCATTGCAATTCTTATTGTCTTGATTCAAACACTCGAAAAGACACTCAGATATCTGAAATTTTCCAAAATATATCTTGAGCAGTTGTACTTATTGCTTTATAAAAGGAGACTGTCATAGACCCTTACCTTCATTAATGTTATTTATCAGTTGTTACACTCTAGATTCAAGCTATAAGCTGCTCTGAGTGGTTACATTTTTATTTAAGACTTTAAAAAAAAACTTTTGGTTCATTATAACCTTGAATTAGCATCCAGAGAAAGAGTCACACACTCTCCTATCAGAGAAATTCTTTTAATTTAGTGAGAAAAATAAGATATTTTGGCAAAAGATTTTACAAGAGTAAAATGCAGCCAAGAAAAAACATTTCACTAAAACACTCAGCACAAAAAAATGATTCCACAGGAAACACCCACTACTACCATCAATATACCAGCTTTAGTAAAACACAATTCACTGGTTTTAAGTTACCCACAAGAGAAGGAAGAGAGTAAAAGAAGAGTGGACACTCCATCAATAAAATGGCTTTTCTTTATACATCTGCCTCATTAATTTTTAAATTTTCTGAAATGATCATGATCTTGCTCTACTCAGTAATATTTATTCTGCTATAGAATGATTTCTATGTATTCTACATAAAAATATATTTAAAAAAAAATCTGAGTGCAAATCCATGGGTTCTTACTCGGTATCATAAAATCCAAAGACTTATACTAAAATGCTACATTCTTATTATCCATATGCTATAACGCATAGTTATTCACTATGACTGTTGCTTCATTTTTCATTATATGTGTTATGAATTACACAGAAAAAATAGAAATAACTGAATACCATGGGAAATATAAAATCTACTAAAGAACTAACTTAGAAAAACGAATCTGTTGAATATTGAAAAGTTACAAGACCTAATTTAGAAAATGACAAAACCAGTATTTAAAGAGTATTGGTTTCCATCAGTTCCATGTATTATTTCACTGCAAAGATTACAAATAAAAACATAAATGCCGTGCTAATGATTTTAAATAAAGCTAAAATCAAACAAGAAATCATGGGAATAACTTACCCTAACCAAACAAGAAATTATAATAAATAACACCACATCAATGCTTCAGTGCTGTAATGATTTTAAATTAGAAAAGCAACATTTACAGAACAGGTTGCTCATTTAACATTTTTAGGATCTGTCAATAAAATCACTTTTGGCATGAAACAGCTATTTGTTTTGATTAAAGGAAAATCTCTCAATGAAAATGCTCAAACACCAGGAGGGGTTCTTGACTTGTTCAGTGCCTAGAGCATTCCTGCATATCACAAGGGTTTGAGAAAGAAGCAACTAGTGCTTGAGGGTCTGAAAAAATGTCAATATGGTATGTAGGTAGGCTGTTGAGGTTACTGAAGAATGTTCTTTCAATAAAGGATGGAAAGCTAGAGATCTGATTAAGTCCTTGGCTTCAGTGTTTATGCTTACTTACAAAGTGCCATTTGATGGGCCCTAAGACTGCTCTCTGTTACTGAAATAATTTTTTTAAAGGGTCATTCACATTTAGTAAAGCCGATATCACATAATGCTTAACACAGACTAGCTGTTTACCAGGATTTTGTATTGTAGGTTTTGTGTTTGTTTTTTGGGGGAAGAGTTTTTGTTTGTTTGCATAGTTAGGTTATTTGTGGGGTTTTCCTGTTAAAAATGTCATGTCTATGATAGGCTCTGTGCACAAGTCAGTTTCTTCCACTCTGAGACATTTCCAGGCAAGAGAAATGTAATTCATATCAGCAATATAATGAATACAGCAATACAGGCCATCAGGTAATTCTCTACTTAGTAAAAATGTGTTATGTTTGCAATTCTCATTTACTTTGGCTGCTATAAAGCCTCTAACTAATCTTGCAAGGAGGTAAATTGTCATCTGGATGAAGAGCCTAGATCTTCAGGCACAATGTGGGCATAAAGTACTATGTTTAGTTACTTTTATTTTAGAAGTTAAAAACAAAACAAAGAATTTACCATATAATCTTTAAAAAAAAAATTGTCATCAAGGCAGATATCATAGAACCATATTACTTAGTATCACAATAAAAGTAGAATATAATTGTAAAGGTCACAGTTCATGTGCTTCCTCCCCCCCCCCCCCCCCCCCATCAGAAAATCACGAATAGACCAATACAAGGGTTTTCTTTCTTTTGAATAAAAGTGTTAATTCTGATTTGGATATTTTTTTCTATTTTTCAGCCACAAGCCAAACACTTCAGTTTGGAAATGTGAAAATAAGCAAGTATTTATTTAATTCAGTATAATATAGATACTATATGTATCATTTAGCCAGCAGGTATAGCATATAAAGAAAATAGCAATTAAAGACAACCAGATTATAGACCCAAGCCTGAGACAGATGAGAGGTTTTATGGAAACCCGAGAGGAAAGCAGGAATTCCTTATCATTATGCCAGTATATGACCTAAACTTTCTTGTCCTTTTAGCAGATTTGAAATAGTTGAGTTGAAAGTAACTATTTCTATTCATATTGTTTAAAGGAGAGACTCTAACATAGGTTATAACTTCTCTTTTAGACACTTGAATTCTGTTTTGTTTCAACCATCTTCAGTTGATGCATGCATGTCGACTGCTCCATAAAGGGAACAAGCTGGTCTGCAGATCGAGTTGAATGTCGTCTTTATTTGTACTGATATCTCAATAGTTCATTTTTTGAATTGTGGGCACACAAGCTTCCAATAAGTTTTCATTTGCCATTGTATAGCAGTTATCCTTGATTACATGGAATTTGCTCCAGTCAGCAAGATCTTTTCAACAATTTGCAATAAAATGTTCAGAAAGTAATTCATTCACAAGAGTGAAGAAAAGTTGATCTGCATGCTGGAAGAAGATTATATCAGTATTATTTTCCTAAGATTAGGACACAAAACTAAGACATATAATATTAGAGAGACCATCCCTGGTTAGATAGATCTTCAAGACATAGACCAGCATACGAGTTTACTCCACCATAGTGTAAATCACCAAAAGGGCTTGGCAGCTCATGATAGTTACGATCTGACATACTGGATATGTTAGTTGCACTTTTATTTTCCTGTCACATTGAGGTACTTATGGATAAAAATACAACTACATTGTATCTCCCATGGACTATTGTGTTTTGCTTACACAAAGTTTTGCAGAAACTTTGTTTGTGTTTGTGAAAGAGTCTGTTGTGAGTGCATTTTATAATCAAGTTCTAGAAATAAAAGCATCTGATTTATCTGACCCGTCAAATAGGAGACAATTCAAATTGCAGCATTTGACAATAATTCAAAGTGTAAACAACATCAATATCAACAATGTGTTTAATAAATCTAGGGAAAATTTAAATAATCTCTAAATATAATGACAACATGCATTTCAATGTTATAAACAATATATTTAAAGTATGTATGTAATGTGAATATACTGACAACATACAGTTCTGAATATTTTTTCTGTTGTAAGCTTTTTCTAAAAAAAAATTGATTTGTTGTTCATGAATCACTCATGTCTGTACAATATTGCATAGTACGAAGTAACACTGTTGATACACTGGCTAAAGGTCCCACATGGCTAAAGGTCCCACGTCAATATTCCTAACACTTGCATGCTAGGAGTTCCCATATAATTATTATGTTCCTTGTTTTCCTCAACAGAACCCTATGCACTGTCTTATCATTATTTTTATACTCCCAAATAGCTTCATCTTTTGATCTTCCTCTGCTATTTCATTTTTCTAGTCTCTTACTTTGTTCAGAAATGCCTACACAGTAGAAACATGCCCATTTTCAGAAAATGAATTTGTATATAATATTTTTCCACTATGTAGACATCTGATTTGTCTAGCCCATCTGTTCTTTCTTATTTTCATTTCAATATTTGTCTTATTATTCCCACCCCACCTTCTTCCCTCACAGCTCACAATTTTTTATAGTCCAAAATAGACCTTATTGTTGTTCCATCACTTATTGTCAAAGAGATTATGCAAATACATCTCTGGCCCTATATGAAGCTTCACTTTCTTCAAAGCAATATGACAGATGTGCTTATGGCTGGCAGCCATACCCTTAAACCAAAGTAGTGATTGTTCCTGCCTGAACTGATTGGCCTTTTATCTGTATTGTGTTTTCACAGGTTTTTAAAAGGGAGTTGGAACCAGGTCTTAAGCAGGAGGGCAGATGAGCATCAGCAGCAGATGAAAATGATTCATCTATGGATTTGGACCTATAAGAAGTCAAGAACTGGAACCAGGGCTAGAGAAGCTGATGATAAAGAAGTACAGTAGAAGAAAAATATGTTAATTTATCTTCAATTGAAAAAATGCATTCATTTTACATCCCCTTATCTACTTCTAATGCTGTATTTTTGTTCAGTTATTTTCCCTTCTAGACTGTTATATTTACATAGTTATATACCATATATTATATATATAAATGCTCAGATACAAATATGTGGTCCCTTAAGGAAATTAAGTTTATCAATATAGCAAATTTATATAATATATAAAATTGATGTCAAAAAATTGATGGTTGTGACACAGCACAATAGCTTTCTCTAATTTGAGTGACCTTGCTGTTCTTCCAGCTATCTTTGATTTTTGCAAAGATTCAGTAACCCAGTGGGCACCACTCTGGGGCTGTGTGTGTTTATATACTTTGGTCTTTCACCATTAGTAATTTCAGACACATTCTGCTGGGAGCCACCACCAGCTGCTACACAGACCTTTACATATGGCATGAGAATATCTCACATGTATGTTATGGTCAGCTAAAATCTGTCTATCTTACTCTTATTTCCTACCCACCTTAGTCAATTGTGTCTTCCTCCTGTTTGTTAGTACATAGTCTGTTTCGCATAATTTGTCTGGCCTTCAGACGAACTAGTACTGCACTGCATCTCCATTCTACACATACTCTAACACTGTAGAGTGAAAAGCTCTACAGACAAGAAATAATACTCTTTTAAAAGAGACTGCCAGAGGACAAGGCTGTTTAAAATAGACAAGAAGACTGAGAGGAATTTTTAAAAATAAATAACAGATATGTAACTGAGCTCATAACTAAGAATCATTTTTTTCTCTAAAATTTTAACTTGAACAACTTGCTCTAGATCACATACCTAATTTCTGGCATAGCTAAACCCAGATCTCCTGAGAAAACTCAGTGGGAAAATTCTGTGATTTAAAAATATCCTTATTTATCTTCTGAAAATCCAGCTACTAAGATACCACTTCTTATTGTCCTTCTGAAAATCCAGCTGAAGATCTTACTTGCTCTGTTTTGCATCTACATATTTCACAGATGAGTGCAAAATCCTTTTCTTTAGCTGATGTAATACACTGCATTTCTTTCTAGACAGTAGCCTCTGCCAGTGAATATTATCAGTCTGAGTTCATTACTGTATTTTGCTCTGGTGGACTGACCTATGTGAGCCCCTTTTCAGTGCATAAGCTTCTCTCCACATCCTTTTCCATGTGTTAACTCTGTTATTCTGCATTTGACACAACTGTGGAAATTTTAAGGCATCTTTTTTTTTTGTGGACATATTTTAAGCTCCATCCTATTGAAAATCATCCACAAAGTAAATAAATCAAAGTGATATAAACACAAAAACCAGGAAACATTTTATACCTGACATCAGATCTGTGATATCCTCATCTTGCTTATTTAAAGGAGGAGTAAATATGATTTATATCTAGACACTGTCTATTAATAACTGGAATCTAAAATTGCTTATACATTAAAAAAAACCAAACAAACAAAAACAAAACCCACAAAATAATTTCTCCTTTACCCCTTTATGGTTGTTGGAGAAATAAGAGACAGATAGAGGCAATTTGGTTTTCAAACTCTGCCTATAAAGAAGATTTACTGTTTGGTTTCCTTTTTGTTATGTTGTTTTTCTTATGTTCATTCATTTATTTATTTATTTATTTTGGATAGAAATTTAAAAAGCAAGTTAAAGGACCATATCATCCTGTCTTGTCATGTAGGAGGAGATTCATATCACAAACCCCCAGCTAAATAATCTCAACTAGTTTTCCATTCTTTCTTTATAATCACTGAGAGAAAAGGTAACTCAGGAGGGTAATTTTTCCTAAATGTTTTTTGTCTAGTGTTTATTTCAGCAAAAGCTGATAACAGCATAGATAAAGTTATGATCCTGCACT